>JAHHFK020004247.1:0-264729 GCA_024533555.2 Aedes koreicus
AAATACAGTCCCGGCACCGACATTCTGGATTGTGTTGGTTCGGCTTATCATCGATACCGAGTCGGCTAACGCTCACTGGGACTGGAGATTGAGTTTTTCCGATGCCTTCTACCGCTGGGATCGACTCTGGCTTTCTTTCCTCCATAGCGCTCTCGGAACGATAGTTGAGATAATCGGGAGGCAGAACATTGGCTGATTCGTTTGGCGTCCTTTCCATAGCTTCCGGTGCGGAATCATCGGTCAAGGTTAGGTCTGCTGGATCAGTTTCCGTTTTATTTCTAGATTCTGCAAAGCTTATAATTAGAGCAAACAAGTCAATGCGAATTTGATTGATGTTGTATAGTCACCTCGACCATCGTTGGTCGCTATTTCGGACATGATAATTTTCAGAACGAACATCCAGTTTAAATTTGATAATAAACAGAGCGAAAAGAATAAAGTGAAATCGTTGGAGGATTGAAACTTTTTTTTTTCGATTTGAAATTTCAGCACGGCCGTTCAATCTTACTCACAGTTGTACCGCAGACAGACGTTTGACTTCATCTTATTTACCTGTGTAAAAACAAGGCTTTCCTCAAGATATCAAGTAGCAATTACCTAACAGATGGCGCTGCAAATATGTTTTTATTCACGCTATTTCTAAACAAATAGGCCTCACGTATGGCTACTCAAAAGTGAGTAATACCTTGTTCATTCTACAGCGTTGTAACATAATGCAAGGGTGTTTTGAAAATTATCAGCACGGAAAATATCATCAAGATAGTCTTGTGTTATGTTACAGCGCTGTAGTATGAACAAAGCATAATGCTGTTGATAATGCTTTGTTCAGACTATAGAGTTGTCACATAATACCAGGCATAATACAAATGTGTTTTGAAAAGTATCACCAAGGAAAACGTCATCAAGATAGCCTTGTATTATGTTACAACGCTGTACACACTTAAAAATTATTCACGGGGTTGGTTAAACCTTTAGCTGAATTCACTCGGCATTTTCATATTTAACTGATTACTCGGCAATAGATCGAACGATGCCGAGACTCAGCATCACTTGCAACTGAAATATCTGGTAACTTCATTACTAAACCGATTCTCGGCAACACTAGGAACCGAGCACAAACGTTAACCAAACCTTTAACCGACCTCAGCTGCCTATCATGCCGAAATACCGGTTTAGCAGTGTTGTAAGCCGAGGCTCGGCTTTTTATCTGTGACCGCCATGCGCCATATTGTTTTCATTCTCAAGTGGAGTAAGTCGTATGTTTTTTTGTGGAACGTACATTTATTTTAAACGCCCCTGATACATTTATTTTATTATTCGCCCCTGATAAATAAACTCACACGAATAGACCCTCAATTACTGTCAAAATAGCACAGCGAATCAAAACAAAAACAAAGATTCTAGTACCGAAAGGCGTAAGCATGTATTGCAAGGTGCACTTCGGACCAAGGGATTCTACAACAGTGAACCAATTTCAAACTAGCGATTGATGCACATTGATTGTTGATGCTACTTTCCGCGAGGGTGCTGAGAGTTTTGAGAAATTTAAGTTTGAATCTAAATTCCCCTCTTTGTTTACACAATCAGATTCGTCTGATTGAAAAAGTACTCGAGAAATCAACTATACACTACCGTTTCATTTTACTCAATTTTTGATTACAATTGTATACTATCTCTTTTTCTCTCACAGAAATGTTACTCAATTTTCGTTAAAAAGTAGATCTATTCAGAAATTAAGTAGATCCACTTTTTAACGAAAATTGAGTAACATTTCCGTGAGAGAAGAGGAGATAGTATACAATTGTAATCTAAAATTGAGTAAAATGAAACGGGAGTGTATGCTCTTTCACACTCGCTTCGTATACTTATGACAGACATACAACGCTGACCGTTGTACGAACTGTCAAATACTTTAATCCAGTACAGAAAAACACGTAGTAGACTAATGGCTGGCCCACAATTGATACATTGCGGATGCGTTTGCGTAAATTTGACAGTTTTCCCATAGGTTTTTTGTTAAAATTTGAACGGAAAAAATCTTGGGGGGGGGGGGGGTAAAGGTGTAGGTTGTTGTCTGTCCGGAGCAGTATCCTATAATGCGTTACGATATAGACACCAAGTAATACCGAACTATAGTCACTAGATTCATAGTCTGGCGGAGACAAAAACGGGAGCCAATTTTGATTGTCACTTGGCGGAGCCAATCGAACATTACACGTGTAATTTATGATAAGGGCCGGAAAGCCATTTGTAAACAATGACTTTCAATTCCGATTTCTCTCAAAACTCAGAACACTCCAACATATTGGAAGCAGCATCTGGTGGAAAAATGTTTGTTCTACCATATAGTGTATCTGAACATCGAAAAATTCTAATGATACGAGAGAAATCAACGTTTAAAATCATTGTTTACAAATGGCTTTCCGGCCCTTATAATTAATTACTCGAGTAATGTTCGATTGGCTCCGCCAAGTGACAGTTCCCTTTTTTTTGTCTCCGCCAGACTATGAATCTAGTGACTATACGGTCAACGTGTGTCTGGCACAGTTGATGTATCCAAAACAACTGTCAAATCGTATGGGAAATGTTCGTTTTGGATACAACATGGCGGCACGTTGGCCGGTCTATTACTTGAGTGTCTATAGTTACGATGCGAACATATGAAAGGTTTGAATGTTAAGAAGAACATGATGATGTATTAGCATAGACTAACTCTAAAGAGTCACCCACAATAGATACGTTTGCGTTCCGTTGACATAAATTTGACAGAAAACCTATGAGAAAACTGTCAAATTCACGTAAACGCATCCGCAACGTATCAATAGGGGGTTTTAATTTAAAAAAATCATGGTTTTTTCCATCCGTATCGATGATGGGCATTTTTCCTAGCACAAAAATATTTTTTATGAATCTTAACTATTTTTCTCGATTTTTAAACAAGAAAAATCTAATCATTTTTATTTTCACAAACTGACTTGCAGTTTCACAAAGTGACATTTATACAAAGTGACAGCACTTAATTTTCAGTAACGGGGGCTCCCATTATGACATATATGTCCACTTATGTATGCTAAAAATCAATGGTTGGTTCGTTGGTTTAGGTAGTCTGTTTTTTGTAGCGTGTTCCATGGTGAAATAGGAGGGTGTAGTCTTGCAATCATTATTTTTTGAAATTTTACAAGCTTAATAATACGCCCCTAATAATGAACTCACACAAACACACTCTCAAATATTCTGTCAAAATAACACAGCAAATCAAACATGTATAGTTAGGTGCTGGCTTCAAGGTGTACTTCGGACCAAGGGGTTCTACAACAGTGAACCAATTTTAAATCGCTAGTTGCATATTGATTGTTGGTTCTATCGTTCTATTGTAACGTTTCATTCTTATGTTGTAAGAAATTTTCTTAGGCTATAGACCTGCACTCTTTTACAGTAGAATGATGTTTATTTCTAAGGTAACGGCCGATTTTAATGTCATCAGATGCGTTCTGATGTCTTAGGTACACGACATTTCACACATACATAACGTTTGATTTTGATGTAATTTTAGATTCTAGTTTTATAGGACGTGTTATGATGTTAAATTTAACATCATCAATACGTTTGTTTTTAATGTGAAGTTTAAATATGTTGTATTTATATGTAATAGGGCGTAACCTCGAACTCTGATTACATATAGAATACGACAACCCACATTCAAATTAAATGTTTGGAAGATGTCTGCTAATATTTTTTATATCACCATTTCTATTCGGGTTTGGCTTTGTTTTGATTTGCTATGCTATTTTGACAGATTATTTGAGGGTGTGTTGGTGAGAGTTACGTTATTAGGGGCGAATTATTAAGCTTGGGACCGAGCCTGGGACTGGTGTGCTAGTACTTCCTGAGCAACAAAATATGTATTTATTTTCTTCCAGCCGCTGCTGGTAGCATCAACATCCTGTTAAGGAAATCTTACTCCTTGTGTTGGTGGCCCTAGTTTGCATGAAAGTGCTAAGGGTTTCAAGAATATACCGTTTGAATAGCGGCTGGGTAGTCCTGAAGAAAATGAATATATTTTTTGGCTCAGGAAGTACTAGCACACCGGTCCCAAGCATAATGATTCGCCCCTAATAACGTAACTTTCACCAACACACCTTCAAATATTCTGTCAAAATAGCATAGCGAATCAAAACACGAAAGGTACAGAAAAGCGCAAGAGTGTATAGCAAGATGCAGACTGCAATGTGTACTTCGGAACTAGGGGTTCTACCACAGTGAACCAATTTCATATCGCTGGTTTCATATTGATTGTTGGTTTGACTCTTACTTTCCCTCTTTGTTTACAAAATCAGATACGTCTCGAACACTATTCGAGATTTGTTGTGTCATGCCTGTCGTGCCTTGGCATTGATCGATTTATTTTGATGGGCCATATTTCGACAAAGATTTTGAATTAGGGCCTAACTGACAAACCTAAACAATGGCTTCGTCCGTACATAGCACGCCCTTATCGGATGAAATCCGATCGAATCGGATGAAATCGAGACTAATCAAAAGTAGCAGAAATTATTTTACCATATTTAGAATAATGAGAGTTATTGTGAAAAACGAAAAGAATCATGGATAAATCAAACAGGGGGCGCGACTCTATCTCAGATGCAGGATTTTGTTTGTTAAGCTTTTGTGCGATGTGCGCACGCTTAGTAGATAGAAAGAAAATTTTAAAGATTTTGATGAAGATTTTAAAGATTTACTGCAAAAAGATACAGCACGATGGAAGTAGATGGATTAATATTTACAAGCTGAAACAAGATTTTTCAAAGATTGACTCGCTAGCGTGGGATTTTTCGATTATCTTGAATCTGGATTTAGATGTGTCACACCCACAGAAATCAAACGTATTCACTATGACTGGATGAGTGTTGCACCCCTATGTTGAAACACAGAAACGCCTTCCGACACCCCGAAACACGATCAACACAAACAAGTAGCCATAATCATTTTATCATAACACTAATTCGACCGACTATCAGCAACAGTTATGCCATATTACATTTTTTTCAACAACTTCCATGCTATGCATTACATTTACATTAAAAATGTGTTGATGCATTACTATATATCTAAAACAACTTAACATTAAATACGCATTCAATGATGCATTATTGCATTATCTCAATAAATGCTTCATTGCTATAGTTAAAAAGTAGCATTGGTGCAGTATCATCTGGGTTCCATTTTCGAACTTGACTTTGGAAATGAAAAACAAATGAGCTGGCTGCCGCTCAGATCCAAGAATGGCAAGAGTATTTCAACAAAGAAAACAAACGAAGAAAATGTCTCGTAACAATCTTTCCGAAATTCACTCCGTTTGCTGCTGTGAATAGATTTGTTCCATGTGTTCATTGTAGATTAGTCATAAATGGTTAAATGTAAGGTTGTTTTGCTCAAAATGATTATGGTATGTGTCGTAAAAGAAAAATATATGAAAATGTATCTAGCGTTAACCGCGGGTCGAACCCACTCCTCTACCATAGACTAACTCTAAGACCAGTAGGTCCCGAACAAATACGATATTTTTCTTGGCTCAGTCAGTACTAGCACATCGGTCCTAAGCTTGGCCCAAGCTTAATAATACACCCCTAATAATGAACTCACACGAACACACTCTCAAATATTCTGTCAAAATAACACAGCAAATCAAAACAAAGGCGCAAATATGTATAGATAGGTGCTGGCTTCAAGGTGTACTTCGGACCAAGGGGTTCAACAGTGAACCAATTTCAAATCGCTAGTTGCAAATTGATTGTTGCCTCTACTATGTAGTACATCTGCTCAACCGACTTAACCATTCGGGGCCCCTTTCTGTTTGACGCAAATCTTCCATTCCAAATATTTGCTGTTGTAATTCCTACTCCAAATTGATATGCATCTTGTCCTCGTTTTTGTCTGTCCAACTCAATCGGGTCACTCCTCTGATAAGAACGGCCGACTGGACCGCAAATGTGTCAGTAGATAGAGAGACGGAATTATCATCCCATTTGGGGTGGAGATACGGGACAGGAGAGACACAAATGTAAACAATGCAGCACCATTGTAAAGTATCGATGAAGACAGAGAAGCTAACCCAATTAGGTACACGTTTCGGTTTTATCTCTTGATGGCATTGTTGTTGTAGTTAATGCACCTCAATTATGGAAGCTGCCGAGAATATTTGCGGTACAGGCTCCCCTTAACTGAGTTTCAAATGGGCTCCCTTTCCTAAGGTTGAACCACGGCTGCGAGTGCTAATGCACTGTTTTTGTTTTTCGTTGATTGAGTGCTTGCCTGCGGTTCAATGGCCTTTTTTTTGTAGCCCAAATCCTGTTCTGCATGGCCATGAAACTTCCCCCAACATCAACAACAACACACACTCGCATCGAGGGCCAATCAGCGATGCATTCTGTGATTTTGGCCGCTCTGTTTTGAGACAACACCGATGCAAATGGGAACCAGATTCTCTGGACAACAGCAAACAAGCATTGATAAAAGTTGGCCATATGCTGATCTGTAGGTTATTGCATGGATTCGTTTTTCGTTGATAAGAGTTTCTACCCGCCTGCTGTGTGTCGGTTTTGTATGGTTTGGCATCATAAAATTTGCAGATGCATGACTCGAGGGTTCAGTTGGTGCATGAGTGTCGGTCAGTCTGAACGTGTTGTACGTTGAAAAGTTTCTCACCGGCAGATTTTTTCGTTTTTGCGACCGGTTGCAGCGTAGGTGTGTAAGTTTTGCGTGTGGATAGACGGCGAGAATATAGTGGGAATTTATTGTGAGTATGAACTTATTAAATGTTTATTTAAAAATTTTGTCATAAAAAGTGAAGTCGACTTTGTTAGTGATATTTCCTATAATAGTTTTAATGCGTTTCTGCATAAGTCCATCCGGTGGTTCGTATCTCACATTTTGATGACAGAGAGCGTTCCTATTTTGATTTAGCCACCCACTTTCGCACCGGTCGTTGATAAAAAGGTAACAAAATAGGACTCAACTTTATTCTTGCACCGGTCTACTTTGTTTCGTTTCGCTAAACATTTCGAAAGAGAATTCTTGAACAGCGTCGTTTGAGATCTGCTGGATGGTGCGTTTTGCTGGAGTATGAAATTTAAAAAAAAAATCAAAAAGCAATGCTTAAAGTTAGCTGTCTGTTGTTCTGAAAGGTTATTTATAAAACTTCTTGTTTATTTTAAGAACATAGTAAAACCGTTCAACCGATCTTTGATCTTGACGCTTCAAATTAAGGCTATTTAAAAGGGCTTTCGACATCTTTTGGACAGTCTTTATGGATATTTTTTATAAACTAACTAGGGTTTAGTATAAATGTCTGGATTCTTGATCTTGACTGCGCCTATGGTAAGCTGAGGATATTGCATCGGTACAATATTTGATTTGAATAAAAAGTGTCAATCAAACCGTAATCTAGGTAGAAGTATTAATCATTAAATTTCGATCACACACACAGACATACACACACCAAAGATGATTTTGTGATGTTTACATAGAATGCGTCACTGTCCCGATAATTCCCAGATTACGGTACTAAAGATGGATTAAATTAGGCTTGGAGTTACATTCCTGACAGGAATTGTAGAAATTAAGCTGCTTTTTAATAAGTAAAAAAAAACACTGTTTAAACCTAGTTGGGTCATCCATATACTCATAATTTTGATTTAGTGCTAACGTAAGAACTGAAGTTCACTAATGAAAACACGACGCGAGATTGAACACAACACTTAGGGCATCTCCAGGAGTCTATGGTCGTTACAAAATAGAACTGGATTTATAACAAAGGCAACTTCAGCAAGGCGTTCTAGTTGGATAATTTCGAACAGTTTCATGTTAAAATTTAAAACTGGAATACTACGTTGTTCTATTTTTGTTCAAATTTGAAACGCGTTTCATCCAAGTTATATTTTTTTTTTGTCATTGTGGTAGTGTCTATGGAATCAAGTCAAACGTCAAACTTTGAATCAACGTCCGGTCGTGCATCTGTTTGAATCTTGTATACGTTCTACTTTTTCGTTAATAATTTCAAGTTGCAGCAACAAGTCTGAACTCGCTGACCATCATATCCCTATTTCTTTGTTTCTAAAATGTTTTCGAGAATTTCTCCATATTGTGGAATATTTAAATTAGGTATAGAACCAAAAATGATTTAGACGAATATTAAGGGGAATTCCAGAGAAGTTCTGAGACGAATCCCAAAGGAATTATGAGGGAAAATTCCAGAGGAATACTGGAGAAATTCCAGCGGAATTTTGAGAGGAATTCCAGAGGAATTCTGATGAGAATTTAAGAAGAATCCTGAGGAGAATACTAGAGAAATTCTAGTAAAAATTCCTGAGAAATTCTGAGAAGAAATCTTTGAGTGAAATTTTGAAAATTTCAGTGTAATTCCAAGATCAATTCAACAAGAATACTGATGAGAATTGCAGAAGAACACTGAGGAGAACTCCAGAGGAATTCTTAGAAAAACTGCGAATAAATTAAAGGGAGAATTCCAGAAAAAAATCCTATGAAGAATTGCAACTGAATTCTGAGGAGAATTCTAGGAGAATTCTAAAAAAAATCTAAGGGAATTCTGAGGAAAATTCCAGACAATTTCTGAGATTTCTAGAGAAATTCGAAGGGGATAGTAATTCTGAGGGAAATTCCAAAGGAGTTATGACAGGAATTACAGCGGAAATTTGAGAAGAATTCCTAAAGAATTCTGAAAATATGCCCACAGAAGTTTTGAGAATCAATTATACACACACATTCAAGTCTTTAGGTTTAGAACAACATTTGGAACTGCTGCTGAAGAGAGGGTATGTTTGTTATATATTTTCCCAAGAGAAAAATCTATAACTGACATATAAAATGAATCTAGAACTACAACACTCCTGGAGATGCTCTTATGGTTCTTACAAACGAAAAAGGAACATAAAAAGTGTCATCCATATACACGCAGACAATCAAGAATACCTTGATCAGACCAGTGTTCACGCTCAATAAAAATTAATCAAAAAATGGATTAAAATCCAGTAGAATGGAATTTTCAAACTAACAAAAATGAAATCATCTTGTGCCGAAGCCCTGCAGGGGCTACTGGAGAGAGGGTCGAGACATTTTATTCCAGAAGCACTTACCTTCCCATGGTACTGTTGCCACTTTGGAGCAGACTCCAGGATCCGATAGCAGTGCATCAGCAGAAATGGGCATTGTGCTTTGGCAGCATACAGCGTTAACGCTTACTTCAAATTGTCCTCCGGAAAGGCTGGTATGAACTTATCTGCGACACACAGACTTGCCGACCGATTTGCTGATCGATTGCCATCTTCCTTTGATGCCAGTTGCGGCGCGCTGTTCTGGAAGAGCTGAACCTCTCTCTGCACGAATTTCTACGAACTTCTTATAAATTCTCCCGTACATGTATTCGGCTTTCCGAATTATTGTATTTTGGGACACAACCAGCCAAGCCCTGCAAAGCGCTTCGTCTTCTTGATGCGTCCAATATCTTCCACGGGGTTTTGATGCAGTCACTTTTTCACAACTTCTCACAATAAACGTGAAATTAGCAAAAACACTTTCAACAGAAATCGTATACACTGGAAGTCTTCCAGATGAAGATGTTGTTTTGACGTTTCAACTTTTTTTGTTTTTTTTTTTTAAAAAAAGAAAAGAGGGGCCGGGGTGTATCGGGGTGTAAAACCCCCGCTGCAAGACCATCCCCACCGGTGGGTTCGTATCTGGGTAATATTTTGATGACAGAGAGCGTTCCTATTTTGATTTAGCCACCCACTTTCGCACCGGTCGTTCATAAAAAGGTAACACAATAAGACTCAAATTTATTCTCGCACCGATTTCGTTTCGCTAAATATTTCGAGCAGTGTATAGTTTAAATACTCTTCCGTACAGGTTTTCGACGTTCTAGTTTGTCCCAAAGATTGGATCTTGGGAAACATCCAGCCAAGCCCTGCAAAGCACTTCGTTGTCTTGGTACGTCCAATTCCTTCCACGGGGGTGTGATGCACTAATTTTTTCAAAACATATCACAATAAACGTGAAATTAGCAAAGAAAACATTAAAAACAAATCGGAAACGCTCAAATTGAAATGAAAGTCTTCCAGATGAAGCTGTTGTTTTAACGTTTCAACTTGTTTTGCTTATTTTTCTTCAAATATCAACGCTCGGCTCGGTTGGGTCTGGTTGTCAAATTTACGAACCGGCTGCTCACTGAGCAAGCAAATTATCATTTCCCAACCCGGTTACCAACCACCGGTGCGGTATCGAGTTGTCAAACAGGGTAACAATTTACCGATATTACCGTCTTGGTGCGGTTGGTCTAACCGAGAGAGCAAATTGTCATTTTTCAACCCGGTTGCCAACCCCCGGGGCGGTGTGGGGTTGTCCAACAGGGTAAAAATTTATCGATAGCCGGGGTGGTGGGGATGGTTGCTGGGGGGTTGGCGTTTTTGGAAAAGTAAATTGGAAACCGGTCACGGCGGCGGCGGTTCCTACTTCCCCAAGGGACAAATGTCACCTCGGCTCAGGTGTTAGTGCCCTGTGGTGCCTGGTGTTTTGTGGTGGTGAAAAGGGAGTGAAAATTAAAAGAATTTGTGGGGAATACATGTGTTTAAAAATAATATAAAAAAATTTTATAAAGTATATCAGTTTTTATATATCAGCGTACATTCAAAATATAAACAAAATGTTTTTTCACAATGCAATGCATAACCCAACAAACATCGGTGTTGAATTAGAGCTTGTTCAAGCAAATTTGGAGAAGCTATTCAGCTGTTTCTTCTAGAATAGCTGAATAGCTTCTTCAAATTTGTTTGAACAAGCTCTAATTCAACACCGATGTTTGTTGGGAATTGTTACCACTAAATCATGAGTTTTGAACTTTTTGTCCTGGTTGTGCTCTTATTAAATATTGTTTTTGTAAAGGGCGTAGAGTTATTTCATCATTAAAACAATTTACTCTGCTATTTACGCCATATTGATTGTTGACAAAGTGAAAGGCGTAATTTAAATCAAAACATAAACTTGGCGTTAAGTAAACGGCGATACTGACAAAAAATCAAAACAACGGCGAAAAGTAAAAGGCGATACTGACAAAATAATCATAACAACGGCGAAAAGTGGAAGGCGAAACCTATGAAAATTTAAAAAATAGGCGAATAGTATAGGGCGATACAATTATTTCCAGTACTTGTGGGGCCAACATTGAAAATTGCGTAATCAAACATGCTAGCATTGACAGGCGAATATTAAAAATGTGCAAATTTCAATGAAAAACGAACGAATTTCCATCAGTATTGTATATGAATCAGAAGCAAGCTTTGTTCTCTGTTTGTATACTAGATTTTATTTGACTTCATACGTTAATTTGTACATTACGATTTGAAATTCTACTTACAATCATCATTTCCCGTTTGTTTACATTCTGCATGATTGCCCTAATTGCACATTGCTCCGGATTTGACCAATGCTGGTCTTAGTTCAGACAGATGTGTTAAGATTTTTTTTTAAATTCAATAATAAGTTTGTAATGGTCGACAGAGCAAACACCGACAAACCTACATAAATGTGAATAGAAATTTGTATGAGTTTTCTGAACACAGAGCACTTCTGCCTTCTGTATCCACGTTTGCAGAACACGTTCAGCTAAGCCACGAACACGCGTGCAAAACTTCTAAGTTGGTTGGCGTCTCTATGGACTATGAACAAATCATTTGACAGTTTGATCGCTGTACATTTGAATCGATCGTTATGGATTTTCGATCGAAAATTGAATTTAAGTTTCAAGTTGGTTTGACGGTGGTGTTTTCACCGTCATCAGAACAACAGAAAACCTTCTCATCAAGTTAAGGTGAAACCATACGATTTATAGGTTTGGTAAATTATCACTTCACGATTTTTGAGACTAAAAATCAC
The DNA here is from genome assembly GCA_024533555.2 of Aedes koreicus. Classification (NCBI taxonomy): domain Eukaryota; kingdom Metazoa; phylum Arthropoda; class Insecta; order Diptera; family Culicidae; genus Aedes; species Aedes koreicus. The sequence goes on from JAHHFK020004247.1 coordinate 11,944, forward strand.
AAACAAAACAAAAGAAACAACGTTCAAATAGCTAACCAATGGATGCTCCATTAGAGCAAACGATTCTTGAAAATTTCACGCCTGAAGTACAAATAGTATTTGAGGTTTGTGCTCAGAAAACTTCGAAGTGATAGGGACTTGATCCCCTATGTCTTTAAGCTACCGGAGAAGGAAATTGGATTAGAGTGAGTATTGGAAATGGCGTGGATAAAGACTGGACTCGGAAAAAATGCGACACACAAAAATGATCACCAAAAATTTTAAATCGAATACTTCTCAAATTTTCAGGGATTAAAAAACTATATATTAACTATGTTTTGGCATAATTTATTTATTGAATTTCCTCCCCCAAGCTGAATTCTCGTACATTTCTCTTAACACTGCGCATGAGATCTTGAGCGAGGCTTTGTCCATCTTCCTTACACAATTTCTCCCAGTTTTTCTTCAAAGCTTCATCGGTTTTGAATGTTTTTCCGCTTTTCTTCAACTTCTTCTACATTATCGCCCAAAACTTTTCGATCGGACGAAGTTCTGGTGTATTTGGCGGGTTCGCATCCTTCGGTACCACATTCACGCCCTTCGCTTCGTACCAATCCATTACAGGCTTGGCGTTATGGCACGAAGCGAGATCCGGCCAGAACAGCGTGGGACCACGGTGAGAGCGGAGGAAGGGCAGCAAGCGCTTCTGCAAGCATTCCTCTCGATGAATCTGCCCGTTTATGGTGCCAGTTGTAACGAACGGCTTGCTGTACCGTCCGCACTCGCAGATCGCCTGCCACAACAGGTACTTCTTCGGCGAATTTGTCCATCTTTCTCTTCCGGAACTTTTCCGGAACCTCCATGCGGGACGTACCGACAAAAAACTCGAGGCCGGGGATTTGTTTGGTGTCCGCCTTGATATATGTCTCGTCGTCCATGACGAGACAGCCTGGCTTGATCAGCCACTCACGGTACAGCTTCCACGCAATTTGGCCATCGTGTTTTGCTTGTCAGTCCGGTTTGGCGCTTTCCTGACCCTAAAAGCACGTAGCCCAGCCCGCTTCATGGTCTGCTGGACGAACCACTTCGACGAATTGACCTTTTTGGCCACGTCTCGGTCTTCGTGGTCTTCGTCTCCTGGAACATGGTGGATTCCAAGCGTTTGGCCAATCTATCTGTGCGACTGACCAGGATTATCGATCACCGCGCGCAAATCTTGGCGTAGCTCTTCTTGTTTCGAATGCATCTTGAAAACTACTTGACAGATCGCGATAAAATTTTGCACACATAAACATAACACTCTAGTATTACCCAAAATTTCATTAATTTTTACCCACGCGATAAAAAGCTACACCCAAAACAAAGTGTCGAATTTTTTCCGAGTCCAATCTTTACAAGACGAGGACGATGTATTTTCATTGTTGTTTTGCAAGAAACTGAAAACCTTGCTGGATGATGATTACATACACTTCCTTGTCGCATGTAGACTTTAGGTATGATGTATGATGTATGATATGTACTACCACCCATTGTAGCACGGAAACTATGTCCAACAGCAATGGGCTCTCCTCTCTGTTAGACTTGATCCAGCTTTAATTACCACTGATTATTCTAATCATGCCATTGTTTGAAGGTTTAAAGTGGTTGTACAAAAAAAGTGACACATAAGACATTAGGGTCAATGTTGACCCGGATTTCAACTCTTCGTAGAATTTCGAAATTATAACTAAAAGTCAATGTTTATGCATCATTTGGAAGGTTCTTGTCTCAAAAATATCTTGAAACAAAAAAAAAAAAAAGGGTTTCAGTAACATTGTCCTCCGGGAATTTTTTACAAAGGGAAGGAAGTTTTGGTTGGGCTGTGTTAACAGAAATGCATATAAAACATTCCAGACTCATTGTAGAGAATTGGCGTCTTGAGCAAAGTGTATGTTGTAGAGACTGTGTTGCCAGCAGTTCGAACAGTAGGGTTCCCGCTAACAATATGATGAATAGGTGATTAAATTCAGTTACCATAAAAAATGCTAATTTTCTCGAGCATAATTTTTGCTGTACTCTGTGCCAAAAAGTTGGCATATAATCCAGACCGAGTGCAAACAATAAAAATTTCAATGACAATATGGCAAACATTAACAATATGTGTTAATGTAGAGGTTATGTGGTGAAAACGAGATTAAACTATTTGATAACAATAACATAAAATGGGATAATATATCTTACATTCTAAATATAGTTCGACATATAGCTAATTGTTTTTCGTGATGTACGAACAACTTGCCGCAGACGGCACTCATATAACCATAAAAAAATGAACACACCCAGTCCGGGACACGGAACAATCGATACAAGGAACCAATTTCAACGATAGCAAGTGGCACCTCATCTTACAAGACGACAAATGACATACTGAGGAACTTTGTTCAAGACGGTAACTCTCTAGAGCTTCATTTGGCAAAGATAGACTACAGCGCCATCTCCGCGGCAATATCTGGACCTAATATGATAATGTCAAAAGACGACAAATCACATACTAAAAAACTTTGCCCAAGACGGCAACTCTCTAGCGCTTCATTTGGAAAATATAGACTGCAGTGGCATCTCTGCGGCAAGATTTGAAACTAATCTAATAGTGACAAAAGACGACAAATGACATAATGAGAAACTTTGCCGAAGACGGCAACTCTCTACAACTAAGGCCTGTACTCGAAAAAAATGCACCAGACAAAAGTGTTCGCCAAAAATTTATTTTAAGTCGGATTTTCTTGAAACTTTCAGGGAATGAACTAATACATATGGATTATGCTTCGGCTTAATTACTTTATTCAATTTCCTTTCCATCGCTGAAAGCCCGCACCTTTCCCTTAAGACCCCTCATTACATTTTGTGCAATGGTGAAGCCGACCTGTTTGGTCACTTTCATCCATTCTTTCTTCAACTCCAGCTCGTTCTTAAACACCTTGGACGATTTTCGAACTTTGGCCTTCATTATGGCCCAAAATCTTTCCATCAAAATCCGTTAACCACTCTCGATACAGCTTCCTTGCGCGGGATTTGGCCGCCGTGTTTTGTTGATCACGCCGGTTCGGTGCCTTGCGGACCTTGAATACACGAAGCCCACCTTGTTTCATGGTTTGCTGAACGAACCAGGCGGAACACTTTGCCTTCAGAGCCACGTGGCGAATCGAAAGGTTCTGATTACACTTGAAATAATCCAACACCTTCCGGGCCTTCACAGGGCCAGCTGTCTTCGATTTTCTCCCACTTTCAGCCCAGGACTCCTTAAACGATTTTACCACCCAAGACACAGTTGTATGGGTGATTCCCAGTGGTCTTCCGATCCATCTCATGGTCGCAGTCGGATTTTCCATGACGGCGCGCAAAATTCTCCGGCGATTTTCTTCTTGTTTCGATGACATCTCAATAATCACTGAACCGATATTTATGATAACATGTTTTGCACATGTAAACAATTCACTTCAAACTAGTTATACCCAGCGTTAGGAAGACACTGGTGAGTGGATTAACCAATCACTGGTGGCTGGTAGTTTGGCGCGAAAACGTGGCGCATCACGCCACGTAATGGCACCAATCAGGGCAAAGCGACATATTTTCTGTTAGGTGAGCACATTTAGTAAATAAAACGGTAGAGCACACGAGGCTCTACCTCTTTTCTCTTCAGTAACTTGTAAGGTGTAAGTAGTAAATAGTGCTCTAAGTAAAGTTTGTGCTTTTTTAAAAAGTGAACTTAAAAGAAAGATCCCCTGACTCAGGTTTTCAACATTTTTACCCACGGACAGAAAAGTTACACACGGATAAAAATGGTGCATTTTTTTCGAGTACAGGCTTTAGTCTAAAATGTTTTGTATGCAATTCTGTTCACACATCGAAATCAAAACTTCCTTCCCTTTGTAGCAGATTCCCGGTGGCCAATGTTACTGGAGCCAGTTTTTTCCACCACCAATGCATTTTTGAGACCATAAGCTTTCAAATGGGGTACAAATTGGGAGAGGGTTGAAATCCGAGTCAATATTCATCCTAATGTCTTATGTGTCACTTTCTTTTCAATACCCGAGGAAGGTTAAGAAGAAATAGATGACCAACACGTTCGAAGTTGCTTCAGAAAAATTCAGATCGACACTGAAAATTATACAGGTATAGAGTTTGAAGAATGACCTGTTTGCTTTTGATAGCTTGATCCTATCACAGTCGCGCTCTTAAACAAAATCAGCACAATAAATGGCACGGCTATCTACGACAAACCATCAACAAGCCAAAACAAACAAAAATCCACTCGATTCTTCTATAAGTTCCAATACTTCCACATTTACCCAAAACAACATTGACCTACATTTTTTGCAAACACGTCCACCATCAATAAGCAATTTATGCTTAATAACAAAACAACACACAGCGACGACCCAATGCAGACGGCTCGGTTCGATCAGTTGGTCAGTCAAATATGTGTGGCAAACTTAACGATGAAATGGAAGGCCATACCACCACCCAATACATCTGACCGAACATCGTCTGTACATGCATCCGACACCATCATCGCATCGTCGTTGACGAGTCACTGGACGATAAGGAACCCCTCACGATCTCGTTTCGAATAGAGGGGCGCGTGGTGGTTCTGTGTGGGTATTCGTTCACTACGAACTTGTAGCTGTTTACGGAGGAGTACCGAGTACCGATGCGATGCAATGTGCTGCTGTAGTCAGTCTAGTCTAGAATAGCCACTGGACAGTCAACAGCTGATGATTGTTTGCATTAGCTTGTGCTCCTGTTTGGAATATTGATATCCCTGACTGGCCTCTATCTGTGCTTGCGCGTTGTTCAGTGAGGATAGTGAGATAGAGCTGCTATTAGACTATTATTGGATTTCCACCCGCAGAGCCACTTGTTGAACGCTTCGTGTGCAAACAACGTCGTACAAGGTTGTGTGTGATATCGAGACCAAACAAAGCGAAAGTGCAACAGAAGCGACAAGGAACGGTATGAATCATTATAGTATTAAGGCAATATCGCAGATAAACGCGTTGTATATGCAGATTCCAATTATGTAGACATGGTAATTGATATTAGGTATGTTCTGTGGAAGTTTTTCGTCAGAAGCATTTCGATTCGACTTAACGAATTCAACAGCATTTCTGTCACGTACAGATTCGATTGTGAAGGTCGGGGTCTCGTGATTTGAACACGTTCATCCCTGCACGCCCGTTCTACCGAACATTAAATTGAGTCGGTTTCGACTCAATTTCGCCAAAATTAGGGTAAACCTTTTGGTAATCGACAGAACGGAAATGAAACAATTTGAGTGACTCAACTTTTGATGAAATTGTTTCGAAACGACTCAATTTAAAACTAGAAACTCAAACTTATATCTCTTCCAAAAGATCAACTAATCACAGACCACCGTCTCTTTCCCTCCTCCCATTGCAGCACCACCACCATGCGTCTCATCATTCTGGACACGGCCGACTACGTTGGCGAATGGTCGGCCAAGTACGTAATGAAGCGTATCAACGATTTCAAGCCGGGCCCGAACAGGTTCTTCACGCTGGGCCTACCGACCGGTTCCACCCCTCTGGGACTCTACCGCCATCTGATCAAATTCCACCAGGAAGGAAAACTTTCCTTCAAATACGTTAAAACCTTCAACATGGACGAGTACGTCGATCTACCGCGGGAGCATCCGGAGAGCTATCACTACTTCATGTGGCACAATTTCTTCAAGCACATCGATATTGATCCGGCGAATGTGCATATTCTGGATGGCAACGCACCGGATCTGGTGGCAGAGTGCAATGCCTACGAGGACAAGATTAAGGCCGCCGGTGGAATCGAACTGTTTATCGGTGGCATCGGGCCGGACGGTCATATTGCATTTAACGAACCGGGCTCCAGTTTGGTGTCGAGGACTCGGGTAAAAACCCTGGCCCAGGATACACTGGAAGCGAACGCACGATTCTTCGGGAACGATATCAGCAAGGTACCGAAGCAGGCGCTGACGGTCGGCGTGGGCACTGTGATGGATGCCCGGGAAGTGATGATTTTGATCATCGGAGCACACAAGGCTTTCGCCCTGTACAAGGCGATCGAGGAAGGAGTGAACCACATGTGGACGGTCAGTGCCTTCCAGCAGCATCCGCATACGATAATGATATGCGACGAGGATGCCACGCTGGAGCTGCGGGTCAAGACGGTGAAGTATTTCAAGGTAGGTGGATTCATTGGAACTTGTTTATTAAGAATCGGTCGCAATTTCCTGTTTGGTGATGGCGTCTTCGCTCTACTTCTTCTAATGGGAATTTTCTCCAGGTGGTGGCGGTGGTCAAATTATAGTTTATTTTTTTTAACTCTTTCTTTGTTCCAAATTTATTCATATTTACATTTCATGTTAATCTAGGTGCTCCAGCTACTACCGTAACGTATCAACCTTAATTGTTAAAATGTGTACCTAATTTTGTTTACATTGTTCATGCCTTAGCAGTTCAGTATTTTAAACAGGTGTTTATTCCTGCGTGTCAGTATAACAATAATAATCTTGAAACTAAAAACAAACTAAAATTAATCTTAACTAAGCATAAAGGGAATTAATCATTGCAATAGAAGATTGCAACGATTTTTGTCTGAAATTATTAATTATTTTGTTGGACATTTGTTCTAAAGTCTCAACATTCGAAATTCTATGTACTTTGTTAGTACTGTACCAAGAAGGCAGCTTCAAAATCATCTTCAGAACTTTGTTCTGAATCCTTTGAAGTATTTTTTTCCTGGTAGCACAACAACTAGACCATATTGGAACAGCATAAAGCATAGCCGGTCTAAAACTTTGTTTAAATATTAGTAGTTTGTTCTTCAGACAAAGTTTGGATTTTCTGTTTATAAGAAGATCTAAACATTTTATATATTTATTACATATGGCTTGAATGCCATCAATGTGATTTTTAAAATTTTTGAAATTTTTGATCAAGTAATAGACCAAGGTATTTCACTTAGCTTGACCAGGAAATTGGAACACCGTTCATAGTAACGATGTGACTACTACTAGGTTTCAAAAAAGAAGCTCTAGGTTTATGTGGGAATATTATTAGTTGAGTTTTGGAAGTTCCATTTCTGTAAATAAGAAGAGAAAATGTCCAAACTTTTCTGCAGTCTCCTGCAAATGACACGAAGACTTCTTCCTTTTTTAGCGGAGATGCCTGTGTTATCAGCAAACAGAAAGATTTCTGACAACCTTGAGGCAAATCAGGGAGGTCGGAAGTAAAAATGTTATATAGTATCGGCCAAAGAATGCTACCCCCTGAGGAACTCCAGCTCTAACAGGTAGTCGATCAGATTTGGGGGAATTCTGATAATTTACCTGCAGAGTTCTGTCAGTTAAATAATTTTGAATTAATTTTATAATATAGAGCGGAAAATTAAAGTTTTTCAATTTAGCAATCAAACCTTCATGCCAAACACTGTCGAATGCTTTTTCTATGTCTAGAAGAGCAACTCCAGTTGAGCAGCCTTCAGATTTGTTTGAACGAATTAAATTAGTAACTCTCAAAAGTTGATGAGTAGTTGAATGGCCATGGCGAAATTCAAATTGCTCATCTGCAAAATTTGAGTTTGTATTGATGTGAAGCATCATTCTATTCAAAATTAGCTTTTCAAAAAGTTTACTGATTGAAGGAAGTAAACTTATGGTCTGTAGCTAGAAGCTTCAGCTGGATCTTTCTCGGGCTTCAAAATTGGAACAACTTTGGCATTTTTCCACTTTTCAGGAAAGTATGACAAATGAAAACATTTATTAAATAGTTTTACCATGAAAGACAAGGTACTCACTGGGAGTTTTTTGATGAGTATATATAAAATTCCATCATCACCTGGAACCTTCATATTTTTTAACTTTTTAGTTACAGTTTTTACTTCATCCAAATCAGTACCCCAGGATTCATCAAACATATTTTCCCATATTCAGATAATCAAGAGCAACCTGATTCTCAATAGGACTAGTAAGACCCAAACTGAAATTATGGGAACTCTCAAACTGCTCAGCAAGTTTTTGAGCTTTTTCCACATTTGTTAGCAATATTTTATCACCTTCTTTGAGCGCTAGAATAGGCTTTTGAGGTTTCTTTAAAATTTTGGAGAGTTTCCAAAAAGGTTTGGAACTCGGCTCTAATTTTGACACATTATTTTCAAATTGTTTGTTCCTCAGGGCAGAGAAGCGTTTTTTAATTTGTTTTTGCAAATCTCGCCAGATAACTTTCATGGCGGGATCGCGTGTTCTTTGATATTGTCTTCTACGGATATTTTTCAGACGGATCAAAAGCTGAAGATCGTCGTCTATTATAATTGTATTGAACTTTACCTCGCATTTTGGAACTGAGACAGCTCTTGCTTCAACTATGGAAGTAGTCAGAGAGTCAAGAGCATTATCGATATCATTTTTAGTTTCCAAAGGAATATTAGGATCAAAGTTATATTCCATGAATGTTTGATATTGGTTCCAATCAGCTCTATGATAATTGAAAGTAGAACTGTTGGGATTAGAAATTATTTCTTGAGATATTTCAAAAGTTACTGGAAGGTGATCCGAACCGAAGTCAGCATGGGTAACCAATTGGCTACAAAGTTGACATGAATCAGTTAAGACCAAATCAATAGTTGAGGGATTTCTGGCAGAAGAAAAGCAAGTTGGGCTGTTTGGGTATTGGATAGTGTAATAACCCGCAGAACAATTATCAAATAGTATATTACCATTGGAATTACTTTGAGCATTATTCCACGATCGGTGTTTTGCATTAAAATCACCAATAATGAAGAATTTTGACCTATTACGGGTAAGCTTCTGTAGGTCACCCTTGAGAAGATTCTTTTGCTGACCTACGCATTGGAATGGTAAATAGGCAGCTAATAGTGTAAGTTGACCAAATTTTGTTTCAACAGAAACCCCCAAAGTTTCAAAAACTTTGGTATCAAATGAAGAAAGAATTTGATGTTTGATACGCCTATGAACAATTATGGCAACGCCACCACCTGGACTTTCAAGACGATCATTGCGGTGTACGAAATAATTAGGATCCCTTTTTATTTTATCACCTGGTTTAAGAAAAGTTTCAGTTACAACGGCAATATGCACGTTATGAACTCGTAAAAAGTTAAACAGCTCGTCTTCATTATTTTTAAGAGATCGAGCATTCCAATTTAAAATATTCAGTGTCTTAATACCCATTGCTGAATTTCAGGGTCATGACAATATTGTTTGCAAATTTTATACCAGTTTGAATTGCATCAAACATGGAGTTTGTATTTAACATTCCATTAATCATATCGATTAATGATTTCTGTAAAAAATCCATTTTTGGAGCGGTTATGCTACCTAAGTCAAAATCTTCAACATTTCTGGTAGAATTTTGGTTTCTACCGGCTGTAACGGCAGCGTAGGAAGCTCCATTACCTAGCTGTACATTGCTACCAGCAGGTAAGAATTGAGCATTGAAAACTTGTGCTCTGTTTGTACTTACGGGTACATTTGTACTTCGCTGACCATTGTTAACAGCAGATAGCAGTGGAAAATTTGACGGTTGGGCATTGATCGTACCTTCCGGTACGAATGTTGGATTTCCTCCTCGATGACCGTTGTTAACAGCCGAGGAATAATTACCTGGTCGGGAACGTGAAGCGGTCCCTACCTGATGCTTAGCACGAGAATTCAAGATCGCTTTGCGAGTCTTGCATTCCCAAAAATTGGATTTGTGGTTTCCACCACAATTCGCACATTTAAAATTTTTGGGATCCTTCACAGGACAGTTGTCCTTGGCGTGAGAGGAATCGCCACAATGCATGCATTTGGCATCCATGTGACAATTTTTCGTCCCGTGACCCCATCCCTGGCATTTACGGCACTGGGTGAGGTGTTGAGAATTTCCTCCAGTCTTCCTGAAGTGTTCCCACTTCACTCTGACATGGAGCATAAGGCTGGCTTTTTCCAATGCCTTGAGGTTATTCAGTTCATTTGATTTAAAATGAACTAAATAAAAATCGTTTGAAATCCCATTGCGAGAATCGCCAGGTTGGGATTTCTTTTTCATCTTTATCACTTGAACTGGTGTAACTCCAAGCAATTTGATAATTTCTTGTTTGATCTCATCCAGGGATTCACCACTGGCTAGACCTTTTAAGACCACCTTGAACAGACGTTCAGTTTTGGTGTCATGTGTAAAGAATTTGATGCCTCTTTGAGCAAGATACTCCACGAGAAGTTTAAATCCGATCAAGGTTTCAGCCAATACACGGCATTCACCCCGACGACCAATTTGAAAGGAAAATTTAGAATCTTTAATGAAATTCGTGAGTTCCTTACGGAGCCCATGAAAATCAGATGTTGTTACCACAATAGGTGGAACCTTTTCTTTCCCTGCATTAATTCGGGAATGCTTCGAAGATTTTTGCCTGACTGATGGATCATTCTCATCATCAGTCAGAATATCGAATTGATTGCTCAAATCAATATTAGTAGAAGGGGAATCCAGAGATTGTCCCTTTCTTTTGCGTTTAGGCGCCATTTTCTCCAAAATGATTAGAATTTATACGTTTTCTCCTAATCAACTTCCAAGCAGATTCTACAAGAATCCGAAGGGTCAAAGAGGAATTTTCCAAATCGATATCCAAGTCGGATTACCTCCCGCGTAGGGTCCAGACAAGGATCGAAAAGGAATAAGGGTAAAAAATAAAAAATGTGCAGGTAATGTTAAGCACTGAAAAGTGCTGTTTGATTTTGTTATAGCTTTAGGTAGCAAAAATACTTCCTTCAGCAAAAGAAAATAGAACCGCACGGCATGAGAGCTCGATGCGGACTGTGTTTTGTTGTATTTTTTATTATGAAATTATTTTTATTATGGTTGATAATTAATGAATTTTTTTATTTATCACTTAAACTCTCGGGACTTTCTTGAAGATCTCTGGACTTCATTGAAGTTTTTTTTTAACTTCTCTGTAATTCAACGGGCTTCCCTAATGTCCTTGAAACTTCACTGCAGATGTTTGGATCATGACATTCTCTGGACTTTTCAGAAATTTGGGCTGCACTTACATTTTCGGGACTTTTTTGAAGATCTCAGGACTTAGTTGAAGTTGTCTGAATTGTACTGAAAATCTAGAGACTTCAATAAAGTCCCTGAAGAATTGTGGACTTCAATTTTGTTTTCAGGACTTTCCTGAAGATGTAAGAAGATATATAATATGGAAGATTTCCAATTTTTGCCAAACAAACAATAATCAAATTGTGATAGTGTGGAAAAACAACTTCGCAAACAGCATTTTTTGGAAAAAAAAAAACTCAATGAGACAAATATTTGGCGTATTGTCAAACAGTGTAATAAGGTATGTGCACAGCAAAATCTAGGCAAAGAAAAACTCACAGTACAACATTATTTTTGTTTATTTCTAAATCCAAAAAAATCATCGTAACAGATGGTTAATTTATAACTCACTTACATCAAAATATTATTATTCGGCCTTGTTATATCCGTATGCACTTACTTTACGTTTGATCCATTAAGTTCTGCACATTGTTGTCAGTCACCTTTCTGTAAGCATTTTCCCACGTTTAACAAAATCTTTCTCATAATTTGCCTCTGCTTTCAATTTCTCAAAGTTTTGCTTCACAATGGCTTCAATTGGACGAAGTTCGGTGGTGTTCGGATTACAGTCCTATGGTACAATGTTAACGTTATTTCCTGCATACCACTCCTGAGCTGCTTAAGCTTAATGGCAAGGCGCCAAATCAGGCCAAAACAACACAGAACTCGTGTGCTTTTGGATGAATGGTAGTAGCCGTTTTTGCAGACACTCGTTAACGTAAACTTGTTGGTTAATCGTACCTGTAGTTATGACGATTTTGCTTTTAAAACCACAACTACAAATAGCCTGCCAGACCACCTTTTTAGAGAACTTCGACTATTTCTGGCCTTGAAATGATTGTCAACTTTGCCACGTTGTAATGTGGTATAAAACTCAAGACCAGGAAGCTGCTTGAAGTCTGCTTTGACGTTTTTTAATCATCCATAACCACGCAGTTAAATTTTGTCAGCAATTTGTCGTTCAGCTTACGTGTCTTGTTTTCGAACTGGTTTCCTGCTTCTCGTTCCTGATTGGATTTTTTATTACCTTCTACGACCTACATCCTGCCGCTTTCTTCACTTTTCGAACGAAAGAATACGATGTTTTGACCTTTTCAGCCACATCTCGGATGGAAAGGTTCGGATTTTGCTCAATCATCCGAAGCACTGCATCCCGCTGGGATTTGAAGTTGTCGTTCCGCTTGCCGCCAGATCCTGGTTTCCGATCGAGAGTCAAACGATCCCGGAAGCGTTTCAAAACGCTACTTACTGTTGAACGAGGGACTCCGAGTGATTTTGCTATGTCATGATGCGACAAAGACGGATATTCTTTCGACTTCATTTTGAATACAATGCTTTTGTGACAGCAAACCGTATGTCAAAACGTTAACACACAATGACACTGCGTTAGCGGTATTGCTGACATCAGGTGACTAATAAAAAAGATATGACTAATAAACCATGGCTAGATTTTGCTGTGCGCATACCTTATTACCTTTAAACCTTATTTTCAACCAGGCCATTGCTTCAGCCATTTGGACAAAGAGCCGCTGAGATACACTTGTTAAACACTTTTGAGCGTACATTAACACATAAAAGTTGTTTCGATCAAAATTTGGTCGACTTAAACTTGACGCATTTCCTTTCATCGTGTATTAAAAAATTTTGCACACCGCTTATTTTGAAGATGTGTGCGTGTAGCATCATGCCTCTATTTTGATTTTGAGACTAGCACATCAGTTATCAAAACATCGTCGAAGGAAGAGAAGCAACGCATAAATTTTTTTCTAATGCATTGCGAAAATCCAAACTACTCTCACACTCTTGAATGTGGCTAAATCCAGTGTTACCAACGTATTAAAAGTGTTCGGTGAACGTCGACCGCCAGGAAAGCTGGATCGGGGGGTAATCAAAAGCCGGAGGCCACAGCGATGGCAAAAAGAGTCGCCCGCTGTTTCGAGCGGAACCCTAACTTCTCCGTCCGAGATGTCGCAAAGAAACTGGGAGTGGCGCCTTTAACCGTGGATAGAGCTAAAAACGAGCTGGACTGTCGACTAACAAGAAAGTGGTGACTCCAAATCGCGACGATAAACAAAACACGTCGGCCAAAGCACGATCGCGAAAGTTGTACACGACGATGCTGACGAAGTTTGATTGCGTGGTACAGGACGATGAAATTTACGTCAAGGTAGACTTTAAACAGCTTCCTGGACAGGAATTTCATACAGCAACCGGACGGGGAAAAGTGGCAGATGTTTACAAGCACATTAAATTGTCAAAGTTCGCGAAAAAATATCTGGTGTGGCAGGCCATCTGTACCTGTGGCTTGAAGAGCAACGTTTACATTGCGACCGGAACCGTCAACCAGGAAATTTATCTGAGCGAGTTCCTACAAAAACGTCTGCTGCCTTTTTCAAAGCGACACAATTGTTCCGTTCTATTTTGGCCGGATTTGGCATCTTGCCAAATTCCATGGAGTGGTATGCTGCCAACAACGTTCAAGTGGTGCCCAAGGACAAGAACCCTCCCAACACGCCAGAGCTCCGCCCAATCGAACAATATTGGGCCATCGTCAAGCGGAACCTTAAGAAGTCTCAAAAAGCTGTTGTGAGCGAGAAACAGTTCAAGGCAAACTGGCGGCGAATAAAGTGGACAAGGAGACTGTACAAAATCTTATGGCAGGTGTTAAACGAAAGACCCGACAATTCGCATTCGGAAAAAGGAAGCTTAGCTGAATATTTCTCCTGTATTCTGTATTAACTGAACTTGAAAAAGAAAAAGAATTTGACTTATTTATAAAAACTTTGATCCACTCACACACATTACTGTTTGACCAAGTTTTGATCGGAACACCCTTTTTACATTTCTTTATTTTGTCGAGCTTATCAATATCATATGTGGTATTATGCCGACCGAAAGTTTGTCGTACAAGCGATCTCTATAACGTTTTGTTCGCAAACTTAAAACCAAACTTGTTGAAAATTTAAACTTGTTTGATAAATCTATTTTAACAAATTTCTAATTTTGTATATTGAGTTATTGATAGTTGACAGTTAGTCTTAATTTTCAGGAATTTAATCAATGCTTAACGCAATCAAAAATGTATTTTTATTGATCTATAACTGTACATGATAACAAGAGAAAAAAAAAGCAGAAAACTACTAGAACACCTAAACTACCCACCATAGACCATCCCCACTACCGATAACGTGTTCTCATAACTCACTGTTGCGGTTGTTTCCAGTAACAAATGATTCCATTCCCACTTTCTCACACTAGCTCGGCAACAGTTTTGCTGTTGATATGCTCACCGACAACTGGTGCAGTATAACGTCGAAGTTAAACGGGCACAAGTAGTTCGTTTCGTTCCAGTGCTTTTTTTTTAGTTCTCCAAAAGTAGGTGGTTCCTCATTCGGAAAGGTGCAATTACCGAAACGATAATTAAGTTGAAAAACTGTTTTCCAAAGGCGATGATTAAAAAAAGCACCGAGGTGAAAAACTTTCATGCTCAGCTTTGGAATTGGGAGCAGATGAAAAGTGTGGGTAGAGTATGTTACAAAAGTCCTTCTGCGTCGCTGTGTTCCATTTAATGTGTGCAGCTGGGGATTTGTTGGCGCTGTGGAAAATGAGGAAAAATTCATCTCCAGCAGTGATGAATGTCGGAATGAAATATAGCTCATGAATTAAAGTTGCAACGGGATGGGAAAATTGAGCTTGCTTCTCAGTTGTGATAATAATAGGAAACTTAATCCCTCTCGAAATAAACACAATCGCTCTATTCAAGTGTCTAATTATGTACAATGCCTTCCGTGTCTCTGTTTGGGGTTGAAAATTCAATCCTCTCATGTGATTAAACTCAAAAAATCGCAATAATTTCCCGACCAGCTGTTGCGCTCACGAACAGCCATCGCCCGTCGATGGCAGTAAAAACCAGAGAGCTAATCAAAATTTAACAACAGTTTATATATTGTACACGCAAACAGAGCCAGCGTCCTCGCACTCTCGAGCACTTCGTGAGTGTTTTGCTGTGGTACCAATTGCTTACCAAGAGGAGCGTAATTATAAACAAACATCGCTCGGTATTTTGTTAGTTTTGACCCTTTTTTAATTATTTTCGAACAATATATGCAGTGCATGTCGATTGGACTCATCCTTCCTTCTCGAATAGCAACAGAATCATCGGAACATGCACATTGTGGCCATCTGAGACCAGGTTGGGCTCGTCCTACGCTGATGGCAGTTTTTGATCAACACGTTCACTAATTATTTGTCTTTTGTTCTCCATCCACCTACAAACACATAAATAAGTAGACGATGTCAACGATGCCAAGTTTCCCGTTTGCATGACAGGCACTCATCGGATAAAAATGTTCCCATGTGTAGCATCTGCTGTCAGTCAGACACTACAAAGGTACTTACCTACTGTTGCTGAGTGCGTTTCCACAGGATCGTGTTCACAGTAAATGGCATCGTTGGAATGGAACGACATGGGCAGCAATTTTCCCATGCCCGCTGTTGATACGAGAAATACGGAAGAATGGTACCGCAGTCCTTCCTGTTTATGCACAGTCAACACGATGTGATGGGATAAACAAATTTATCGACGGTTCATGACAATCGGTTGCTTAGCAGGTACCGTGTGGGATCAAAATCCACACGGGACCGAACTCCGTACACCTGGTTGCGATGGTTTAGTTTTATCTATTAATGTTACGTGAATTTATAAAATCTAGATTAGAAGTTACCAACCATAAAAAAAATAATCTTGAGTATATAAATTCAATCTTGTGTATATAAATTACAGTCCATGACATTGAATGGCCTATTCGTTCTTGTAAGTGAGGGTGTACTTACAGAAATTATAAATTAAAATATCCTATGGCCCTCTCTTTTTGGTGTGGAAAGTGCATTTAAGTGTGGCAAGTTCTTTTATGTATAATCACGGAATCGAGACTATGAGTTGTTTTGATGATACCCCATAAAAAAAGCGGATGTAAGATCATGTTCTTAGTGTACCAAACAATTTTGTGAGAAGTGCGAACAATTTTCACACTTAAAACAAAATTTAGTTTATACTACAAATTCGTTGAAATCACCAATGTACACAAGCAACACCTCTCTGTCATAATTCGTTGCAGCAACTTGATTGTGACTTAATTGAGTCACATTGCAGTTACTTTGACTTATTTGCAACAAGTGTGCTACTAGGGAATTCGTTATTTTCTGCAACGAATTTGAATTGTGCTAATGCCTGTCCTCGTTAAATTTCGGAAACCAAAATAATAGCAGTAAAACAAAATTACACATAGTTCAAAAAAACCGATTGTTTATTTCACAATAATAGAAATATGTCTACATTAGAAACAGTTGATTAAGATGTTGATCCTTCTTTCTGTAAAATTGTCGAACTTTCTGTGGTACACCTGCACGATTCTCCATCTTCTCTTGAAATCATCGGTACCATTTGCTTTCTTCTTAGTATCGAAGAGTTTCCGTTTAACTAAAGCCCAACACTTCTAAATTGGGCGAAGATCTGGACAGTTTGGTGGATTGGCTGTTGTTGGCACGTATTTGACCTCTTGTATCTTATACCATTCCAGTACGGATTTCGCATAGTGACAAGAGGCCAAATCAGGAGCTGGAGAGGCGTGGCTTCTGATAAACGGTAACAACCGCTTTTGCAGACATTCTTCCTCGTACACATCCTTATTGGCAGTGACACATATAGAGACAATAGAGACAAACATTTTAGATTTTCGACCACAACTACATATGGCCTGCCAAATCAAAAACTTCTTCGGGAATTTGGACATCTTCATTGTCGGGAAATGCTCGACAATGGCGTTCATTTGCATTGCGGTATAAAAAGCCAGACCCGGAGGCTGTTTGAAATCTTCGAGTACGTATGTTTCGTCGTCCAATATGATACAAGAAAATGTTTGCAAAAAATTGGTGTAAAGCTTAGCACGACTTTTTGCAGTAAAATTTTGCTTGTCATCATGGTTGGTCACCTTTTTCACTTTGTACGCTTTCAGTCCTTGCCTCTGCTTCACTTTTTGTACGTCTGCTTTTGACTTCCCAACTTTGCAAGCCACATTTCGCACAGAAAGATTGGGATTTCTCTCAATACTGGCTACCGCCTTCTTGTCCAATTGTCGGAAGCATGCTTTTCGATTTGTTCCACATCCAACCTTCCGATCCACAGTCAAGCGCTGGTCAAATGATTTGCAAACACAAAACACGATTCTTTTTGGTAGTTTAAGTTTCTTGGCAAGATCGCGTATAGATGAATTCGGATTTTGCTGCCGTTCTTACATAATGCGTTTGTGCACTTCCACTTGATTCGACGCCATTTTACTGAATGTAACAAGAATGTGAACATGTTCTATCACGAAACAAAGTGGAAAGGTTCTGCTGTCATGTAAGTCAAACGTTTTAGCTTTATTTATTTGTATTCAATTCAAAGATTTATTCAATGAAACACTTCAAATACTTCATAACAATTGCAACAAAATTCTATCGAGTGGCCCATCATTGTTCTGATATTTATTTATGATACTTCAGTTCTGCTTATATCAACTTTTTGATTCATGTTGGCCTCATTATAACCTTGATTGAAGGGGTTACTGAAAACCCCGACATATAATTTTCTCAGAATTTTTTATGCATTCCATCAGAGCTCATGTAACATTTCTTGTTCGTGTTGGCCACTTGATGACCTTAATACATGTTCCAAAAGCCCTGGAAGAAGCGCTAAGATTTTCATTGCAACATGAACATATCTGTCGTCACATCGTTGTTCTTTTTTGACATACCAGTGAAACTCATGTTACTCATGAATGGAGCCCTGGGAGGTAGTAAAATGTATATTACAACAAGAGCCTTCCGAACGACACATCATTGTTCTTAAAATTATTCAGGCAATATCGTGAAACACATGTTACCTTGTGGATCGTGTTGGCATTTTTAAAGATTGTACTCGAAAAAAATGCAAGACTTTCTTCTGTCTACAACTTTTTATTGAATGCAAAGTTAGTTTAAAGTGTAATGTTTACATGTGCAAAATTTCGTCATAATCTGTCAAGTGGTTATCGAGGTGGTTTCCAAGCAAGAAGTGCTTTGACAAAAAACTATGTGCGTGGTCGTGGAAAATTCGTGGCCAGTCCCACATGTGGTAAGCAAAACGGTTGGGAATCGACAATTTTACCGTGTACCGTGTGGTTCAAAGAGATCCAGACGACCCAGGGGCGAGCTGGCAGCAGCAGAAAAACGAAGATGACTGACCCCGTGAACGCAAGGAAGGTGATTACTACAAGCGAAATCTGAACCTAAAGGTCAATTCTTCATCTGGTATGTCCAGCGGACAATGAAGCGGGACGAATTTTATGTCATTAAGGTAACGAAGGCGCTTAAATGTACCGATAAATATAATACGGTGGTCTAATCCCGCGCCATGAAGCTCTACCGCGAATGGTTGGTGCAGCCGAATGCATAATGATGGACAAGCCGTACATTAGAGCGGACGCCAAGCAGATCTCCGGCCTGAAGTTTTTCGTCAGCAAGTCCTGCCTGGATGTTCCGGAGAAGTTCCGAAACAAGAAGGTCGACAAATTTGCCAAGAACTACTTGGTTTGGCAGGCGATCTGTGGGTGTAGCAAATTCAGCAAGCCGTAAATAACGACCGGCACCATCAACGGCCAAATATATAAAGAAGAATGCCTCCAGAAGCGCCTGCTGTCCTTGCTCCGGTCCCACGAAGGTGACACTTTGTTTTGGCCGGATATGGCTTCGTGCCATTACGCGAAACCGGTTATGGAGTGGTACAAAGCCAACGATTTTGTTTTTGTGCCGAAGGAGGCAAATCCGCCAAGCTCGCCAGAACTTTGCCCAATAGAAAAATTCCGCGGCTAAGTTCCTGAAAGGGGCCACAGGGATCGAAGATTTGGTAGATGTCGCAACCATGAGCAGCAAATAATACCTTTAATAAGTCAATAAATAAATAAATAGCCCCTCCCAAACGATTATGTGACCCATAAACCTTGAGCTAGCTACGAGCAATTGGCACTCCATTTTTACTAAAATTGAAAAAGAATACATTATTTATAACAATATTCAATATCGGTTCCGTGAAGTGTTACACACGCCTAAGCCTAACAAATAAACGAACTAATTAAAAAATAACAGAAGAATTCTGGTTGATTATGAAGAAAGAAAATTTTGAAGAACTGGCTGAACTGGCCGGCTTGACGTGCTGCAAGGGCTCAGTAGGGATTCTTTGTCAAGAACCAAAGCTAAGAGTCGGTTCCATTGTGGTTATATCACATAAATATGTTTTTCCACAGTATTTATTTACACATTTAAGTACGCTATTTTTCGATTTTCTCAGAACTATTGAGATATTGATACAAGTTTGGTTTTCAGTGACGAACCAGTGGATGTCAGATATATTTTATTTATACAAACATAAATTTATTATATTCTCTTAATTTTATTGTGAACACACATATTAATCTTACTAGATCTATAGAAACTACAACGGTTGAAGTCTTTTGATGAAAGGGTGAAAAGCTATGTTGCAGATAAACATGTTTTTATAATTAACTGTCATGCTCATAATTTTTTGAAATTTAATAATGAATTGACTAATTAATTATTGAATTATGGAGAGTGTGAGCTGTTTAGTGGAATACCTGTAACTAGAAAATAAGAAGAATGATTAGTAATTTCCATTTAATTCCAACTACCTTTATTGCTTATCTTGACAGATACGCGTATTTCGTCAATCATTCATTTCCTATTTCACAGACATAAAGTATCATTTATGGGTCCAGATGAACAACGGCTATCGAAAAATTCAATTTTTTATCTGTTTGTATGTTTGTTTTATTAAGATTCATTTTTTAGATTCATACTCATATGAAATTTATTTCGCCTTATTATTAGCTGTTTTCAGTATTTTTTCAATATTATTATGATATTAATACACATCTAATTTTTATTTTCAGTAACATACCAGTAGATGTCAGATACATATTGTACCTACGTTTATTATGTTCTCTGACTATTATTGTGAAAACAAATTCTAATCTTAGTAGATCTTAATCTAATAGAAACTGCAAAAGTGGAAGTCTTTCGATGAGTGGATGTTCAGCTTAGTTACGGATATATGTATTCTACTATAATTTACTGGCCTGCTGCTATTATTATTTTATATTATAACGTCAGTTTATTATTTTACGTTATGATATTAAATGATGTGACATAATTGCATTTAAATCCATTTAATTAAAATCACTATTTCCGATGAGACTCACTACATAAATTATTGCAAGGAAACGGAACAGCACATCGAAATTTTAGGTTTACTATTCTATTGCTATATAATTTCAGATCATTCATAGGTATCCCAAGTTTTATGAGATAATTTAATATCATTTTTTTTTTCTCGCAGCTACATTGTCTAACTTTCAGGTCCACAAATGGATGTGCTATTATTATTCTTATATTCATTCACTATATTATTTGTCATTATAATATTCATTCACTATATTTTTATAATTTTAATATTAATTCAAATGATTTTAAATATTACTATATGACACTGAATATATATATTGGGAAAGGAGGGAGCATCAGGGTATCACTCAAGCTGGAATTGGACAATGGAGTGGTATGACAACCGGCGTCTAGGAGGGAACAAACAGTATCATTTTCTTTATCCTACCGATTCGATTGTGATGCTGTGAATTCTACTCCAACAGTTTCAGTGAGAGTGACGCGCCCTTCTTAACAAGCCATCCCGTAGAAAGCTTAATAAGTATTGCGAATTTGGTTATTCGATTTGTTGGATCGTATCGTTGGAAGGAGAATCTCATGTTCCCGCGGGTTTCGCGTAAGTGTCTCTGCTTACGGGTCCGCCCCACCGTTTTTGGCCCTTCATACAGCGTTACTGTGAATACAACCCGGCAACTCAATTTGATCTTGCTATTAAGTGGAGCTGCATACATGACAAGGTCTTAGAAGGGATGGTGGCTACCTTACATACATACATACATCTTGACAGATACGCGTATTTCGTCTACAATGTGCAGACTTCTTCAGTGTCGTGTACCCAGTCGAGTATTAGTACACGACACTGAAGAAGTCTGTTCATTGTAGACGAAATACGCGTATCTGTCAAGATAAGCAATAAAGGTATTTGGAATTAAATGGAAATTGCTTCATTCTTCTTATTTTCTAGTTAATTAATTGTTATTTAACTTAATATCGTTATTTAAAATCACTGTAGTACATAAGATCCACTACAAATCCCCTACACTAGATTAAAGCTATGCAAGAAAACAAAACAACATATCGAAATTTTAGATATACTATACTTTATATAACGTATAATTTCAGATCATCCATGGAATTCCCAAGTTTGGTAAAATAATTTCCAATTTTATTCCTCGTGTCTATGATATATTGTCTAAACATTTAGGTCGGGCTTCGTCAAGGTGATGGAATCTCATACCTGCTGTTCAACAACTCTTGAAAGTGTTATGAGACGAGCGGCGTTCAACAGGCGGGCACTATTCGCAACAGATCCAGTCAATGTATCTGCATTGCCGGCATCTGCTTTTTCGGCAGAACATTTGAGGCGATGGCAGAACAGTACACCAAACTAAAGGGCGAAGCAGTGAAGAGTGCGTTGAAGATAAATACGTCCAAAACGAAGTACCTTCTGGTATGCGGATTCGAGCACGAGAACCGGGTCCGACTAGTCAGCAGTATAAAGATCGACGTCGATGCGGACAATGATAACAGCCGTGAGAACCGGAGGCATATTATTAGTAGAAGTCGTGCCTACTACGGGCTCCAAAAGCAACTGCGGTCAAACAGACTTAGCTCTTGTACGAAGTGTATCTATATGGCAAAGGGTAAATGCACCCTTCTTTTTGGGGAAATGCTCCTTAAACTTTGGAAAAATGCTCCTTAGATGCGTTTGCCCGGTATAATGCAATCGGAGGTATTAACCTTCTGGTTAGCGCTTTTCGGTTGTTTTGACGGGTTTCTTCAAGATTGTATTGTTCTGACGGCTCTTAAGTTTCTGAATTTAAGAGTCGTCAAAACGAAACTAAGACCTGTAAAACGAAATTAAGACTCGTCAAAATGAAATTTAAACCCGTCAAAACTCCCTAGAAGATTGCGAAGCGAAGCCCGCTATACAATCTTGAAGAAACTTAAGACCCGTCAAAACAACCGGCAAGCGCTAACCAGAAGGTTAATACCTCCGATTGCATTATACCGGGCAAACGCATCTAAGGAGCATTTTTTCAAAGTTTAAGGAGCATTTCCCCAAAAAGAAGGGTGCAATTACCCTGCTGCTATAGATAAAAATGAATTACTATCTGTCTGTTTGTCTGTCTGAACCTTATAGACTCAAAAACTACTGATCCGATCGACGTGAAATTTTGTATGGAGGAATTTTTGGGGCCGGGAAAGGTTCTTAAGATAGTTAGAGACCCCTTCCTTCTCTGAAAGGGGGAGCTCCCATACAAATGAAACACATATTTCTGCATAACTCGAGACTTAATAAAGCAAAGGAAAACAAATTGGGCATGTAGGGGTTTTCAAAGAAATGTTCAAGAAATGTTTCAATGGTAGTTTGAGATCCCTCCCCCAAGGGGAAGCTCCCATACAAATGAAACACAAATTTCTACATAACTCGAAAATTTACCTGGCAAATGGAACCAAATTTGCCAAGTGAAGGTTTTTGAAAGCTAAAAATGTTTTTGAGGTGGCTCGAGACCTCTCCTCCATACAAATGAAACACAAATTTTTGCATAACTCGAAAATTAATCAAGCAAATGGAACAAAATTTGGCATGTAGGTGACTCGGGACCCCATCCGTATTTGAAAGGGGGGGGGGGGGGGGGGGGAAGGGACTCAGATACAAATTAAACACAAATTTTTGCATAACTCGAGAACTAATCAAGCAAATGGAACCAAATTTTGCAGGTGGATGTTTTTGAAGGCAAGAAATGTTTCATTGTTGGATTGAGACCCCTTCGCTTTCTAAAAGGACGCTCCCATACAAATGAATGACAATTTTTTGCAAAACTCAAGAGCAAATCGAGCAAATGGGGTTTTTGGGGCTGAGGAACGTTCTTATGATTGTTTGAGTCCCCTCCTTTCACTGGAAGGGGGGCTCTAATACAAATGAAACACAAATTTCACAAATTACTCGAGAACTAATCAAGCAAATGGTACCAAATTTGATAATTGGGGGGCTCGAAAACAATGATTGTACAGTGATTTGAGATCCCTCCCCTCTCTGGAAGGGGGGTTATCATACAAATGAACAAAAAATTTCAACCAAAAATGAAAATTACCCAGGTAACTAAAACACAAAATGTGTATTTCTCGGGTAAGAAGCATGTCTGATAGAAGTTTGAACCCCTTCTTAGTCAAGAAAAAAACTCATTCCGAAAACCAACCATAAAAGTGCCAGTTCTATTAAATTTGCATTCATTTAGTTGCAAGCGATGCAGCGCACGCACCGGGTTCAGCTGGTTCTGTATAAAACTCTAATAAGACGGGTGGCTCTCTAGGGACATGAGTCGTGAACAATGCTTGAAAAGGAGCTGCGAGCACTCCGAGCTTTCGAGCGAAGGGTGTTAAGAATCAGCTTTGGCGGAATGCAAGAGAACGGAGTCTAAAGGCGGATGAACCATGAGAACACACTACGATGGGCAGGACATGTTGTGAGAATGCCGGACATTTATCCTGCGAAAATGGTGTTTGTTGGAAATGCAGTTGGCACAAAACGACGAGGGGTGCAACGAGCTAGATGGTTAGGCCAGGTGGAGCAAGATCTATGGAGTACGAGGTCCCAACGGGAATGGAGGGGAGCAGCTATTGGAGGGATATTGTGTATCAGGTATTGATGTGTAAGTTTGCGTATATACAATCCAACGCCCACCGTCCGGCAGTGTTTTTATGGAAGAAAAATGTTTGCAGTTAAACGAACTGATGTCATCTCGGCAAACATTTTTAGCCCGGGAGTTGGAAGGTGCTAGCTCTATTGGGTTCCAGTGAGCCATTTCAGAATGTGACTCACGTTACTCACGTCCATTTCGAGGTCACTTTCACTTACAACAAGCTCCGCATAAACACAGTACAAACATCAAATGGATATAGGTACTGTGCATACACTTCCATCATCAAATCTTATTGTTTTGGGGATGGTACCTATTCAGCAGTATCGTTCAAATTTAGTTATAATCAGATAGATCTCACCGGAAATTGTTGCAGATTTACAGTCTTCATTTGGACGGCTTCCCTGTGGTGCTAAAGAATGCATTCATGTCTCTGCAGAAGTAGTACTCCGCTATTCGGCAATATTTTCACATCATCCTTTCCTATTGGAACAGCCCGAATTGTAATTAGTACTTCGTGCACAAATGCAATACAATGAAAATCACAGGTTAAAAAGGCACTTCCGAGAAGAAATTTAATTTGAAAATGAATTTGTTTTCAAGCAATTTGTGACATTAGTTATTTCATAAAACGCTCTGTGGATCAAGATGAGCAAAATTGCTTTTCATGAAGTTTTCTCAAGATATGATTGCGAAAATAGTAATATTGGCGTAGCGTATTATTTGCAACCTTTTCGGAACTTTTGGGTGGAGTTATAGTTTAGTTTTCCATTAAAGCCATCCTAAAAGAAATTGAATTATTAGAATAGATAACTCGGGGAATTTTCCAACACCCACCTGAAACAAAGTTGTTCAGAAAAGTATTTAAATTAACCTTTATATATGTCGACAGTAATAATTTATTCAAAAAAGCATCAAGCTAAGCCAAAGCCTCCAACCACAACACGTGCCTTCCTCTGAAAAATAATACATTCTTTCTTCAGCCTTACCTCAACCCTTCCATACAAGCAGTGCTTAACTGCCCCACTTGAACGATGCAAAGTCAACATCCGGACGGAAGTTAAAAGGTTTCATTTCGTTCCCGTAAGCCACCGGAAATTAGTAACGCAATGAATAGGTATCAACAAACCAACAGCCGATTCCTCGTTCCGCATCGTCAAACTCGACTTACATCAACTATCAATTTGGTAACAATTTCTCACAAAACTTTCCAAATTAGTTGTC
This sequence comes from Aedes koreicus, assembly GCA_024533555.2. Taxonomy (NCBI): domain Eukaryota; kingdom Metazoa; phylum Arthropoda; class Insecta; order Diptera; family Culicidae; genus Aedes; species Aedes koreicus. The sequence goes on from JAHHFK020004247.1 coordinate 37,178, forward strand.
GCTTTCTGCCGCCAACACTAAGTACTGCTAGGCTGTCGCACGGCGATGACGTGTTCACAAGAATCCAATTTCATCGAACTTTGGCTTTGGTTCGTCTCCCGACATGGGAAGCGCGACTGATTTTTGTGTCTGCGTTATTTGCACTTCCACCGTATCGCATCGCTCTCCACCGCCAGTTCGTCATCTTGCGAAAACAACTTTCTTCTCAGAAGCAGTTATAATTAATGACTGAATTCCATTACGCAGCCAAAATCATTAGAAGAGAAAGTTAAAACGCCTCCGCACCCCTACTGGAGAGCTGCTCCGAGTTACGCTGTTTGGAATGGTTTCTGACGGATTTCCCATAGATCCCTCCATTATGAACAACGAAGAAGTACAAAGAACATCTCATCAACGAAGAAGCAGCAGCATCAGCGGGAAGAATGTAACTTTGCGCTTTCCGCTAAGCAACACTTAACGGTTTTTAGGATGCTGCTGCTTCTATGGATGATAATAATAACAATAATATTCATCATAACAGCATTCACCCATCCATCCATCCATCCATCCATCCACCAATCCATTCATTCCTCTATCTTGTGGGATTTATGGAAGTTGGTACGTTGAAAGGAAGTGTTTTTCCTCATTGAGCCCTGTTGGATGCTTAGATGCAGTGGTGGAGCAGAATCGGGGCCTTGTACGGGGCTATCCCTAGAAAGTTTTGTGGTTCTACATAATCGCATTGATTCGAGCGATGAATTCAAGTATAATCGGGATGAAAATAAAAATTACAAGTTTAATTATAATAATGTTTTTACAGATATTTCACGTTTTTTACAGGTTAAAATATCGTAGGGTGCGCTAAGATTGGAGATTCAATTCCTAGTAATGGGAACAAATACCATGTATACTCATAAAAACTCACAAGTTCCTTTTCTGAGGTTGGAATCTAAGGACAAAACTTGTGCACTTACCCTAATGAATTAAGTAATTAGTCTGAAGGCAATCGGGCACATATTTTCTCACGCACACGCCTGTGCTCGAATGATGCCTTTGTTTGCTGGGAAGGATGTTGACGAAAATGACGTGTATTAAGAAGCCTGCACTTATTTAGCGTGAAGAATTACTTTGCAATTTGAGTAGTTGAAACTTGGCCACGTAAATGAAGGTCTTAGATTTCGGGGAGCTACCGAAGAAAAAATAAGTTTTCCACCACCCCCATTGATAAGGGCAGCCAGTAAACTATCTAACAAAAAGTAATCCCTCTACTTTCCCTACCGCTCACTTAAACCGACTGCCACGTCATGTGGATTTAGTTTTTTTTTCCCTCCCGGCAACAATAACAACAGCGAATGCAACGAATAGCAACAGCACCCACCCCAGGCAGAACCGTGCCTTGCCGTGGAGTAAAATTGATGTGTTTTTAAACACACAACTTTCCCATCGTTTACGTCCCGGCACAGAAAGAGCCAGGGCTGTGCTTTGTAAAATCGACGAAATCCAAACTTGACGAAATCCAGGGGCAACAGCGACGAAGTGGTGGGATGCACTTTTTCGCGTCTGCATCATGTTTGGCTTGACTGTGCCAAGAGTACAAGTGTTGCATCGAATTCGCCAAAAAGAGCCACTCACCCTTTTCCTTCCTGTTCCAACCAACCGACCGGCACCCACGGACGATTCTAATGCAAATGCATCCATGCATGCGGAAAGAGTTTTGTCAATAAAATAGGGGTTTGTTGCAACATTAGACCTGACGAACGGCAGTGCTAGTGGTGGTTGGGTAGTTTTTTTTTTTTTAAAATGAAGAGTCTGAAAACGAAAATTTAACTACCTCGGCACGGTTTTCGATACGGGATCTCAAGCATACGTGATGGTAGGTGGCACACATGTTCCGAAGCGATATAAAAGTAGAGCGCGAAAAAAAGCTATTTGATTGTAATTAAGAGATTCGGCACGATGATGGTGCATGTTAAGTCGGGAAAGTTTTGCAGTTTGGTATGAGCTGTCTCGCTTTACTCTAGGTTCTGTTTATTTCTATTGTTTATGAATACAGCGTGGATCATTCTTATTATTTATACATAATAACATCACAGTAGTTTGAAACAGGTTTTTAAGTTATTTTAACTGACGAGTTACGAAATTTGTTGTTAAAAAATAATATGGAAAAAGTATGCCTAAAGGCAGGAACGAAACGAATGAACATGCCTGATGGGAATATTTTTCGCTTAAGTTTATATAACTGTTTGATAATGAGTTTTTATGTTACAATGTGTCAGATTTTAGCCTTATGCCCTAGTTGTTTCAAATTCTTACCCATTAATCAAGATTCAGTATTTCATTAGGGTTAATGATGTGAACTATAAAATGATATAGATTTTAGTTAGTTAGTTAGTTAGTTCCTTGATTATCGAGATTTTCAGCACTGAGCTGGTTCATCTCCCGTCGTAGTCACTCAAATACCTTTTGGGTACTTTTGTAACATGTCCGGGGGTGAGATTCGAACTCGTGACTTTGGCGTTGATATAGATTTCGATAATAAGAACAGAGTTTTCAATATTTTGGAGTATCAGTACAAGCAGCACTTCTCTACGTTTTCTCAAACAGGATCATAACAAAAAAATAAGTTTTACGAAGTCCTAATTTACTTATTATACTAATTCTATACATCATTTTCAAAAATACTTTTACGAGCGTACTAGTAGAACGATTGTATTTTGGAAACTAGGGAAATTTTGAACAGTAGTTCACTTGTTTACTTTCCAAATATAAACAACACAAATTCTAAATTTTCTCAGGGAATCAAGAGTGTTTAGACAACTGTACCGAAATCAGGAAATAAAAGATGCTGATTAAGAAAACGAGGAAATCTGAAACGTGTCCGATGCTAAATCGAACAGAAGCGGATAAAAAAAAACTGAAGTACAGAAGAGAAGAACAGTAGGGAAAAAGAAACGGAACAAGAGTAGCTGAAAGAGAGAAACGTAACGAAAACATGGGATGAAGAAAAAAATACATGAAAACATGATGGAGATAAATGTAAAATACGTCGACAAAGAAGAAAAGCGAAGCGGAAGAAGTTGAAGAAGAGCAAAAGCACAAGAAGTTGAAGCACTAGTGGAACAAAAGAAACTAAAGGAAAAATGCGGAAGAAAAAGAAAGAAGGAAGGTAAAGTAGAAGAATCGTAAGAAGCAATCCTCCAGGAAAAAATCGTAGAGAAAATAAAGAAACGGAAGAAAAGAAGTGGTAGAAGGAATTTGAAAACAAGAGTTGAAAATAAGGAAATGAAGAGGAATGGGAGAAGAAATACTGGAGGGATTGTATATGAAAATGTTAATGAATGAGATTATATACTCTTCTGGAGTAAAGTGTTACTTATAAACAAAAATAAACAATAAAGAAAATTTAAACTTGATTGAAATGTTAATTTTTCGTTCCGTAAAATTCTAGAACTTTCTGTGGTTTACCCGCCATCAGATTTTGTACAGTATAATCAGACACGCTAGCGGTGCTGGTTCTCCATCTTCTATTGAAATCGTCGATCCCATTTGCGTTTTTCTTAGTTTCAAAGTGTTTCCGCTTAACCAAAGCCCAGTATTTTTCTGAATTTCTGTACAGTTAGGTGGAGTGGTTATTTTTGGCATGTATTTAAGCTCTTGTGCTTTATGTCATTCCAAGGTGGATTTTGCATTATTGCAAGAGGCCAAATTATGCCAAATTAGAGCGGGAGAGTCTTGGCTTCTGATAAACAGTTGCAACTGTTTTTGCAGGCGTTCTGTTTTGAACTCATCCTTGTTGATAATGATGATATCGTCGTCTCTTTCGACCACAACTACATATGGCCTGCCAAAACAAATACTTCTTGGGGAATTTAAACACCTTCTTTGTCCGTAAATGCTCAACAACGGCGTTTCTGTGCATTGTGGTATGAAAACCAGACCCAGAAGCCGTTGAAAGTCTTCGAGCACACATGTTTCGTCATCCATTATGGCACAAAACATTTAAAAAAAAACTTGGTGTAAAACTCCATAGCACGACTTTTTGCCGGGAAAATTTACTTGTCATCACTGTTGGGCACCTTTTTCACTTTATTTGCTTCTGTTTTAGTTTTTGCGCATTTAGTTTTTGCACATTTAGTTTTTCCAACTTTGCGAGCCAAATTTCACACAGAATGCTGGAAATTTGTTTCAATAATGGCTACCAACTTGTTGTCTATTTGGCCGGAGCATACTTTTTGGTTTGTTCCGCTTCCAACCTTCCGATTCGCGGCTAAGCGCTGGTCAAATAATTCGCTAACACTAAACACGGTACTTTTTGGTAGTTTCAGTTTTTTTGGCAAGATCGCGTACCGATGCCAATTGTACAAAATGCGTTAGTGCACTTCTACTTGACGCTATTTTACCAAATGCAACAATTCAAATTCAAACGTTTCAACGATCCGTGGAATAATTCAAAAACCACACCGGGAATAAAGTGTCCGAAATTTAACGTGGACAAGCTTTCCTTTCTTAATTATGTCTCATTTCCATTCTTAGTGATTGCATACGGTCAATGTGACAGATAACGTTTGCATTAAAAAATGGACTTTTTTTCGGATGGTGATAAAAAAAGCTAAAACAGATAATTGCTTTTGATAAATTTCCCATGGAAGGTAATTATTTAAGCTTACTTGAAAAACAATTCTACGCCCTTGCGAGCGGCCTTCCGGCAGTTAACAGGAACATTCGCCATGGCGGACGAAAACATGCGTGTAGGCATGTTTTTGAGTTCTTTCTTCGTTTTATTTATCAATTCCTCCTCAGTTTTCGCGACAAAATTGTTGGAGTGGATCTTACGCTACTGGTTGGCCCAGGAATTCTCGATGGGATGCAGTTGGGGGACGTGGGCGGGCTCGCCGACTTGGGTACCACATCGATATTCAGCAGCTCCATCTCCTCCAATGATCGCTTCGAGTAGAGGGCCGACGCCAGATCTAGCCAGAACACCGCGTCTTCGCCCTTATGGTATTTCTTGATACACGACGCAACTTCCGGCAGACGTAAATTTCCCCGTTCTCGGCCAGTCCGGAGCGAAAGAAGAGCGACTTTGACATCCCCTTCTCACTGATTGTCAACCACAGCAGCACCTTCTTGGGGAACTTGGTGTGTGAAATAAACTTCACCTCGGAGCTCACTTCCTTCGTGGGGGAAGTAAAATACGAAGTTCCCTGCCAGTCGCCATCCAGGGTGAGATAGGTCTTGTCGTCCATCACCACCGCCACGTCGCGATTCGTCGGGAAAATCGAGTTGACCATCTTATTCCGCCGCTGCCGCTGCGTCATTGGCTGCAACTCCGAAACCAGTGGACGCGACTTCCGCTTCCTGACATGTATGTTCATGTTTGCCAGGTACTTTTTCACTGTTTGGCCGGTTGAACCGACTTCTCGGCCAAGCGCACGCAGCGATGTAGCCACTTTTTCCTGGGTCTTCCTCTTCAGCATCCTTTGGAGCTTTTTGTCGCTCAGGGTCGTCGGCCGTCCGGAACCGGGCTTTTTTTCGATGCTCTGATTGTTATCTAATAGTGCCAAGATAGTTTTAGATGCCAGAACGGGCGTATCCGGCGTCCACAATGTGCCGCACGACGTCCGTATTCGGCGCGGCGGGGTGCCGTTCTTTGAACGCGCATACTTCTGGACGGAGTTGCTTCACTGTTTTTGCCATCACGGTTAGAATTCGACTGATAAAGCTGTCAAATTTTGTCTGCTGACTCAAGGGTTACTATGATTGATGCTGCATGTGTAGTTTTGTCAGTGCGGGTGAAGGTAAACCCATGAAAAATCGGCAATTTTTGTCAATTTTTTTTAATGCAAACGTTATCCATCGTGGTTGGCTGCTCGCTTTAGCCATAACCTTAGTCCAGGTCAGATTACTATCGACATCCTTTATTTGCTTGCTGAGGATCAGACGCTACACAGAACGTCTTGCTTGCGTATAACTGCACAGATTTCTCGTTTGAATTGAAAATTTCAATTTGGGTGAGTTGACTTATCTGGTTGTATCTCCAAACATTTCGTAGACTCGCGAAAGAAGCCCTAGCCTTCTTAATTTATGCTCTTGGTTCCACCGCCTGACACTAGTTTGCTGTCAAGATATTGGAAAATATTGACTTTCTCCACTGTTTGTTGAAAGAGTTGTTCGTCTTGAAATTCAACGATATAGTCTTGTTGTCAATAGCATCTCCCATGGTCTCGTCCATTCTGATGTGGTGTTGTAGCGGTAATAATACACCTCCCTTCCTCACAGTGGCAACTACCCGTACAGGATCAGACAAGGCTCCTTTATGCAGGACTTCACACGTGAAAGTCTCGTACTGTGCCTAGATGAGGTTGACGATTTTATCCAGGACTCCTTGCGTCTCAGAGAGCCCCTCCCCCTCCCCAACTCCTTCTTGTTTCGTGATTGATTCTATTGAAAGGTTTTTCTTAGTCAATGAATATCAAATACGGGACTCTTGGATCTCGTTGACCTGGTCTAGGATGATTAGGAGCGTGACAATATTATACACGAGATTGTCCTGTACGGAATTTTGCAGGCTGCCGCCGGAAAGTCACGTCGATCTTTTTTTGTATTTGATTCAGAATTGCACAAAAATTTGAGAAAAACGCAAAATAACACGATGCCTTGCCACTTGTGGTACACAGTCAGATCCCTGCATCCAGCCGGCCAACAAAAAAAAAAAAATCGCGGGATCCCAGATATTTCAGAATAGTTGATGTAACATTTGTGCGGATAGCATGGGGTTAGCTTCGAGCATCTCTGCTGATAAACGATCGACCCCGAGAGCCTTATTGAATTTCATGCTTCGGATAGCTGCTCCAATCTCCTGCAGTGATGGGGCCTCGGAGGTGGTGTGAATGATGTGCCGCTTCCTTAGTGGATCATATCGAAATTTAGGTGGTTGGTTGGACGTCATAACATGAAGAAGTTGGTCGAAGTGCTCAAACCAACGTTTCAGTTAGTCAGTAGGGTCGATTAGTTCACTGGCATCTTCGGGTTTATTCTTGCTTCACTCAGGTGCCGTGTGACATCGTAGTTGTTGGTGCTTTCTCCCCTTCATCTGTCAGAGAGTCTACTCACGCTCGTTTGTCCTATCGGCAGCGTTGTTCAAAAACCGAATACCGTTGACAGGACTCGTATTTGGCTGCTTTGGTTCTCGGCCACTCGTGGCTTTTGCTTCTCTGCGCTTGTCAATTTCTCTCCAACTTTCATCAGTGATCTATACTTTTCGCTGTGTGAGCAACTCACCCAGCTTAATCGAGCTTGTTTCGATAAAGGCAAGAATGCCGTCCACTGTTCTTTTAAGCTGCCACTTTCCGGAAAATCCGCGGCTCTAGTCTCGAGCTCTCGAGGAACTCAAAACGGCTCTGCAATAATTGCAATGGTCGCACCCCGTCTGCAATATCGACTGCCACGATCTCCATTACTGCTGACTTGCTACCACCTTTCAGTAATCCGGGCATTTGTAGCCTTCCGTCACGATGTCGTTGCCGTCCTCCTTTCTGCTGAGCACGTACCTCGGTAGCTTTGCGTGGGCCCTTGCAGTTCCTCATGTGTGTCCGAAGCCCATGCACTTGAAGCATTTCTCCATTTGCTTGACAACCCGAGGAACGGCTTTTAGCAAGCAAACCGATCACCCAACTTTCACCTTTCCTGTCACGAGCAGTTATTATTGCTGCCATTCTAGGGAGCCGTATCACCACCACCTGCGTGTCACCGTACACCCTCTACAACCAGACCATCGCTTTCTCTCCGCAAAGCTCCACCAGAGCACGATTCACTTCATATACTGTTGTGATCTCCTTCAGATCCATGCACTCGATCACTGTATTTTGTGATATAGCCCTGACCCGTTTGCCTGACACTCGATGAGCATATTAAAGGCTGAGCTCTTAGCCCCAGGATCCTTCTTCAGCTCAAAAAGCATCTCGCCTTTCTGGGTGTGCCTTGTTTTCACCATATTTTTCGATAGTTCCTTCAGTTCCGGGTCAGTGTGCAACGTTCCATCCTTCACCTCGGTCATCAAAGCGCCACCCTTCTTCCATTCCCGGTGGAGTTTAGGTTCCACTTTTGTCTTTCTTTCCTTCTGTACTTCTTCCATTTTTTCTTTTTTATTAATTTGTTTGACCTTCTTCTCCATTTCACTCTGGACGCTCCGCCATTCGCTGCATTTACGTTTATCGTTCGTGTGCTTCTTCAACTCTTCTTTCTCTCCTGGCATTTCCCATTTCATTTGATCCTAACGAGGATTTGGAGGTTTGTCCGGTGTCTGTTGTGCTTCAGCTGCTGCCTTCCACGCGATCGCACTCATTGTCTGCTCCATCTGCAATTTCTGCTCTTACAATAGGTAGGTAGGTGCTCTTGCAGTAGGTGTGTGGGTGTGCGTGTTTTTTCAAACTAACTAGCAATGGCAGACAGGTATTTTGGAAGAATTTTGTTTGCAACAATTCTCTAAGAAAGTGACTATTGTAAGCTAAAATCTGGGAGTATTATAGATCTAGCAACTCATAACAGAATCAGTGACACGCATTATGAGGTTAGCGGCTATTCATTAACCACGTAGACTTTTCTGGGGGGAGGGGGGTGGGGTCTGACCAAAGTCTACGCTCCATACAAAATTTCAACAACATTTATGGAGAAAAGTTTATGAGGGGGGAGGTCTTAGATTGTCAAAAATGAGTCTACGTGGTCTGTGAACAGGTCCTTACTGTCTCTTAATGAGCCTTGCATGTAAACATTACCGATAACATTTAGATAAGGGAACTACAACCAAAGTCGCAACCTGTGGAAATCAATATAGTTGAAAATCTCCTGAATATTCTATCAGTTTGCTTTTCCACTCATAACCCAAGATCACGTTCATTTTGAGTACTTAACATTTTAAATTTATTAACAGTGTTTCAAGATAGATCAATTTGTATGCGTCCAGATATTCAATGTCTCAATTCTTGTGACATTGTCGAATCACTTCACTTTAAAAAAAAACAACACTTGAAAAACACTTTTACTTAGTATTAGTAGAACGATTGTTTTTGGAAAATTTATATTAACACTTCACTTAATCATCGTTAAAAAAATTAAAAAATTGAAACACTTTTTTATACTATCATTAGTAAATGCGAGCAAATTTCTTTAGAAAAACCGTATCCTTTGCCAGATAGGCCTATTTTGTCTGCAACTTACAGACTTTTTCAGGGTCGACACTGAAGATGTTACTAAATCGACCACTCTTGCCTTTTCCACAATTCGAATCAAAGTGGATGATCTATGATAAGGAATGTTCTCAAATACCCACTAAGTTGTGACATTTGGCTTCTAAGATGACGAATTGGGACAAAGTGCAAATTCGCGATCACCGGATTGTCAAAATTTACACCCGAAACATTAATCTGAACGCCTCGTAAATTCTAGGCAAACCAGAACTGGAAAGGTCGATGGATTCTGAATGGGGTCAGTTTCCCAAGTGGTCATTGCAATTTCGTGCGTCCCCATGCTTTGATGGGGTGGTTATGGCTTTGATTGCATGCGAGAAACTGAGGTATAGTATTCAATCATGGTAATGTATGCTAATTTCTATCTATGAAACTGGATTTATGCGTGAACAAATTTTTGAAATAACTTATAAAAAATACCAACATGCGGGTTAACTCTTTTCATAGTTTGGATCTGTAAAGAAACTGTTTTAATTCTCACAAAAAGCGCACTTGTTACATTATTCCACACTAAAAATACGATAATTTGTATGGCTTTGGGATGGGGAGAACATAAGCTAATCAAATTTGCGTAGGCCAAACAGTTTTCAACTAGTAATAATCGCACCTCGGTTGAACCTCATTGGTTACGATATCGCCACTGCGCAAAGTTGAGGCCAAACAGTTAAACACAACACAAATTTATAATAATTACAAAAAGTGCAAATGGGAAAAGATCATATGGTTACATTTTCGGGGTCATATAGATTCATCATCAACCGAAGTCAATTCCATCTCTGTTTACAGCACAGATTCTGTCATGGAACCAACCTGCCACTGACTTTCAACGACTTTTTGTCTCCAATCCTAAGAAATTAAACTTTCAAGAACCATTATTATTCACAATTATATTTTACCTTATCGAAGAACTCGATATGACAAAAAGAGAAAAACAAAAGAAATTTTACATGACTATCTGTGGTTGTTGATGACCTCAAATACTCAAAATTAGGAAAATAAAAAGGTTAATTCAAACCAACATTTAAAAGCCTTCTACTCAATGTGGTCGACCAACACAGAGTGAGCTCACTTGGAAATTAAAACTGAATGATACACCATCTTCTACACTAGGACAAATGCCGATTACAAAAGACAACCGCACACGAAAATCTCCACGAAGTGGACTGGCCGATGAGTTAGAATTGCAGCCTTTCACCCAACAAATAGCGAGCACGCGAGGTTCAATTCCTCACTAGCAAAATTACTGTTCCTATTCAAAATTCGCCACAACGAGCAGTAACCCACGAAGAACGCTAATTGTGAAATATAATGCAAATTATCATCTTAAAAGAATTTGTAAACACCGGCCTCTACTCGGCAGCAAAATTTTCAAGAAATTATTGCAACGTTTATATAAATTGTCATACATGCACCTCTCGTACACAAAACTCATGATGAACCACAGAAAAAAAAAAAAACATCGCCAAGTTCATCGCGCACTCATACCAGTCTATCATACATAAAATGTCATCAACAACCGGAAGGAAAGAGAAACGTCAAAACCGAATAACATGGTTAGTAGTGAGCTAGCGAGTAACATTTTTCAACAAATAATTATGTTCTATAATACTAGGGGAACTGCCCCCATATTAATCTCATTGTTCCTATATTCATCCTACGATAAATCAAACAATTGGGCAGTTGAAGGATTAGTTAGTAATGTTTGTTGTAGTTATTTAACGTAAGCAAACATTATTAGAAAACGAAACCGATCCTTCAAGTGCCCAATTGTTTGATTCATCGTAGGATGAATATAGGAACAATGAGATTAATATGGGGGCAGTTTCCCTATATACAGTCAGTACACTGCGTGTCTTTTGATGGCGGAAATAGAAGTCCACTCTGACTTGACGGATAATAAGGAGAGTAAAACGCAAGTGATCCTAAGTGTAAGTGATGTGTTTTTTTTTTCACAGTTGCACCAAACCAATGCGGACAGACGAGGATACCGGAACGGATGTGAAAGATTGATACGAATAGGACGAACTGAATTTAGAACGAAGGTCTACTTACAAACTCTCACTAAAATCGACTACAAATAGGTAAGAATATGTTCCGATTTTCAAATAACACGTTATGGCCACAAATTATAATACTTTTCTGCTCTTTTCAGGACCAATAAATAAATATCAAACCAAATAAATGAATATGAAAAATTACGGTTGTATCTGAATACATGAAAATTATATCTATTACAATTTACAATGATTTTACAAACATGACAGTTATGAAATTTACAATGATGACAAATAATGTGAGTTTTTTTGTTGGTCCGCTAATAAAAAAAAAAATTATTTTTTATTTTAAGTGTAGGGGGTGGGGAAAAAAATTTAAAAAAACAATTAACGACTGTTCCAGACAGTATAAGCACACCTCATTTTAACGGTCACTTTGAAAATAATGAAATATTTCAACATGTTTTGGGTGCGTCCTTTTGTTTGCACATTTCTGAAAACATAGCATCAAAAAAGTGCTCATTGTTACCTGTCAAAATGCACGGTCTTACTCCGGAACAACGAAAAAGTATCGTGCACAAATGGTGCACTGTGAGCGGACTGTCCTTGAGGAAATTGGCCAAGGAAGAGGGTGTAAGCGTCGGAGCGGTACGATCTGCGATTCGAAAATATAGAGAACAGTGTTCGTTTGAAGATGCGCCGAAGAGTGGTCGGAAATCCGGTCCTGTTAGTCCGGATATCGATAAAAAGATCAGGGATGCCTACAAGCGAAAACCAGCGACTTCCGTTCGGGATGTTGCGAAAAAACTAGGGACCTCGTCGAGTAACGTCATGCGTGCCAAAGAAATACTTGGGCTAAAAACATACCGGAAGCAGAAAAAACCCAAAAGGAATCCAAAACAGGCCGCGTCCGTGAAACCACGGGTCCGCAAACTCTACGATTCGTTATTGTGTAGAAATTCTGGGTGTATAATAATGAACGATAAAACGTATGTGAAACTAGATTACAAAACGCTTCCCGGACCACAATTCTATACTGTAAGCGAAGACAAAGACATCTTCGAAATGGAGAAGGCAATTTTTACCGAAACATTCGGTAAGAAGGTTATGGTTTGGCAGGAAATATGCGTGTGTGGTAAAACATCTAGTCCGTACATCACAACGGAGACGATGAACACTCAGAAATACGTTAAGGAATGTCTCCAGAAGCGATTTTTGCCGATGATCAGGCAGCACGAAGGTCAAGTAGCGTTTTGGACTGATTTGGCGTCATATCATTACGCAAAGGACACTTTAGAATGGTATAAAAGTCAAAATGTATGTTTCGTACCGAAAGACATGAATCCGCCGAACTGCTCGGAGGCACGGCCAATCGGTACTTTTTGGGCTTTAACCAAAGCAAAGCTTCGAAAATTCATAAAACCAGCGGACGACATCTAAAAATTTAAAAAAGATTGGCCAAAAGTGGTCAAAATGGTGGGAAGTACCACTGTGCAGAAGCTAATGGGTCATGTTCGAGGAAAAGTTAGGAGTCTTGGCTATGATTAAATATTTTGATTAAACGAGAGTAAAATATCATATAAAACACAAATACAAATATGATTTGCCGAATAAAATTATTAAAACTAAAAAAACATGACTTTATTTTGAAAGTGTGCTTATACTTTCTGGAACAGACTTTATCTATGTACATATTTAAAGTCGCAGACGCCTCTATGGGTCGCAAACACGGATAAAAAATCGTTCCGGAATACGTCAACCTCGAGTCACGAATTTCAGAACAAGTCAAAATTTCATTTACGAAAATACACCATGAACAAAAGTCATGAATACGTGAACTTTGTTCCACAAAATTAATATAACGCTAGAGTAACGTAGTTGCATGCAACGTGTGTCATGAAAACGTGAAAACTTTTCTTGGTAATCATGATTTAGTTCACGTATTCATGATTAATGTTTCCGAAATCGGATTTATATCGTGATACAGTTCACAAAAGCAGCCACGTAGTTCACGGACTGTATTTGGAACGAAATTTTTGTTCATGAATATTAGAACAAAATTCAAGAATTTATAAAATAACATGAGAGTATACTTTCGCATGAGGAGTAGAAAAAATGCTAAAGGTATTCGATTATACGCATGCATGCGTATTGCGTTTTATTGTAAGTATGAATTAAAAACATATAAAAAGGAATAATCATTGAATAAAATTATCGTTAAACAAGAAAAGTTAAATTTAGGATTCTTATGAATTATACATTCGGTTAGATTAGGTCGTTTAGTTAAGAAATGCTTCTGATAACATTTTGAGTCACCTTCAGCATTTCTAGAATTGAGGCAAATATAATAAATATGAATAAATATGATTGTATGAACATCCAGACTGTTTTACAATCCGGTGCATACTTAAGATTTAATACGAGCGATACTTGTAGGCATAAACATATAGCATGATGAATATTATCGGCTTTGTATTCTGCGCCACCAAAGACAATAAAAAATCCAGCTGCTTTGTTCGGCGTTCCAACCATCACCACCTGCGGTTGTAAAGAAACACTTTCGAAATGTTTCTCTAGGTACTCAATTCAAAATCATTTTAAAACTTTCACTTTCGTTTACACCTCACAACAATGACTGACTAGAGTTTTTACAAGCGTTACAATAAAATGACAGTTCACGAACAACGTTCACGAAAAGAGGAACAAAATCACGCAAATAGATTTCAGAGTTCACGTTATTATGATCGAGGATCATGATTCCCAGTCATTTTTATTGTGTTACGAAATGCCAAACAGACATGAATTGAGTTCACGACATCGTGATTCTTTTCATGGAAATAGGATTTAAGGAATCACGTTTATGAGTAGAAAGTCACATATTTGGAATTGATGTTAGTTCACGATGTCGTGATTTTTTGTTCTGGAATATGAGAACGGATTTTTTTCCGTGTCAAATTGAAATCCAAATAACCGGACCCTATCAGAGAATGGAACAGGAACGAAGAGAGAGAGAGAAAAACATTGGAGACCCGATCCGGAAGGTATCCAATTCTTCAAGCAGGGACGACGAGGAGCCAGCTGGTAAAAATATTCGGCTCATATGAGTAGATTAGTTCCGCTGTTGCTTTTCTCACTTGGATAAGGGTGTTTCCAAAATATTTCCCAGCATTTGAAGCACTCTAGTACAGTATATATTAAAAACGGGTGCCCTCAAACTATCATAACAAAGTGACGCACGGGTCCCCTGTTTTTCTTTATCTATCTCCAGTTCGAGACACTGATGCAAGTGGAGAAAGCATGCAGACAGTGGGCAACATATAATATCGTCCTAAAGTATCAGATTTCACTCCTGCCTCAATCGCCTCCTCTGCAAGCCCATTTCCAGGCAGCAGCATGATGTGCTTAATAAACCGAAGCTAAATTGCGGCCGAAACTGTCTCACACTCAGATCCCATCCCATGTCCCTGTCAATGCCCACCCCCCCCCACCCCCATCCATAGATTTTATCGTTCACTTGCTTCAACTTCCTCCCTCTAGAATCCAATGAGTATGGAGACGGGACCAGGCTGGGTCATCATTTCCTTATCAAAATAATATTTAAAACATGTGTTGCCTTCCAACGTCTACCGAAGGAGAGTCAGAATGAGCCCAGGCTCGATGGCTAGGGGTAGAGGTATAGTTGTTTGGCATAGATATAGGATTTGAAACCTGGACCTGGTGGTTGTTTTTCTTTGTTGAATTGAGCTTCGTCGTAGTGAGGCAGCTCAACAACAAGGCAGAGGAATGAACAACTTCCGACACAAGGCTTTAAGTGGATTTGAAAGGTTTCCGATGGAATTTAAGAAATTGAAGGAGAGGTTTAATTTCTTAAAGATGGGGTTTCTTTAGCACTTCATCAGAATGTAGTGTCGTTTGTTGAAGAAAATAGTGGTTGTTGGGGCCCAAAATTCGCTCCAACAGAACTCTGCTGATTCTCACACGCTTTGTGCCCTGGAATGCTATTAACCCTGCCCCGGAAGGCACCACCAATTTTTTGATAGTTCGCCCTGAAAGGCACCCTGGAATTATGCCCCGAAAGGAATTCAACAATTGCGCTGAAAGGCCACTCTATCACCGCCCTGATAGGCTTTCGGTAACATAAAAACACAGTTGAATTCACTTTTCTCTATATCTTCACGTTTATTTTGTCTACCGTTACATTTTTTATTTTATTACAGACGACCGATACAAAATGCGTAGCTACCACCGCGACGAACAAATTTCTATTCCTTGCGCTGGAGATGGATGCGTTTCTTTTCTTCCGCCACGAACCGTTTGTAGTAGGCTGCGTACCTTCCGTTTCGGCTGCATTCTCTACACTGCATGATTATGATGGTCAAAGAAGACTGGTGCGTAGTAATGTCAAAAAAAATTCAAAGTTCGACGTAGGCGGTCGAACAGTGGTAAAACTTGAGCTTGACTTCATGATATTATTCTTGTGATACACCAATACGATGAGCTTACATTTGGCAAGTTCTCAGGCTATAAAAAGAAAGCTTCACAAAAGTCTTGGTTAAAACAGAATCTATGAGCTTGAGCATGAGCATGACTGACCGCCTGAGGTTGCTACTCCGTTATTGCCAGATCAGCTGTAATTATACAGAGAACCAACAGGTGATGCTTGGGACTAATATACATCCTCAATGTGTAATAACTGGTGATCCCAAACTAGGGCAATACCAGCGCCGGTCTCGCATGAATGCAGGTCAAATAAGAAAAGGGTGGGGATATGTTAACAAGATACTCGCTTTATTGGATGCCAAGAACACCTCTGCACTTCCACGAAAAATCACTGGGATGTTGGGTAACTGGATTGGATAGCAATAGGATTCGTTTTGGTAAACAATAAGCTGTCTAGTGTTATATTTAAATACTAGTAGTTCTGATTCAAACTGTTATTTTCGTTTACAAGAATACGGAAATCCTTTGGCCATGTCTAGTCGAACCCCGCGATCGGGTAAAGTGGTTGGTAAAACGGTTAGTGCACATTCTAGGGTGCAAGTGGTGGTCACGGATGATCCAGAAGAATCTCGTCCTGGGCGAGCGTGTCAGATATGCCGGGGAGTGGATACAGACGAGATGGTGAGATGCGACGACTGTATGAAATGGAATCACTTCCAGTGTGTAGGAGTCACGCAACAGATTGAAGACATTCCCTGGACAGTAATGATGCTATTGGGGCCTATCACAAATACAAGGTTATTTATATTAACGCTTGAGAACCAATTTGGATCGATTTATACCAATAGTTGGAGCCACTCACAAAATGGAATAGTGGCACTAGTGGACATCGCCAATCTAAACCCTAGCGGTGCTAATCGCTATGCGCTAACTATGTCAGTTAGCTCGTTAAACGCTAAGCGATAATTCGATAGTCCTAAATGATTGGAATTTCCGATGATCGGTAAAAATTCTTATAATTATAATGAAAAAGCAGATTTTTGGTTAGTATTGAGTATATGTTGAATTGCAATCAACATATTTTAAAATTTGGATCCAAGCGAAAGCAAATACGAAAACAAATAACGTCGCATTTCTTTATGAACTGCAATAGGTGATAGTTACCTTTCAAAAACATCAGCTTATCCAAATTTGAGTTTGAAAGAGTAGCTCTTTTTGCTTTTAACGTATCAGGACCAATGGAAAAAAGCGCTCTACTGCTGCGCTGGAAGCATTATACTTAAAAAAACATGTACTTGTTCATTATTAAAAACAACGTCTGTAAATTCTTCTTGAGAACCCACGTCCAACCATACGCTGACCAAATGCTTTGCTTTTTATTTGAGTGTTTGGCCTTTTTTACTTGGTTTCAGAAGGATGCTGAAAAAATCTTCCTTATCTGAATCATCAGACCCCATAATGTGACCGTTCATTGGGTTCAGATAGTTGCTCATATGAGCCTGAACAATTTTTTTCATCACTGCTCTGACTCGAAAATATTGGTCTAGATTATGCTTCTCTAACCATATCAGTTTAAATTTCTGATGAAATGGTAAGGATTATTGACACTCTTGGTCATCGAGCAGATGGTTGAAACGCTTATGTGTACCAGCGATAAGTGCATCTACCAGTGGGTCACAACACGTGAGTCTTTTTTCTTTGATTGACTTTAGCTTTATCGTAGTAGTAACCAATACCGGTAAAAGACATCCAAAGTACGCCCTGCTCTTTTGCAATACTAGACAACATTTCCATATTCTTTCAAAAAATCAATTTCTGCGTCTGTGAATGCAAGCACCTTCAACTGTAACATTACACGGTGCAAAGCTCTCATGTTCTTTTCAATTAGTGCGATGAGAAGAGTTACAGCATCATACGTTGAATTCCATCTGGTGCTGTTCGGTACAACAAATCTTCGCTTCAATTCTTCAACAATCAAATCAGCAGCAACTGTGCTGCGACCTTGAATATTCCACAGTGCTTGAGCCTTGGACATTGCCTTTCTGTATGCTTGTACTACGTTTTCGAATGCTTTGTTTGCATCGGTAGCAGCTACCAGGTTAAAGGTATGTGCAGTACACCTCATATGAACCGGTGACTGATGACAAAGACTACCAGATTCCAAATAGAGATTTTGGATACTCACTGATTCTCTATTATTATCAACATCTTCATCCGCGTGAGAAGAATCCTTACCGTTATCTTCCACATCAGGATCAGTATGCGTTATTTTATCAGCTTCGGGACCGTACTGATCAAATGACTTGACAAAGTTACTTCCATTGTCAGTTGTTGTCCAGGTTACCTTATATTGAATCTGGAATTTATGATGAATACTTTAAATTACTTCCGCCAATTCATCGAACGTGCGTCGACCTTTGACCATTGAACAAGCAAGAACAGCATGCTGTCGTTTCCGTGTGGAGGGAGTGATCCAGTGTACCATCATTCCTATGTGGGCTCTGTTGTGGGCAGACAAACAATCTGCTATAGTTGACACCCATTTATTGTCTCCCAACAATCTATAAGAAAGTAGCACATAACTATTTAGTTAAATAAATCGGTATAGGATTATAATTACCTTATGAAAACCTTTCTCAGTTCTTCGTGTCTGTTAATTATTCGTCTTCCAAGAGTACGTCGAGACATGGTCACTATTTTCTTCGGATTCACAGTTTCGACCAAACTGGAAAACGTGGATGATTCAACAACATGCATAGGTAACATATTGTCGACAAAGAAATCAGTAAGTTTTCCGTCATCCACTGTCAGAGGCACAGAACTACCCGTTAATTGACAGACTTCAGTAATCGTTGCTTGACGTTTCTGCAGTGTGCTTGACAATACACTCAGCGAAACAAAAATAGCACCACCATGTTTTTTTCGTAATATTTTTAAAATGTTCATTCGTTTAACGCTAGTTTCACCTTGCGGTATATCAGTATTCTACTACACGTCTGTCGGATTAGTTGTTCTGGTAATTTTGGGGACTATTCACATTTATGCTGAGAAATTCATAAAAAACCATGCGAAACATAAATAGCACTACTCTGGTTAAAAATCACCTTGGCTCTTATTTGACAGGTATTTGTTTTGATTTGCATTCAAACCGATTGGAGGTTAAGTTTTCTTCAAATTGTAGTGAGATCGGATTTTTTTTCCTGTAATTTTACGGCAATGGGTCGATCCAAGCATCTGACGTACAAGGAAAAAGTAAAAATCAAGGCCTACCACGATACAGGCCTCTCGAATCGTAAAATCGGTCGAAAACTCTTCCGATCACACACGGTTATCGAAAGCTTCTTGAAAAATTACGATAAGAGTGGCCGCATCGAGAAACGCGGGAAGGAAAGTAAGCTTTCAGCTAAGGATAGACAGAGAATATGTAGAATTTCAACGAACCAGAAATAAACAGCGTCACAAATCCGTACAGAATTGGAGCTTCCGGTGACTACACGTCGTGTACAACAGATTTTGTCCAGCAGCGAGAACTTGGAGTGGCGTAAGAGACTCGGAAAACCCAACCTTACAGAACGGCACAAGTTGAATCGATTCAATTTCGCTAAGAAGTACATTTCCTGGACCGATGAATGGAAAAACGTGCTCTTTTCGGACGAAAAAAAGTTCAACTTGGATGGACCAGACGGATGGCAGTACTACTGGCACGATTTGCGCAAGGACCCGGATGTTAAAATGAGCAGGAACTTTGAAGGTGGTACCCTGATGGTTTGGGGAGCATTTTCCTTCCGAGGCAAGCTTCCATTGGCGTGGATTTCAACAAAATTGAAATCGGAGGATTACATAAAAATGCTGAAGATAAGTTTGATTGAACACGGCGAGTCATTGATGGGTCCAGAGTTTCCGACAAGATAATGCTGCAATCCACAACTCAAAACAGACTAAAGCGTGGTTTTCCGATAAAAATATCGAGGTTCTCGAGCGGCCAGCTTGCTCTCCGGATCTAAACCCCATCGAAAACCTTTGGTCGATACTTGCCCGCCGCGTTTACGAAAATGGGAAGCAACGTAAATATGCTGAAAATCCGAGTTCGAGAATGCTGAAAGCAGATTTAGCAGGATACTCTTGAAAAACTGGTTTTGTACATGAAATCGCGTCTGATTGAAGTCATTCATCACAACGGTTCCTACACACGTTACTAAGTTCACATCTTCATGGTGTTTCCTAAGAAATAAAGTCTGGTTTTAATTATAAGCTAAGGTGGTGTTATTTTTATTTCGCACTATTTTTTCCGTTTTCTCGTTCTGTTTTATGAATGTCTTGAAAAGTCGAATTATTTATACCTTGGTTTGATTTCTTTTTCTTCTCTTCATTGAAGAGCAACTGTTGAATGAGTTCTGTTCATATGGGATTTAAGGTTGAAATAACTCGACAAATTTGCTTTGATGGTAACTGATTTCGGCTGGCATAGGCCAAACTTATAATGCAGTGTGTTCTGGTTTTGATCATCTCGTTTCACAACCTCATAATATGATTTTACAGGTGGCCATGGATCCGCTGACAACATTCCTTCACCTTCCGAGGTTCCGACATGTTTACTCATCTCCGGTTACGTAGATGCGGCGTTGGTACTCCTTGATTCAATATGCATTTGCCCAACCAGTTAATTTCGTGTTTCAAAATATCAGATAAGTAATCGCACTTGATCCACTTTTGAAACGATGAAAATGATTTGCTTCTCTATTATACATACTCTGCCACAAAATAAGAAAAAAAAAACGAAAGCAATGAACTCTGCAAGAAATCAAAATTAATGTTCATAATACGGCGCAGAAACTCTACTCAAATCGGTAGTTTTCTCTTTCTTTCGCATGGCAATTGTAAAAAATGGCTGAAAACTCAAAATTGGGTAAACTTAATAGTTGTCAGTTAGGTAGTTACTTTGGGTAGATTTTACTATTGCCTGAGAATTTTTCCTCCAAGCGACTAAAAGCAAACCACCTCATGGGATTAAGGAGTGTATCGAAAATAAGCTATCCACAAACTTTCTTTCAAATTATGTTGAAAACCGATATTTTATTCATACAAAACATTGATCCTTTATTGTACGAGGTTAAACTTGAACATAATGAAGACCGGATGAAATTTAAGTTATTCCTTCACGAATTTTCGAACTTTGGATCGAATGCTCTTCATCAAGTTCCGGACAAGTGTTGCATCGCATTTTTTGGACGCTTGAGCCCAATTTTTTTTGAACTCCTGCATGTTCCCAGCTGCCTTACCAGTCTTCTTGAAGACCCTCTGCACGATTGCCCAGTAACGTTCGATGGGTCGAAGCTGAGGGCAATTTGGTGAATTGATATTTTTCGCAACGAAATCTATACCCTTTTCCGCAAGCCAATTGAGAGAGGTTTTGGCATAGTGAGCCGACGCTTAATCCGGCCAAAACAGTGGAGGTGTACTATGCTTGTTATATAAAGGCAACAATCTCTTCTGGAGACACTCAGATCGATAGATTTCCGCATTTATAGTTCCGGTAGTGTAAAAAATGGTTGACTTCAAACCACAGGAACATATTGCTTGCCATACCAGTACCTTTTGACCGAATTTCTCCACTTGAATCGACATGTCCGCATCGCTCACAAACTCCCCAACAACGGCAGTAAAGTATTGTGGACCTAAAAGGGTTTTTGAGTCCTCCTTTACATAGGTCTCATCGTCCATCAAAACGCATGCATCCGGACGCTGCAAAAGACGCGAATACAATTTCCGGGCTCTTGTTGCTGCTCGCTTCTTCTGTTCTGCACTTTGTTTCGAGATTTTCTGCTTCTTGTAGGTCTTCAGGTGGTTTCGCCTCTTGATACGCTGGATCATTCCGACACTCGTTCCTGCTTTTTTGGCCAAATCACGTATTGACATTGATTTGTTCTTCATGATTAGAGATACCACTTTCTGCTCCAGTTTCGGGTTGGAAGAACCGGGTTTTCTGCCTCTTCCTGGTAGCTCATCCAAAGAACAGTGTTCCCCAAACTTATTAATGATGGTTTTAAGCATAGTAATACCCTTCTCACTTAACCATGTGTCCAGAATTTTAATTTTCACTTCCTTTTCAATACGCGACATTTTGAAAACGCAGAATTTGAACCGCACAAACAAGTAAACAAAAGAAAGCTGACAGTCAAACGCACAGCATGCAGTGTTCAGAGCATAAAAACCATCACAAATACATGCATACAACGCAAATGTGGATAGCTTATATTCGATACACTCCTTATTTCGCATTTATTATAAAAAAAATTAATTATTGGTCCAAACTACGGGACTGCGTAGTAGGAACTTAGTTTTAGGTATATTTTTGGTTCCGTGTGGTACGAATAAAAGAGGCAAAGATTTTTGACGTTTAGGGAAACCATCATCAAGCAATAAAACACTGTAATAAATAAATACGTAAAAAGTGAAATTTTCAACAGAAATTATCGACTTACCGGTAAAACAATAATAAAATTTAGCGAAGCTAATAATCCACTAATACCCAAAAAAAAAAAAAAATTAGCTGAATCGCTAATCTGCTAACGAAAATTTAGCTTCGCTAATTATTTTTTTTTGTAAATCATTTATTTGTACAGCCTCAATCGAAGTTTTCATATTTAGATCATTTATCTTAAAACTAAAGTTAGGGGGATAAAACCGATTTCTCGCGGTCGTCTTGAGGTTAATAGGAATAACAATTTAACGGATGGGAATATGGGTGGGAATATGAAGAATGGTTTACATAACACATACATTTTAAATTCTGAATTGTTTTAAAACTGTTTGTTTTGTTTGTTTAATCTCTATTTGAAAGATTTTCGGCCGTTTTTGTCTTAAAACCTATAATAATACAGTTTTTGGATTTTTTTTTTGACTTGAACGTTTTTAAGAAAGAGAAAAAAACACAAACACAAAAAAAAACTAATACTAAACATACAGGTTAAACAAACTACAATCTAAGACAAATGTTAGATAATAACACATAAATGAGTCTCGTATACTCCAAATCACGTACAGCGAAATATTTCAAACTGGCATGTTGGGTTGTCTATCTCGAGCCCGAAGGGAATCATAAAGCTCAGATCTGACTAGACAATACTCAGCACAAGACCAAAGAACGTGATCTGCATCCTGGTAACCTTGTCCACATTCACAGAAATTGTTGTCGCTCAGCCCAACTCGGTATAAATGAGCGTTCAAAGAATAATGATTAGACATTATGCGAGACAAGTCTCCCTTATTAGCGGTTAGCGAATTAGCGAAAATGTGCGCAACAACTGAATAGTGGTTTACTTCCCTTGCGCTGAACTGGCTTTACGTGCCGCAAGGGCTCACTAGGGTTTCTTTGACAAGACCCGAAGCTAAGAGTCAGTTCCATTGTGGTTATATCACATAAATAAGTTTTTACACTGTATTCATCTACACATTTCAGGATGAAGCAACATTACAAACAAAAGAGGCTAAATTGGTTTTGGCATTTCAGCATGGAGACGCTGGTTGGCGTAGCCTGGGTAATGTTGTCAGTTTGACAATAGCGAGGTGAGTGACTGCGACTGAAGATCGTGTACATGCAGGGTACATATTCCATTCTTATTTAATTAGTGGTTTCGGCACGTCTTGGGATCATCCTTGCGTTTCAAATTACTTTTGGTTTTCGGATCATGGAGCATCATGACAATTTAGTGCTTGTAATGCTCAATTTTTTTTTCTGCAATTTTTGCAACAGTGAAACAGTGTTAATTTTTTTTTCTTTAATTTAGTTTTAATTAGTTTAAACAAATATAATTAATCAGGTTCGCAACAAGAATTTAGCGTAAATGTTCTACCTTTCAAATAAACTACTTATCATAAAATTTCTGAGAGCCAGAAAGGAGATTTTAGATCTGCGCCCCTATACAGGAATAGAATGGAGAGACGAATGTCCTACGTTAAAAATTGGCCGCACTACAGTTGATTTTCAGCACCCATGGAGAACACAGCTTTGCGGCGCAGAAGTTGGAAATCCTTAGGCACTTCGTGTCCTCCCGATAAAGCTGGCCCGGCATTCACAACATCCTCTCCCTGCTGGAGAAAGGCGAGGGGGTCGAACGTCAACAACGACACTAGCAGATAAATACAACGACCAACCTGGGTTGCCTCCCAGACTTATTCTGCTTCCAGCCGGTTTACACAGTGATGGCTTGAAAATGAGTATACTTTATCGATTATTATACAAACATATTATTTTGCATTTGTTTTTTTTTTGATGGTGTATTTAGGAGCAGTAAAATAAAGCTGGATAGAATTGGAACAAAAACAATTGCTTGTATTTCAGTTATTTATTATTGAATTCAAGATCTTTTTTTATACAAAAGTAGCGTTTTCTTCATACTTTTAAGAAAAAATACGGAGAAAATTATTCGTCACGGTTTCGAAGGAATTCTCGAATTTTTCCTGTAACACGGCTCATTAGGCGGCGCACACCTTCTTCGTCCATCGTTTTAGCTATCTTATTCCACCAGGTCTTCATCTGATTGATGTCTTTGACAACCTTTCCCTTTGCCTTGAGTCTCCTCTTCATGATTGCCCAGTATTTCTCAATAGGGCGGAACTGGGGGCAGTTCCCAAGTAACATTGCCAAAACCATCCAGCTTTATTAAGTTTTATTAAGGTTTTATCAAAGCCACTAGAAATCAATTTGGTTTTATTATGACACCAAGAGATGCCAATAGGTTTCATATTTTAGTCAGGTTTATGAGAACCTACACAACTTGTTTGAAACGATCTTAAAACCTCGTTTTCTCACATTTCTTTTACTCCTATCAGAGGTTTTATTTCGACTTTATGAACTCATAATATGCTGTTTTGAAATGCCGTTTTAGGACTTATCATATTATCTTATTATGGTCAGTTGAAAAAGCATTTTAAAACCATTTTGCCTCCAGTAAATCCATGAGGCGGCAAATTGGCATTGAGGAAAGCCACCAGAGAACCAAATATTTTGAAGGTAGTCATTGCGAAGATAACTTGGCTTTATGGCAGAATTGTGATTTTTTTGCTAATCGCCATATTGAAATTAAAGAAATAAGAGAAATGTGGAGAAATAAATGCATAAAATTTTCAACATAATGCAAATGAACTGTGTATCGAAGACCAATTCCTACATTCTTTTAGATAACTTTATTGAATTTCATCAATTTTCAAGAAATTCATGTTTAATTTATCGAATATATTTGTTTTTATTTTGTGTTTGTTGTTGTAAACGCGCATAATTTCCGAGGCGCATCAATTTTCGGCTCTTATCGTGCCAATATTCACCATAAAATTCAATGCGCATCTGATTTGGAGCATGCTACGCTGTAAAAAACTGATTTTTTTTGGATATTTTGGAATGAAACAAAATTTCCCGCAGCCTTTTTTTCTCAGATATTATTTACTGCTAAATGAATCAGAAGAGCAGAGAATCGAACAAAGCAGAACAACAAAAACCAACCACGATATCACAGTTAAGTTTGACAGCTGTGGCCATTTGGCCGCATGCTGGTTTTCAATGCAGCCAATAGGTTTTATGAAGGTTCTCAAGTGGTCATAGCATCTATCACTAGAACATTTTCAAAATCTGTATGGTCTTATAGAGGTTTCATTAAATTGTTTTCACAACCGTCTATAGAGTGGGCCACTTTGTACAAATTTTGGCTTTAAAGAAGCATAGAGGAGGTGTTGGTAGACAAAACAGTTTTGAATGTAGTTTTATCAAGACAGCCGAGAGGAATGCTATACGGCTAGAATAAAACTTAAATTGTTACTTGGGTTGGGTGGGTTAAGGTTTTTCGGAACAACCTGGACCCCTTTCTCTGCATACCATTCTTGAACGACTTTGCTGTAATGACAGCTTGCCAAAGCTGGCCAAAACATTACGGGATGGTCGTGGGATCGAATGAACGGCCAAATTCGTTTTTGAAGACAATCTTTTTGGTATAGTTCCGACGTCATTGTCTTATTTGTAACGAAAACTTTCGTTTGTTTGCCACAGCTGCAAATGTTCTGCCAAATCATGAATTTTCGTGTAAATTTGTCGGCAAAAACAAATTTAAATTTGGCTGGAACATCCCCCCGAGCCATTTCCAAGTAAAATTTTTGACCTGGGATTTGCCCGAAGTCAGCCTTGACATAGGTTTCATCGTCCATCAGAAGACACCCGTCGAACTTGGTCAGCACCTGGTCGTATAGCTTCCGAGCACGGATTTTGGCCACACTATTCTGTTTTATGGTCCGATTTGGCTGTTTGCTAGCTTGATACGACTTGATTCCTTCCCGGAGTCGAGTTCTCCTCACGGTACTATGGGCAGCACCGAATTTTCTGGCCAAATCACGGTCCGACAGATTGGGATTCCTCTTAATCGTCTTCAAAATCTTACCACGCAGTTTCCGGTCGACAGTTCCACTCCGACGATTGGCTTGAGGCTTTCGAATCGTCGTCAATATTTCCTTATACCGTTTGATAACGTGCCATACGGTATTTCTGGGCAATTTCAGCTATTTAGCTAGCCTAGATGCAGACCACAATGGATTTTCCAAATAACTGTGCACAATTTTTTCCCTTCTTTCGGCTTCCATGTTGATTGTTTACAAAGTACAGTCGATTTGCGGAATGTCAAAAATACATACGTGAAGCTGACAAAATTTCCGACACGTGGGCGCCAAGAACTTCCAAATCCGTCCACCAAGAGCGCCACAATATGAGCAAAAGTTTGTTCCAATTCTAAATGAAGCAAGCTTTAATTACTTGAATTTACCATGCCGATGAAATCATACGTATGTAATAGCCAGCAGAAAAAAATGAGGGCTACACATTTAGTAAAAACTAGCCCGTTGGACGTAAATTGTCTGTTTTTTTAGATTACATCACAGCTAAAACTCTGAATGTTAATTTGCATGCCATGAAGTAAAAGGGCACTTTCGTGCTAAAGTATGCGGTCATGGTTGAAAAATATTATTTTTCTGAGTTTTTGATTGTTTTTATTGTGTTTATGTGCATTTTATGATTAAATCTTGTATGTAAGCTAGAAAATATACTATTTTGTTATAATTCACATACATTTTTATTAAATTACAGTAAATAATTCTACTCTACTTGTGTTCACAATAACTGTCAAAATCATGCTCGTCATTGGTTACGCTTCAGCTTATTCCTTCAGTTGGAAACTACTTCAAGCAATTGACTGTATCATGGCCCCCCATTGGTGAATTCATAGCTTTCGATGAATTATTTGTCGAGTGAGGATCAAGATATGATCACCGTATTACAATGGAACTGTCGTAGTCTAATACCTTTATTAGACTCGTTCGAGTACTTGATCCACAATTCTGGTTGTGATATGTTTGCTCTCTGTGAAACACTGTTGGCTTTCTTCTGAAGATGAATTAAACTTCCACGATTTTAACACTATTCGCCTGGACCGAGATGACTTATACGGTGGCGATTTTTTTGGGGATCAAAAAGTGCTACCCCTTCTCTAAAATCTCTGTCCCCATAATCTCAGGTATTGAAATCGTCGCTTGCCAAATAAATGTAAAGAATAAAGATCTTTCCATAGCTTCCGTCTATGTCCCTCCGAGGGCATCAATAAACCGCCGTCAACTTTGGAGTTCAGTTACATTACTTCCATCTCCAGTTCTTATTCTGGGCGATCTGAACTCCCACGGTACTGCTTGGGGAAAACAATACGATGACAACAGAGCGGGTATTTTCTATGACTTATGCGTCGATTTCAACTTGACCTTCTTGAACACTGGGGAAGCGACATGAATAGCAAAAGCCAGGGAGAGTCGACTGGACATATCTTTGTGCTCTAGTTCACTATCATTAGATTGCCTGTGGAAGGTAATCAACGATCCTTGTGGTAGTGATCACCTACCAATTATTATCTCAATCAAAAATGGTTGTCGAAAACCAGACCAGCCAATCCATGTTCTTTATGACCTCACAAGGCAACTTTTTGCATCGGCGGTAACCCTTGGTATTGATTCTACCGATCCTCTTCCACCATTGGATGAGTATCGTTTCCTTTCCGAATTGATGAACAAAAGTGCATTAGAAGCTCAGAAACGACGTGTTCCAAGCGCACCCCTCAAAAGAAGACCCGCCACCCCTGGATGGGATGCCGAATGCACTAAGTTGTATCTTCAGAAATCCGATGCGTTTAAAGATTATCGTAGACATGAAACATGTGAGCTTTTTTATAAAGCTTGAAAAAAAGCTTAAAAATTTACTCAAAGCAAAGAAACGCAACTACTGGTGTTCGTTTGTAGATGGGCTATCTACACGCTAAGACTCAATTACCCATAAAAAGGTAATTGTTTCACCCATATATGGGTAACAGATAATATACTTATAATATGGATAAATTGTACTCACAAAAGTGGCTGAACATAACTTATAATATGAGTTAAGTGATTTTACCTAAATATGAGTAAAAGCACTTTACCCATATTTGGATGAAAAAATAAACATTGTCAGTTCGTATATTACATTGGATCGCGTAAGATGTTCATCGTTTCATTGAGGTCCATCACGGAAGTTGAAATTGGGGAGTAGAAGAAGGAAGAGCTGAAAATACATTTGGATCCGGATTCGTTCCGAAAATTAAACGGTGAATAGTAGGTTTTGACAGAGTTGTGACCTTGGAGTTGTATAAAGGAATACACTGCCAACACCATGATGAGGGGGAGGGGAAAGAATCATAAAATCTGAAAAAATAATGCCGTTCAACTTTTCTAACCTGATGGGTTCTACCTTTCGATCAATAATTGTTTTGACCAACTGTTAATCACTTCTTCTTCATCACATCTCGCCAATATTTGCATTACTAGTTATGAAATTAAGCATCAGAAGTTCGTCCAATAAAAGAGCAAATGATATATTTGTGCTGTATAATTGATTAAAAAAAACATATTAAATTGAATAACAGAAAACCGATTATTTTATTTGTTATCAAAAAATTTAATTAGAGAAACATAACCGTATTTGCGACTCATTTCAAATTATTTTTTTAATTGCTCTACTGCAGATCCAGCAACCATTTTCAGAATGTCTGGAGAGTCACGCCCAGGTTACTTCCGAGGTTACTTTCACATACAATAAGCCCCACATGTTAACATTATCGATATCATTTAGATAAGGGCACTGCAACACACTTCCAGATTCGGAAATTTTAAATTTCCAAACCAGGCACGTATTTAGTATTATTTGCAAATAAGATTATTGTTATATAGTTAAAATCAGATAGATCTCACCCATGGGCTTCCTCAATTACACTATCTTGTTCATTCGTAAAGATAAAAAATTTCGACGTTGATTCATCGGTGTCGAATAAGCGCTTGTTCAAACAAATTTGGAGAAGTAAGAAGGAAAAGCTGAACAACTTCTCCAAATTTGTTTGAACAAGCGGTTATTCAACACCGATGTTTGTTGGGAAACTTTTCACCCGTACATGCACGTTGTTTTCGTTTGCTGCTTCTGACCAGCACATGGCCGTTCTCCAAATTGCACTAGTCTTCTTTTTTTTCAATCCACACTCTGCCAAAAATGCAAATCCCCACTATGAGGCGACTCAATACTCTATATCGAACTTCAAAACTGCTAATAATCATCGATTCACTCGCGATAGAGCGCAAAAATACTCTAACTTAATAATTTATGTCCGGGTGTCACAATACTACCACTAATAAACAAAACTAAACTGATGTAACTCTTCTTCGGGGTGCGGGGGCGAAGCACAAAAAACAAAAAAAAAATACTACCGACACTCACACATTTCGAGAGGGAATCGATTGTATTCACTACGGCTTACACAATGCACGCGGCGATTTTATGATTTCACTGTTAGTTCAAGTTAAATTACGAATTATTGTTTGATTTTTTTTCGCGATACGACGAAGCTAAAACAAAACACGTCAGTTTCGAAGCACGGCTTGCTGCGATTCTTCCAGAAATAATTATTTTAGGAAGTATGGACAAAACACATCGCGAACTTTTTAATATTGTTGGAATTTTAAAGCGTGGAGTTGAAACCAAGTTGGAGTGGTTCGCCGAAACCAACTCGAATACTAATCAGAAATGCTTTGGCCGCCGAAAACAACTCAAGCTGATGATCGACACATTTTATTGATGAGCAAGCAAAATTGGTTCAAAACAGCTCCAGACACCTGTTTATTTGGTTCTACCTCAACAGACAAAGTTAAATCATAATGGGTAAATAAAACTACAAAAATATCACAAGTCACATAGTCAAGAATAACAAAGGTAATCACAAAAAAAGAATCGTCAAATAGCGTTAATTCTTAGAAATATAGCGTTAAATCTCCGACTCAACGCCTCGCGAGTCAAGTGGAAGTCGATTGAAGACGAAACACGGTTGAATACTTTTTGTAATCCGTTCATAGCCCTGAACATGCTGTAGTTTGTACGATGACGACACAGCCTCAGTATTGCATTTTTACGTAGTGCTCGGGGCCGAACGTTGATTTTGATTTGATTTAGAAGCTGACACCTGGGGTTGTTTCTACGATAGTGTTGGAAAACTGGTCAAAATTGACGGAATGATGCACAAGGAACACTATCAAAATATTATTCAACGAGGTGCCATGCCATCTGGCATCGGTTTGATAGGTTATGGATTTTACTTTCCACAAGCCTGTTCACGTAAATTTTCGGACTTCAAAATAATAGGAGCAAAAAAAAAAATTACACATAATTCAACAAAACCGATTGTTTGTTTCACAAAAATAGAGTTATATCTACATTAGAAACAGTTGATTAAGATGTTGGTCCTTCTTTCTGTAAAATTTTCGCATTTTCTTTGGAACACCCGCCATCAGGTTCCGTACGGTATCCTAAGATACGCCCGCCGTGACGATTCTCCACATTTTCTTGAAATCATCGGTACCATTTGCTTTCTTCTTAGTTTCGAAGAGTTTCCGCTTAACTAGAGCCCATGATACGGTCAAAATTTGGTCAAGGGAAAACGCGTGTAAATCGGTGAAATCGTTTATTTAAAAAATCAAATTAAATTTCTTTTTCAAGTTCAATTAGTATAAAATTCAGGAAAAATATTCAGTTAGGCTTCCGCTTTTCCAAATCCGAATTGCCGGGCCTTACGCTTGACCCCTGCCATCAGATTTTGTACAGCCACCTTGTCCACCTTCTTCGCCGCAGAAAGCCAGTTTGCCTTGAACTGCTGCTCGTCCTTTGCAGTTTTTTTGGTCTTCTTTAGGTTCCGCTTGACAATAGCCCAGTATTTCTCAATTGGGCGGAGCTCTGGCGTGTTGGGAGGGTTCTTGTCCTTGGGAACATCCTGCACGTTGTTGGCGGCGTACCACTCCATGGTCTTTTTACCGTAATGGCAAGATGCCAAATCCGGCCAAAACAGTACGGAACAACCGTGTTTCTTCAGGAAAGGCAGCAGACGTTTATTCAAACACTCTTTCACGTAAATTTCTTGGTTGACAGTACGGAAGCTATGAAAATGCTGCTTTTCAAGCCACAGGTACAGATGGCTTGCCAAACCAGATATTTCTTTGCGAACTTTGACAGTTTCGTGTGCTTGAAAATATCTGCTACCTTTCCCCTTCCTTTTGCCGTATAAAACTCCTGTCCCGGAAGCTGCTTGTAGTCGGCTTTGACGTAGGTTTCGTCGTCCATTACCACGCAGTCAAACTTCGTCAGCATCGTCGTGTACAGCCTCCGGGATCGCGCTTTGGCCGTCGTATTTTGTTTATCATCGCGATTTGGAGTCACTACCTTCTTGTAAGTCGATAGTCCGGCTCGTTTTTTGGCTCGATGCACGGTTGTAGACGATACACCCAGCTTATTTGCGGCATCTCGGAGAGATAGGTTAGGGTTTCGCTTGAAACTACCGGCAACTCTCTTTGTCGTCTCAGCGGCTTCCGGTTTTCGATTTCCCCCCGATCCAGACTTCCTGGCTGTCGACAAACGTTCCCCAAACACTTTAATTACATTTGTAACGGTTGATTTGGCAACTTTTTAGCGATTTTGCCAACTTTGCGTGCGAGTAGCTCGGATTTTCGCGATGCGCGAGCAAAATTTTGATACGCTGCTCTTCTTGCTTGGACGGCATTTTGACAACTGAAGAGTGAATTCCAAAATCAAAATAGGAGCAACATTCTACACACACACACCTTCAAAATGAGGGGTGTTCAGGTTTTTTAAATGCAAAATTGAAAGAAATACGTCAAGTTGATATTGACCAAATTTTGACCGTATCGCCCTTTAAAAAACCAAACCCGGAAGCTGTTTAAAGTCTTTGGGAGTATGTTCGTGGTCATTAGGAAGAAAAAAAAGTGGAAAAAAAGGGTGTGTGAGTTTTTTTTTGGCTTTTTTTTTGGTTGGTGTCTTGTTTGTTTTTTGTTGTAGTTTGTGTTGGGGCGGCGGGAGGGGGGTGTTGAACCTGGGTTTGTTGTTGGGAATAATTTTGGTCCGGGCGGGGGGGGGGAAGAAAAAAAAGGGTTGGGGGGTGAGATTGCGTACCGATAAATTCTGATTTTGCTGCCATTCGTACAAACTGCGTTTGCGCCCTTCCACTTGATTCGACGCCATTTTACTGAATGTAACAAGAATTTAAACAATTTGTAACACGAAATAAAATGGAGAGTTTCAGCGAGCCGTGAAATAATTCAAAATCTACACTGAAAGAAAAGTGTCCGAAATTTAACGCGGACAGGCTTTAATTGTCCCTTTTGTGCTTGAACTATCAACGGTCCAAGGAAGCGGAAGGTTTGCTCAATATCATGGATTGCAATCCCCTTACGTCAACTCGATCGAATGATTATGGGATGAGCTCGGCCAGCAGGTGAAGAACATGCACGGGATCAATGAAAAACAGTTTTTCTACACGCTAAAAGTAGCTTGGGACAGTATCGCAATTAAAGCACTACAGAAAATGTTCTAAAGGCTTCCTAATATGGACGAAATTTTTTTGACTTGTCGTGATGTTTTTGTTTTTTAAATCAATCATAACAAAATAGTTTATTTTCAAGTTTATATAACGGACTTAAGAGTAAAATGCAGTTGGGCACAATACAAAAAAAAACAAATCAAAAAGTTTTTTTTTAGATTATTTACAAGGAGGGAGGGGGAAGAAGCAAAAAATAATAAAGAACGGGGTGTAAGAGGTGTTTTGCTGGGTGGTTGGTGGAGAGGAGGGGGGGAGGGGAAAAAGGCGGAAATAGACAGAAGGAGGAGGGAGAAGGGGACGGGCAAAGGACGGGGGGCGGCGGTCTTCTTCGTTGTTTGTTGGTTTGGCGGGGTGGGGGGGGGGGCTGGCTGTTTTTTCTTTTTGGGGGTTTGGGGTTAGGGTAATAAAACATCAATAAAAATGGAAAAAATAGCAATAAAAATATGTGAAATCGCCACTACATTATTAAACACTGTGCCAACGAAAAAATAACAATTCGCACTAGAAAAATATAAAATAGCAATAAAAAATTGATAATTCATTTTCAATAATTCAAAAGTGACCGGTAAAACTTTCAAAAAAAGCAATGGCAATTAGTATAAACGCAATAATAAACTGATAGTTTTCCGTCATAATAATAAGTTTTAGCGCTATACATGTGACAAAAGTCTTCAAATCTTTCAAATCTTCCAATTGAAACCAAACAAATCGCAATAAAAAATCCAAAATAAAAAAATTAAAATTAAAATAATTTGTTTGGTTTTAATTGGAAAGCTTTGAAAAATGTAAAGACTTTTGTCACATGTATAGCGCTAAAACTTATTATTATGACGGAAAACTATCAGTTTATTATTGCGTTTATACTAATTGCCATTGCTATTTTTGAAAGTTTTACCGGTCACTTTTGAATTATTGAAAATGAATTATCAATTTCTTATTGCTATTTTATGTTTTTCTAGTGCGAATTGTTATTTTTTCGTTGGCACTGTGTTTAATAATTTAGTGACAATTTTGTGAATTTTCATTGCTAAATTTTCATTAATTAGTGCCAGTATATATTTTAGTCGTTTTATAACGGTTAAAATACTTTTATATGACTAGATTTGGTTCTAAAAAAGCTTACTCAACATAAAAACATGAAGATTTGTACCTCGGGTACCTCCTCCATGTACAAATGTTTTCTCCAAAAACCTTAAAACTTTCCATGGATTTAAATTTGTCAGTGTGGTTACAAAATTATAGTTGCGTGCATTCAAAGTTTTGTTTGTATAAATAATCCTATCGAATCAATTGTACTTTATTTTATGAAGAGGGCTAGAGCATGTTTATAAAAAATTGTCAATGTAAAACGCACAAACATCTAATTCCATCTGCCCACGCACTGGAAAGGCTTCACACCGCAGCAACGGATTCAAAGGTGCATAAATGATCACCAACTTTGCTAATGACAACCATTTTTTTCCCTTTTCTGCATGCAGCGAGTCCAATGCATTATTTTCTTACTCATCAGAAGAAAACCGAACATATAACAGGGCCACCTTGCAGGGCGCATGTGAAATCAGACCCTTCTGGTTTTGGATTAAATTTCTGCCCTTGCCTCTTGCCGCAAACCTATGGCGTTGGCGGGGAAAAGAGACAAGAAGCATCAGGCACACTTCGACACTTGAGTGGGCTTCCACCTTTAGGAAGGAAACGGCTGATTTTGTGATAGGTGAAGGACACCGGTTCAAACTGTGAAACTGTGAAAAAAAATCGCATATATTGTCTACCTTTTTAACCCCTGCTTTGAAAATGAATGGGTTTCCGAAAAAGAGCAGCCAACGGTAGGTGCGGGAAAAAATACGAGGGGTAAAACGTGATCCCTGAGAATCGCAAAGAAAACACATTCAGTACGTGTAAGGTGATAAATAATTTCTAATGAATCATGATCCCTCGAATCAGGAAGCCAAAGGAGTGAAGTTGTTTAATATTTGGATTAGGAAGGCTTATGAAGGGTTTTTTTCTTCTATGCAGTTCACAACACTGCAGTCTGCCTCATCGGTTTTTGAAATTTTAGAAATTTCATGCATCCGTCTTGACAAAGAAAAATATTGCAACTTAACATTTGCGATTCTCCCTTCAGAAGCATCTCCATCTCCATAATAGTTCAGTTCTGTTTTTGAATATAATGCCAAACAAATTTGAATCGCTCACAATCAAGTTGTCTTTCTAAACTAACATAGGAGATAGCAAAAAATCGTTTCCTCCGAATCTTATAAAACCATCTTATGGTACCAGAATCAGATTGTGCAGATTACCCACCCCAACCATCTTGCACCTATTCATTCCTTTCATCACAGACCCATATTTACTTCCTTGCAACATATGATGGTGGCACGGTTTCCGCACAATGCGGTGATCTGCTATTGACAGGAACATGCCAGAATGCACACGACAGTAACCAATCGAGTTCACGGTAGCTGGTATGCCAAAATACTCTCGGTTGTCAGTCCTCTTACATACTTCCCCACACCCCACCCAAGCTGATGAGGATATCGAAGCAGCGCGTTCCTGCTGAATGTGCATCCGCCGTAATAGGATACCTTTGCCAGCCTTCTGTGTACCTACCTGATGAACCTGAAATTGCAGCAGGAGCCCATCATCCATCGATCGCCTAAAAAACAGGGAATGTGTGCATAACGGGGCCAATCCTCGCTTGCTCTCTGCTCTTTATCTTCCTCTCTAGGTCTGTCCGTCTGTCTGTCTGAATGACAACAGCAACAAAACCGGTGGCAGCCGACAGATAGATGGTGTGCCCCCTTGCTGATGATGATCGGAGGAAAAAAAAAGTGCAACAGCGGTGCATATCCCAAGTGCGATAGTTGAAGGTTGGTTGTGGTGCTGGAGAGTACCTCCAGCCTGTAAGAGGAGGGCGGACCACAGCGATGGCAACTATTCGCGTGCACATTGCGAATAATAACATTATCGATCTATTTTTGGGCTCGGTTTTCGGTGAGTTTTCAATATCTCTCCTTGGAACAATGCCGAGTGCATTGCGATTCAGCCCAGCCCAGGTTGGTCGGATGGTTGGATGGATTGATTGGCATTCATAATAGAGCATTGTAATTGGATTTTTCCTCTCGTTTCTGCAAAGGACTTCTTTTTTTCTTTTACGTTGCCTTTAGGATTTTGCATTCAACAAACGCAGCCTGCAGCGATCAGGAAGGTACAAAAGATTCTTCCGGCACGGGGAAAGGTGCATTTCGGGGTTGGTTGTTTTGGTTGAACTGATTGTTTGGTTTGGCGATTAGAAGACTGTTAGACAGAGGCAAGATGTTAGCCGAGCGTTGTTGAATAAGTGAAAGACAGAAAACAGATGGCAAATTTCAAACCAGTCACGGAGAAAGTTTGAAATGATTGATTAAATTTTGATACTTTACATTGGTGGTATGAGATTAACTCATATTGTCTTCTTACTTTTGCATTAAATAAAAGTTTATTAAAAGGTGGCACGTCAATAATAATTGGTC
This sequence comes from Aedes koreicus, assembly GCA_024533555.2. NCBI lineage: Eukaryota > Metazoa > Arthropoda > Insecta > Diptera > Culicidae > Aedes > Aedes koreicus. Next base: position 73,327 of record JAHHFK020004247.1, read on the forward strand.
GAACATAGTTTACTTAAAACAATGATTTTGTTATTACAGAAATCATCAAATTTTAATACTTTTCAAAGTGCAATGGCTGCCACATGAACGAAATTGATTTGCTTAGGCTTTCGATTTTCCAAATGCAAATATCACACCTTCCTTCAAATTGTATGACGCGTTGGTATTCACCGTATATGTTGCTGTAACTCAATTGGCTTTGAATTGTTTGTAATTTCCAACTGTTTTTGCGGGGTTCCACCTAACCCAATATTAATCAAATTGTACGCAGCTCTGTTTGGAGGATTATTGTCGATGCGGGAACGATGAGGCTCTATACCAAACCATTTTTTTTTCTCCGTAGTGACATGAAGTGAGGTCTAGCCAGCACAGTACGGAACAGCTGTTTTTATCTAAAACAGACATTTTTGGAAACACTCATTTGCATTAATATTTTGGTTGTCGGTGCCAGTTTTCTCAAAATTTCCGCCTCACTACTTACAGAAGCAAATCATCATCCAAACCTAGTATTTTTTCGGAACTTTGACTACTTTTTCTGTTTAAAATTGCCTCGAACCTTTCTTTTTCCGGTAACCGTGTAAAATTCTTCACTTGGGAGCTGCTTGAAGTCCATCTTGACGTATTGTCTAATACGTCATTTTGGAGTTTCGAAAATGCATGGCCCTGGTCACAACTGACGTAATCAGGAGAGAAGGATTGGGCTGAGATATCTCAGAGCCTCTATAAATGTTTGCTAGAGAATCTTACATACTCAATAGCCTGGGAAACGAATGTATAGAACAATTCCAGCCAGAAACGCTAAAAAATATATTGATTTTGTCTCGACAGTTTCCAATTTTAATGAAATTTTGTCCATATGTAAGTTTCTACCCAAGCAAACAATTTTCATAAAAGAAATCCGCAAATTTCCTTGACTAATTTTCTAAAATAGCTTTAATAGAATATGAATTTAATTTTTTCAAAAAAATCATAAAATGTAAACGATTATTCTGATCAAAGTGTCGTCAGATAAGAAGTTGTAGGTCACTTAATGTTCGAAAAAATACACTGAAACTAAAAAAAATGTAAATTCATGCTAAAAAACATTAATCATTGATATTCTGGACTTTCTGCTCGACCACTTCGAATTTTCTAAAAAAAAATTTGAAAAAAAAATGAAGCTGTATCCTAAAGACGGTCACTTCTTTTATTTTTTTAATTTTTGTTCTTAAATTTTATGAATTTTTTGAATTTTGTGAAATCGCGTATTTTTTAAAGAATATTTACCAAAAATAGACTTTTTGTATTTATTTTGATATAAAAGCACATACAATTTTTTTTCGTAGCCCAGCCGTTCTGAAGTTATTGCGAATTTTATCAGAAAGAAATATTGTTGTAACAATATTTTCAGCCATTTTTTCAAGTGAGTTAGTCGCAATGTGGGCAATGTATATAACATGATAAATTTTTGAACAAGAAACTATCTGATGCTATCTGAAGTAAATGATCAAACTCAAAACTTCAAACTTCTTTATTTTTGCAAAAACGCCTATCATATAGGGATTTTTTAAGCCTCTCGTTGAGAAGACAACAGTCAGGTTAATTTTTATTCATACTCGTGACAGGAACAAATGTCTTATAGGAACCTTTCAATACAATGGAGTCTGCCTTACATTTGAAATAAAGATAAGTACAAAGTCAACAAATTGCTATATATTGGGAAGATCTTTACCTCATCAATTTAGTTTATCTGACATAGCTTTTCAAGTTAAACAAGCAAGTTTATTTACAAACATCGATAACACTTTCAAGTGTTGTAAACCTCTACCCAAATTGAAGAAGTATGGTTTAGAGACTAGAAACTTGACAGATGCTGTTATTGGAAAATTAAGATCTTTAGATAGTTCGATGCGATACTGCAATAAGTGTCGTCCCATAGTTTATCGTCCCCAACAAAAACCACCACCTTCGAATGATGAGGAAGTGCCTTCTACCAGTGGTGTGCAATCAACAAAACCTGTAGATATGGAAAGTAAATCCACATTCAATACCATCCCATCCACTACGTCTCTAGCTTCATCGACTTCAGCGGAGTCTATTGATAATAAAATAAGTTTGTCATATAACATCGAGACATTTAACAATGGTATCATTGGAATTCATGTATCGCCAATTTAAACGAGAAAATGGGAAGTGCTTCCTACCCCCAGAAAAAACCAAGGAAATTAGGGATGCAGTTAAGCGTCATATATTTGACGTTTTGGAAGATAAGGACCAAACAAATCTCAACGCCAACGGCTAAGGACTACGAGGTAATAATGAACCAGTTAAAGGAAAAATTCGTCAATCCTGAATGTGCTCACGATCAACAATTTCAATTTTTGTCCATATTGCCAAAATCTAGGACTGTGCAAAGAATCGTGAATGAATACAAAAACAGCAGATATACTGCAACACAGGTAAGGTTTATGAACATCTTTGAATATTATTTCCTGTCATGTTGGAAAAAATAATCAAAAAACTAATTTATTATTCCTTTCCTTGCAGGTAAAGGATTTAGTCGCCGAATATGGAATATTATGTAAACCCCGTTCCAAATAAGAAAATGGACTGAATGCAGATTTAGTACGTAGATTTGTTCAATTCTACGGAGATGACGATATCAGCAGAGTTATGCCTAGCCAAAGAGATTATGTCTCTGTAGTGACGAGTGGTGTACGCCAGATAACACAAAAACGTCTCTTGACGATGTCACTCAAAGAGTCATACTTGCATTTTAATGAAACCCATAAAGATGTTGAACCAATCTTTAGCTCATTTGCAGCCTTACGACTAAAATATTGTAAAATTCTTAGTAAATCAGGATCCCATAACGTTTGTGCTTGTACGATTCACGAAAATGTGAATCTTATGCTCAACAGCTTAAAAATAAATTGCATTATATGTGATCGCACCATCTATATGGAACATATTCTGTGCAATGTACAATTTAGAATAGACTTTTGCCATCTTCGCGCGTGCATAAATTGTTATAATACGGATGAATACAAAAAGGCCGCAAAGGAATTCGATCCGATTTTTAACAAAGCAAAACCAATTCCTGGAACTCAAAAATATCATTCCAGTTTCAAATAACTAAATTGTAGTTAATGTATTTTCTAATTCCAATGATGAATCCAAAATATTAAATGTATTCAAAATTGATTAATGTGATCTGAAATATAATAAATTTAATGAAGATTGAAAAAAAACAACATTGTATGAAATACTGCCTCTTCTCTCCCTAAATAAAACTATCCGAAACACACACATCTAAAAGCATCCACTTGATTCTTTTCCATCGCGTCCAAACAAAAACGGGTAAGTCTGACTGCCACCGTGTCTGAGAAAAAATTGCCTGTCTTGTAATAATCTATTATGAAAAATACATTTTGTTGTGGACATCACGACAAACAATCAAAAAGGGCCAAAAAAAAATTGCAAAACATAATTTTCTGATATTGAATAAAAAAATTTCTGATAACTTGAAAACGGGTAGGCTCATGAAAAAAAAAATTTATAAAATTTTTAATTTAAAATAATGCAAAAAGTCTATTTTTGGTATGATTTAAGAGAAAAATTATCATTCCTAACATTTTCAATAAATCAATAAGTATTTAAAAACAAAAAAAAAAATTAAAGAAATGACCATCTCAAACTCTTCATCAGCTTTAAGGACATAACTTCAGCTTTCTTTTTTTTTTAAAATAGGAGGATCGAACGAGGGGTCCTCTGAGAAATCATCTTTTTATTTTTTGAAGCATGAATTTACGAGTTTCTTAGTTTCAGTGTATTTTTTTCTTAAAGAACACTTTATTACCTACATCATTTTTAAGACGACATTTTGATCAGATGAGCCGTTTTCGAAAAAAAATATTTTGAAAAAAATAAAATCCACATTTTAAATATGCCCTCTTATAGAAAATTAGTCCAGGATCATTTGGATTTTTTTTTATGGAACACGTAATTTGGGGTTAGAAACAGAAAACAAATGGACAAAATTTCATTCAGGATCTGAGAGAGTAGGGTCTAACCGTTTTGCTATTCTGGCTGGAAATGCTCTAATATACTTACACTAATAGGCAAAATAATGTGCCCACCTCATCGTTTTTTTCAATTTCTCTCATTTACTTGGTTCAAATTAAAGTAAACACACTGTATTTTTTTTATTATCTTATTTTTTATATTCTTTTTAAGTTTCACTTATGGAATACTAAAAAAAAAGGAGTTTTACTTAAAGAAAAAAAAAATCAATTTGTGTTGAAAAAAAAAACAGTGACAAAATAAAGTGCCCACTTCATTTAGGCTACAGAAAACATAAATTAAAGTAAAATAAAAGCATTTCAATAATTGATGTGTCCTCCTTTGGCCTTCAGGACCTCCTGCAGGCGCTTCGACATGCTCTCGACCAGGTTCTTTAGGTGCTGTGGATCTAGCTCTTCCCAGGCGCGCTCCAGGGCTTCAAAATAGTTATTTTTATTGGTAACACCAGTTTTGTCAACCCTGGCATCGAGAATCGCCCACAAATTCTCGATGGGATTGAGGTCCGGGCTTTGTGGAGGCCATTCCAGCGGTTTGATCCGACAAGACCGGAAGAAAGACTTGGTCTTCTTGGCAGTATGCTTCGGGTCGTTGTCCTGCTGGAATACGAACTTCTCTTCAAGGCCCGTCTGGATCAGCGAAACCTCCAGATTTTCTCGCAGGATGTTGATGTAAGAATCTGCCGTCATTATCCCGTCGATTTTCACAATGCTTCCCACTCCACCCCACGAAAAACACCCCCAGACCATCACATTTCCTCCTCCATGCTTCATCGTGCCTTGGATGTGGCGCTCCTGAAGCTCCTCTCCCGATCTGCACCAAACACGAACCCGCCGCTTTCGGTTAAACAGCTCGAATTTTGATTCGTCCGTCCAGAGAACCGTTTTCCAGAACTCTAGGGGCTTATCAGCATGCTCCTTAGCAAACTTAAGCCGTTTGGCTTTGTTTGCCTTGCTGATAAATGGGCGCTTCCGGGCAAGTTTGCTATTCAACCCCTGTGCTACGAGACGGCGACGAACAGTTCGACCGGAAACTGATAACTGAAGGGTTTCCTGGATCTCGCGGACAGTTACCTTCGGGTTCTTCTTGACTTCGCGCATGATCTTGGTGTCCGTTCTCGCATCCGTTTTTCCGCTTCCTGCCTCTGCCAGGGCGATCCACCACTGATCCAAACGTTTTAAGCTTCAGAAGAATTTTGCCAACCGCTGCCTTACTGATACTGTACTTCTTAGCGACAGCCCGGTGCGATTCACCGTTTTGCACATCACGAACGACCAATTTTCGGATACACAAGGAATTGCTTTCGAAAGCACTGCCAGTTCTCCATTTTTTTCAATTGAATCAAATGCGATCACGTATACAAATGCACCAGGTTGAGCCGTTTGCTTCAAAACATGTCAAAATATCAAAACATAAACAATCGAGGGGTCTTCCAATGGAAACTTATCGAAAACATATCGATTTTTGAAGTGGGCACTTTATTTTGTCACTGTTTTTTTTTTCAACACAAATCGATTTTTTTTTTTTAAATAAAACTCCTTTTTTTTCAGTATTCCATAAGTGAAACTTAAAAAGAATATAAAAAATAAAATAATACAAAAAATACAGTGTGTTTACTTTAATTTGAACCAAGTAAATGAGAGAAATTGAAAAAAACGAAGAGGTGGGCACTTTATTTTGCTAATACTGATATAAAATACGGTACATATAAAATTATATTTATGTACGGTATTTACATAAAAAATCGATACACTTTGATTATTTGAAGCCTTTTGATTCCTACACTGACAGGCAAAATTAAGTGCTCACCTCATTATTTGTTGAATTTCTCTCATATATTTGATTCAAATTAAGATAAACACACTTTTGTCTTTTTTGATATCTTATTTTTTATATATTTTTCAAGTTTTACTTATGGAAAAATAATAAAAAATGAGTTCGACTTAAGAAACTAAAAAATCAATTTGTATTGAGAAAAAAAAACAATGACAAAAAAAAAGTCCCCTTTTAAAAAATCGATAAGTTTTCGATAAGTTTCCGTCGAAAGACCCCTATTTTGACGTGTTCTAAGCAAATGGCTCGGCCTGGTGCATTTGTACACGGGATCGCGTTTGATTCAGTTGAAAAAAAAAATGGAGGACGTAGTGATTTCGAAAACAATTCCCTGTGTATCCGAAAATTTGTGGTTCGTGATGTGCAAAACGGTGAATCAATCGTGTTGTCGATAAGAAATACAGTATTAGCAAGGCAGCGGTTGGGAAAATTCTACTGAAACAAAAAAAAAAAAAAAAAAAAACGTTCGGATCAGTGGTGGATCGCCCAGGCAGAGACGGGTCTTGAAGAGAAGTTCGTATATCAGCAGGACAACGACCCGAAGCATGCTGTCAGGAAAACCAAGTCTTTCTTTCGGTCTTGTCGGATCAAACCGCTGGAATGACCTCCACAAAGCCCGGACCTGAGCCCCATCGAGAATTTGTGGGCGATTCTAGATGCCAGGGTTGACAAAACTGGTGTTACCAATAAGTTTAACTATTTTAAAGCCCTGAAGCTCGCCTGGGAACAGCTTGATCCACACAACCTAAGGAACCTGGTGGAGAGCATGCAGAAGCACCTGCAGCTGGTCTTGAAGGCCAAAGGAGGACACATAAATTATTAAAATGCTTTTCTTTTACTTAAATTTGTCTTCCCGGGAGCCAAAATGAAGTGGGCACTATTTTTTGTTACTGTTTTTTTTAACACGAATGGATTTTTTTTTCTTCAAGTCAATTTTTTTATTTTTATTTCATAAGTGAAACTTGAAAAGAATATGAAAAATAAGATATCAAAAAAGACTACAGTGTGTTTACCTTAATTTGAACTAAATAAATGAGAGAAACTCAAAAACTGATGAGGCGGGCACTCTATTTTGCCTATCAGTGTAAAATAACTCTGCAAAAACTAACTTTTACAGCGAAAAATCTGGCGAGGTGACCCAATCCCAATGACTCCCTAGGAAATCTTCCAAGGAAGCTTTTCATCGAATGCCGCAAAGCGAACCAAAGGTTGTGAGCTAAACCTGAAACTGCTGAAACTGATTGCTATACAATCGAACTGCTTATTGGACTATTTTTTTCTAGCAGCACAGTTCCTTCACGCTGAGTGAACGCTCCACACAACGTAGTTGCTTCGCGCTGACAGCACCAAGCTTCAGGTGACAGTGCTGCCAGAAAAAAACAGTCCAATGAGTCGTTCATTTGGATAGCAATCAGTTTTAGCTGAATAACTCTTTCCACAAGCGTCTGTTCGCTTTGCGGTCTTGGAAGAAAGGTTACCTTGGAAAATTTCCCAGGAAGTGTTTGGATTGGTTTATTTTTAGATAACAATGGGCTACCTCGCCAGGTTTTTCTCTGTAAAAAATAGTTTCGCTATGGAAGCTCCCCATCAAGCTAAAAAATTTCACAGTTATTAAAGGGCCCATAAAGCTTACGAAAATCATACTGGAACTTTAATTTAAATTTTGTCCCAGGCTAATAAACAGTCATCTATTTGTATCCCCTCTTCCCCTACAGTGCAACTCCTGGTTGCACTATTGTATCACTGTTACCTTGCATGTTGACAGTTTGAATACTGATCCTGGCTGCATATTCGTTGTCAGATTAGGATTTGGCCACCTTCAGTGATTTTACCGAGTTGGCAGGGCGATAATTTGGGTTTTAATAATGTGCGAACATAACTTTGTAACGCTGTTCTTTTTGCTTCAAAGCCATTTTGATAACTAAGAGAAAAATGGAAAAAAGAGGCATTGTTTTTTTTTGTTTGTAACTGGTGAATTTTACTCTCTAAATGAAACATTGCATAAGTGCTTCTTCATAATCACATCAAAAAACAAATTGTCCGAATACTTGGTGGATAACCCTAAAACTTTAGTATACGTTATTTTTCTATTAAATGATTCCCATTATCTTCTACTATTACCTCATGTTGCTCTCATCTTCATCTCCTAAAATTCGCCTTTTGATATTACGCTCAAATTGGTGATTTAACCTTAAACATAACTTTTCAAAATAAATTAATAAGGAAATAAAACAATGAATGAATACGCAAATAATTGAATCAACAAACAAATGGAATAATAAATGAATTTATAAATAAATAATGTAATTGGGGAATAAATTAATGCATGAACAAATATGTAGGTAAGTTAAAATTTTAATAAAAAAAAATTTTAAAAGAAAATTAAATCATATATTTAAATAAAAAAATAAGTAGATAAATAAATTAATAAATAAGTAGAGAACTTAATCAAAAAATAAATGCGCAAATCAATTGAAAAATAAATAAAAAAATACGACGCTGATGGTGTAGCAGTAAGCGAGATTGCCTCTAACAGCAGTAGGTTTGGTATCAATTCCAAGTTGCGTCGAAGGGATTTTCAGAGATGAAAAATCACTGATCACGTCTTCCTTCGGAAGGGAAGTAAGACCTTTTGTCTTGGCCCATGTAATTTTGGGTTCGTTATGTATGGTCCAGGTCGTCTCCTTTGCATGACAAAGCAGCCCAGAAGGCTGAAAGTCACGTTATAGCAGCATAATAAAAAAAATGTCAATAAAAAAAAGAATAAATATTTAAATTCTGAACAAGAATTATTTAGATTTAGATGAACAACTAAATATATTTAAAAAAAATATATTAAAAAAATTAGCAAACAGATGAAAAAAAATATATTTTAAGAAACGTAATATGTATGTATATTTATATGATTAATATAAAATAAAATAAATGAGTTAACATATAAAAAATTAAATAAATAAGTAACGGATGTCCACTAAAAAATGAGAATGATTTCAATACTTTTCCATCAGAACAAAAACGGCCGCATAGAAATGTCACTTTAGATGAATGAATCGTTGCACTCTATCCTGGCATGCATGAGAGTAACCCGGAAGAAAGGTTGCGGCCGTCCAGCGAAAATAATGAATGAGAAAACGCTCCGCTCGCTGCGCAGCATGTTCAACAACAAGGATTCTGTAAGTCAACGGGAAGCAGCCCGAAAGTTCCATTGTTCGAAGTCACTCATCTGCAAGACGCTAAAGAAAGAAAGAATAGTGTGTAGAAAGAAAACCAGATCCCCAGAGTACACAGATGAGCAGATTCAAACCGTGAAATCCCAATGCCGCTGGATGACTCGGAATTATTTCAGAAAACGCCCTTCGTTCTGGACGACGAAAGCTACTTTCTTCTTCGAAGTCTCAGATACCGGGAAACGACCGATTCTACACTAAGGACAAATCTACTACTCCTCCAAAAGTAATGTATAAGTTCAAGCACAAATTTGAATCGAAGGTTATGTTATACATCGTAATATCCGATAAGGGTATTTCTGAAGCCGTGGTTCAAACCAAGCGGTTTGGCCATCAACCAGGAGGCAGTACCAAAGAGAGTGTTTGCAGAAAATACTCATCCCATTTCTTAAACAACATCACTCGGATGGCAAATACGTGTTTTGGCCGGACAAGGCATCATCGCACTACGCAAAAAACGCTAACGTTTTTGGAGAGCCAAAATATACCATATGTCCCAAAAGACCGGAATCCGACAAATTTACTACAGTTTTGTCCTATTGAGGATTTCGTCGGTCTTTTGAGCTCCATGGTATACAAGGATAATTTGGAAGGCCAAGAACACCAAGCAACTTACCAACAGGATCAAAAGTTGCGTCCGAAAAATCGATGTGGCTGCCGTCCAACGGTGGTCAGCATGTTCCAGCATAACGACTAAGCTGCGCGCACGGCGGACCACGGACCATATGACAATACTCACTAAACTTAGTTTGAAGATTTAAGTTGACCCTTTTAATAAAATAAATCAGTTTGAACAAAACTTCACTGGTATTTTTTTCTGGCCATTCTTTTCGTTCTCGTAAATAGATAAATATATATATAAATAAATTAATGAATAAATTAATAAATAAATAAATAAATCAGTAAACAAATCAATAAATAAATATAAAAACATATAACTTATTATATTTTAACAATTAAATTATTAAATAAATACTTAAATGAATACACAAATAAATTTATAAATTGATAAATAAAGAAATGAATAAATAATTTAATAAAAAAAAGAATCAATAAATATATCAATAAATAAATAAATAAATGCAAGAATAAATAAATATCTAAATAAATAAATAAGTAACTTAATATATGAAAAAATAAATAAATTAATCAAAAAATTCATATGAAAAAAAATTAATAAAGCAATAAATTAATATATAAATAAATTGATGAATCAACAAATAAATAAATAAATGAAATAATAGAAAAATAACAAAATACATATATAAATGAATAGATTAATAAAAAAAGGATACATTAATAAATAAATAAATAAATAAATAAATAAAAAAAATAAATGAGAAAAAAAATCAATAAATAAATAAATAAATGAATTAATTAATGAAGAAAAAATAAAATAAATAATTGAATAAATTGATAGGTAATGAATAAATTGATTAATGTTCATATATATTAATTAATGTTAAAATTCATTTATCAATGAATAAATAAATAAATATATAAATAAAATTTGTAAAAAATACAAAAATAGATAAAATTAAAAATAATTAATAAATAAAACAAATAAAACTGAATAAATAAATAACTTAAATTTAATAAAATAATATATAAATAAAAAATTTTATCCAAAAATATATAAAATAATTTATATATGAAAAAATAAAAAAGTCAATACTTACATAAATTAAAATATAAATAAATAAATTAATTGATTAAGATATGAACAAATCAATAAATAAATCAATAAATATTTAAATAAATAAGGGAAGCAATAATGAAAAAGTAACTTGATAATATAATGAAGAAATAAACAACTGAACATATTTTTAAATAAATTTATGAATACAATAGTAAATGAAATAATGAAAATGTATGAGTTCATACAAATGCAGGTCGGACTTAATTTTCTACAGATTTGATAAAATAGATTTTTGACTTCTTTATCCGTAGTGTGATTACTTTTTAATAACTCGTTAAATGTGTTTTTTTAAGCGCAATCATCTTATTCAATACCTTATATGATAATTTGAGCATTAAAATTAATCACATTATCCACTTACTGATTATCTGTGATTTAAGACTCGATGATCAGCAATTTATAACAATAAATATTCTATTTATGGAATTATTATACCTTAGGGGTTGAAATAAAATTCGTTGCATTGAAATATCCAAAAGCCAATTTAACATATTTTGTTTTATAAAAATAATGCAGTTATCCACAGTGGAAACAAAAATCCCACTGTGGATCATTGAATCTGACCTTAAGTTATTTAATACGTTTTGACAACCTTTTTATATATAAAAAAAATACAAATAATTATATCAAGGAATTAATGAAGAAAAAAAAAAATTATTTTGGTATAATTAATCAATAACTTGAATAATTTATACATTATTTGGACATATTTTAAAGCATTGAATTATTTGAGAAATAAAATGACTCTTATTGATTGATTGATTGGCTTCATTATCGAGACGACAATAACTCATATGAAAAATTTAAGAATAAATGTTTTTGTAAATTTACGCAATAATAAATTGATGTTTCAATAAATTCCAGATAAGAAACCAGATTCTGCGATAAAAAACTATAAAAATGAATAAAAAGATTTGCAGAGTAGAAAAACCAAATTATTAAACAAAGAGTATAAAAAAGGCGTACACGAGGAAATTGCAAATGCAGTTAATTTATCATAAAATTTCTTGTATGTATTGTATAAAAATCAAATAAGTACGGCATTTTTAAAACCATATCAGGCTCAGTTTACATACATTAGGTCAATTATTTGAGGTTGTTTGGTAAAATTCACGACACTTTCGCTTCACGTCATCCGTAATAGCTTAGGCAGTCGTACCCGGTACCTCTCTCATTTTTTATCTACTTCCTACACATGTTATTTGCATTCTTAAGTCTCTCAATTCATGAGTGGTCCAATATATTGTTGACTGGAATGCACCGAATTAGCCTCATACCATTCCAGCACGCTTTTCAAATAGTGGCATGAAGCTTAATTCGTCCAAAATAGTGGTTTTCAATTATGCTACTCCAAAAATGACAGAAGACATTTTTGGAAGCATTCAGTCTTGTAAATTTCACCATTGATGGTTCCGCTTGTAGCGATATTTTCTTCTTTTTGGAACAATCATGTGAATTTATCTTTTCCGGTATAAAACTCCTGTCATAGCATTTGTTGGAGTACAGCAACTGTATCTGGTCAACATCTTCGTGTAGAGCTTCCTAGCACGGGTCTCAGCAACAGTTTGCTGCCGTACATTGTAGTTTGGGAAGTTTTGAACCTTATATGTATGTGACCTAGCTCTTGCCTTGACCGTTTGGACTTAACTTTGAGAAAACGCTGACATTTTTGGCAAAATCACGTGTTGAAATGCTGTTTCGTGAGTAATTACCCGTAACCTTGTCCTTTGTCTTCCTACATACAGCTCGTGGTTTCCATAGTATGCCGCGCTTGTGATCCGAAGTCAACCAGTCGTTGAACCTTTTTAGTACTCTTGATACGGTTGGATAACAGATTTGCAGCATTTTTCCCAAAGCACGATGGGACATCTCCGGGTTTTCCATGTGGAAGTACACATTTTATTCACGCGTTTCCACTTGACTCACTTTCATTTTGGCCGCAACAAATACGCAATTCACAGGATGTACACATTTTACTTCAAAGAGAAACTGAGCAAAATTCGGTTGAATCGTAAGTTTTACTATACGTTCTGAGAATCAATTAGAAAGAATTGCATGAATAATCGTTTGAAATTTTCAAATGACTCTGCTCAAAAGAAATGGTATTCATAAAAACATTGTGTTTGAAAAAAGGTTTTGCTAGGATGATGACTAACATAATGTGCAACATAATGCAAACTGCAATTCCCTCCTTCATGTTTTACCTAAAAAAAACAATATGGGGATCAAATTTCCGAGTTATTTAAAATAAAAAAGTCCAATTCAATCTTTGGAACGGATACAAACCGACCCCCTTCTGACAAAAAAACATAAAACAGTCCGAAACATGCCACCAAATCAACCCACCCGACGTCCGGTTTAACTCAAAACATCCTGCACTTTTCGGAAACATTGCTCTTCAATGGTTTCCTCAGTCGGGTTTAAAAATAACTTCACGATCCCCATCGCAAAGCCTCATCGGCAGATTCATTTCCGATCCACCTCGCACGGGATCGATACCGGTGCCGTCCGGTCCGGGAGGAAATCGATACTTGAAACAAGACACAATTTCCTCTGTCTACTTGGATAAGTTTGAGGGCATGGGAAGGGGGATGGAATCAATTATCAAATTTCACATGCTTCATCGCTTCATCGAGCACGGGAAAGGTGAGCGTAAGATATCTTTACCTTTGGTACCGTCACACCCGCCTTCGTCCATTTGGTTCCGAAGGGGACACTTGTAGATAAATTGAAGTGTGATATCTTAAGGTTTCATTTGCCAGGCTTATGGGGCTTATTTGCGATTCAATTTACTCGTTTGTGATACATGCGGTGGGGAAGGGTTCATGCAAGGGAGATGAGAATGGGAAAGTGATCAAATAACAAATATTCAAGACGGAGGGTGAGAGTAATATAGACGAATGTAATATCTAATAGTTTAAATGGAGGCATTGAATTGGATGTGCATTCTTATCGTCAACGAGCATGTTTGTCAAGTCACAAATTTCAAGTGCAATACATGGTTTGTCAATTTTGTTTTATAAGAATGAGTTTATTCGCAAATACTTCACCATTTATAGATACCTATAAAAATGAGTTAATAGAGTTCACTTCATCTTCATTCAGAGAAGTGTCACCTCACGACAATTTTAATCATGTTGGGTAAAATTTATACTGAATATAATGAAGCCAAAGTTTGTTACTATCAATTATCGTTCTAGCTCTCGTCATCACACTTAGCATGGTCAGCGGAGGATTTGCGTCCATCTTATGTCCAACCGTATTCAATCCAAACCAAACAATCCATCTACCACATCCGACAAGCTGTTCAAAATTTCTAACCTGTGTCGGTAGTCATCCCGTCGAACAGGACTGTCCGGCTGGTCTACACTTCAACGTGGAACAATCTCGCTGCGATTACCCCGGTGTACCAAGATGCTCTCGTGCTATTGATTCAGACCAGTCTTTTGACGCAGTGGCTGTTGCGAGCAGCGTATGTTTGCCACAAAACAACCAGTGCCCATTGAATTCTAAACCATCAGAACATGTAATCTTTCTGAAGCATCATGATTGTCGAAAGTTCTACGCATGTGTTTCGACCCAGCCTGTTGAATTATCTTGCCCTCCGAAGCTATACTGGAACTCGAAGAGCTGTGTTTGCGACTACGAGAAGGAAGCGGAATGTGACGAAATGCTGGAACGAATTGAGGAAGATGCACCGATAGACGAGGATGCTGACGAGGAGCAGCATTCTCAACAGGAGGAGGAATCGCCAGTGGAAGTTGAAGAGGAGGAGCACCCGATACAAGAGGATGATTTCGCTGTAGAAGACGATCAAGGTCAACTAGAGCCGGAAGCTTATTATGATGAAGCTTCGGCGCTAGCTAGGAAGCGTCGTGAGACAGGTAGTTCAAGCAGTTCTAGCAATGATACAAACACAAGCGGTGGATCTGGTTCGAATGGATCTGGTTCAAATGGATCTGGTCCGATTCAGTCAGGAGCTGAAATGCGATATGTTTCTTCGTTTGTTATGGTTGTAGCAACGATTGTTATGAGCGCTTTGTAAAGAGCATGAGTTCTGATTCAATTTTAAATGGGAACAGGTGCTAGATAAGGAGGTTATGCATTAAATAAATTCATTATAAAGCAACAACCCGTTTTAATATTTCTTGATTTAAGTAATGCTGAAAAATGAATTTTAAGATGCCTAGATGACAAACATTAACGGTATGTACAGTAGCGCTCAAAAGTCATTTGACAGCAACGCGTCAACATCAAAATTGTCTCTTTTAAAATTGCGGTTGTTCGGAAAGGGCCTTTTTTAGTTTTTGGTTTTTGTAGTTCTTAATAAGGACGGTGTTGGCAATGGCGAACGGCAACAAACGGGCAGGGGGTTTCTTCCGCAATAATAATATCCGAGCCCGGTCTTGAGGGTTTCATAGATATTATAATTTTCCTGTAAATGTTTACATATTTTTAGATTTTTTATAAGTGTGCTTGTGTATCGTCTATAGATATAAGTGCGTGTAATACTAAATTCTATTTTAAGTCGTGGATTGATGGAGGTGTAGGTTCTAGATGTAAGTTTAGCTCATAATATGGTGTATGTTTATGTTGCATGTGTACTTACGTTTAGTCCCCTTACTGTAGGTTTATAATATAAGTAGTTTTAAGAACATGTTGTTTATTAGCTGTTGGGTTACCAGACCCTAACCAACACCGATTGGGTAATTTAATTGCACTGCCAGTGGGGTGGAAAATACTGGGCGTCTCCAGAAGTGAACTTTAATTTGATGGGTTTGGTGTTTCTTTTGGAGTTCCATTCATCCTTTTCCACGCTTCACATCACACATTCGAGTCACATTCGTACGGAACATCACGCAGCACACATTTTATTACAAGATTTACAACACACCAACTATTTTACAGTATAAGTACTCAACACAGAACATTCCCTTCCATTGTGGCTCTGCTCCCATCCATCCTTCCCGAGAGTCAGAGCCGACACGACAATATTATTGTACACCAGATCGTCCACTATCCAACAAGCAGAAGATCCCAAACGGTGACGTCACCGATAACGATCGCCTGTGATCGTGGTCGTTATCTTTCGATGTGGTAGAGAGAATACCATCTCGATTCGGTGGAATGATCGTTGGAGAGAACCCTCTCGTTCGGCAGTGGCGTAGCGAGGGCAGGGTGTTGTTACTCCCGAACATTAGTTGTAAATAATTACTTTTGCATTAGATAAGAAGAAATTCTATTTGTTTTTCGGTTGCTTACCACGATTCTGGATTCTCTAGGCTAAGATGATAGTTTTAAGTTCACTGTTGGTTTCAAGGTCATATGCTCACTTAGCATTAGACATTAACTAGCATTAGGTTTATATATTAATTAATTTGTCACTCCTAGTCGCCACTAATTCTGCATACTTTCAATCACCTTTTGTTCTTCTTTCTCATCTCTTATCGGCCGATGACAGACATACTGCTACCAAATTATTATTGTCAGGGAAACGTCACAAACGATCGCGTTAGTGTTGTTCTCGCTCTTTTTGCTCGATCAACCGAGGGGCCATCTGGATAGTGGAGATGTGCAGCCAACTAGGGATGGCCAACAGACGGTGTGGATGAGGAATCAATTGAAGCCGTAAGTCCTTGATTTTATCCGTTGTCTTGCAAACACAAAACTGTTTTTCTCTTCATGTGTGGCCGTTTTGCAGCGATTTCGGCCTTCAGTTGCTCCAATAATGCACAGTAATACTCGCTGTTGATGGTTTAATTCTTCTCGAGGTAGTCCCTGAAGAGTATGCCATGACAATCCCAGAAAACCGACGCAAAAATCTTTGTAACCCATTGAGCCTCCCTAGGCCACTTTGGAGCACTCGTGCCATCTTCAGTCCATTGCCGGGCACTCATTCTTTTCGCTGGTGTGTAAACCTGGATCCACGGTTTCATCAACAGTTAACAATCGACGCCAAAAGTCCTTCCGATTCCATATCAGCAAGTCTAAACATTGTTTCGAAGTGCTCTCGCGTTCGTGTTTTTGGTGAGCATGCGTGGCATCCAGCGGCAGGATATTTTTTTCAAAAGCAGAATCTTGCCCAAAATTTGGCGTGTGCGCTCAGTACTAACCTTGTGGCATCTGCTCAGTGTCCGGTCAGCCAACACCATTTTATGAACTTTTTTGATATTGTCCTCTGTAACCAGTGCTCGAAATTATCAAATCATTCATTTGAATTTGAACTAACACAAACCCTAAGTCGAACCTGGCGAACCTTCTGTTCATTTTAAATATCGGTAGTTTTTGAATAGATTTGATTTATGTGAATGTTTAAATATTCACGGTTTTTGGGCCATTTGATTGAATGAAGCCACTGTGAAACTATGTCATTAACAAATGAAACCTTTGCAAATTCGCGACGCTGTTGCAATGTTTGAATATTGATTAGCATGCAACGCGCTTCGTAAGATGGAAGAGGATACGTTGTCCATCCGAGTTTCCGAAGAGCATATCATAAAAATTGCTTCTGTACTGACTCTATTCGGTTAATGTGCGTGCTATGAAATGGAGACCAGACAATGCGACAGTATTCCAGAATGGACCTAACATCTAGGGATCCTCAAAATGGAAGCCATTCTCCTTCAAAAATTATCGCTCTGACACTAAACATACACACTTAGAAAATTTGACAGTATTCGGTAATTTTTTACCGATCTTTCAGCAGCTGAACGTTCGGTAATCCGATTTACCGGATTTCGGTGAAATTTTACAGTCTTCCGGTAAAAAAAATTACCGGAAGTTGTCAAATTTTACCGAAATCCGTTAAATTGGATTACCAAACGTTCAGCTGTTGAAAGATCGGTAAAAAATTACCGAATACTGTCAAATTTTCTAAGTGTGTACAATAATAATTAATGATCCGTGTAACTGTTAAAATCTTAACGCACCACCTTTGAAACGTTTCTTCGCTCTGAATTTTTAGCCTTTTATGCGCTAAAACTTAACCGCTTTTATGCACAGGAATCCACTAAATTGTCTAAAGGATGGTTCACTCACCGCAATTCCTCCGTTGCCTCTAAGAGAAAAAGAATAACTCCAAACGCGGTTTCTAACGAGTCCAGCAACTGTCTCAGGCCTTCCCACTGGAAACATGACAGCGAAAGATTATGATAGGACACGAGTTTTATTCCTGAATCTATTAACAACTGTTTGTCAATAGGTACGGCCTTTTTTGAAATGTTTCGTGGCTTTTTCACCAGCGGTGCTTGTTCAGCTATTAAACCGTGTTCTTTGACCATGTTGGGTGACGAACTCGAAAATGTCGGATAAAGTTTTCGACGTCATACTTCCTTTGAATATATGTGCAAGCGGTATTTCCGTCAATCTGGCAGTACGCTCGATCTCCACTTCTTTCGATCCAATTAGGTTGCGATTTCCGAAAAAGTTTTAGTAGTTTCAATCTTCCACTGCTTCAGTCGAATGACTGTTCTGTTCAGTTGACAAAAGCTAAACTCAACGATCACTATGACCAGTGGCTCGAATGAATGTGTCTTCAATCAATCAAATGGCACAAAGACCGCGAATATTAACCTGCATGAGCGATAGTTGAAATCTATTAAAAAACTACGGATTTTTCAAACGGTTTGTGTTAGTTCGAATTCAAATGAATGATTTGATAATTTGCAGCACTGGTTTCCTTTGCTGTTTTGCCTCTCAAAAACATATTTTTTATAAGACAACGAACTCGTTTTTATCCATATTCAACATGATGCCAAATATGTGAACAACAATCAGCTGTAAAAACAAAACTAAGAGCAGAATCGCACTTAAATTTGGCGTGTAAAGGGCGAACACGAAATTATTGCGACACCGAAAATGTCATGCCAATTTTCTTATAATGTTTAGAATCAAACCAAAATTTTAGGGTAGTTTTATACATATATTTACTTAAAAAATCAAAAGAAAAGTTAATCAATGGAGCCTTGAGTGTAAAATTGAACGCATTTTCGCTTGATGCCCTCCATCAAAGTCTTTACAGTGTCATCCGGTACCAGTTTCTCAGTTTTTTTTCCATTTTCTTAACATGTCCTTCTCGTCTTTGACTGTCTTCTTGCTCTTCTGAAGCTCCCGCTTCAACATTGCCCAGTACTGCTCCACCGGGCGTAGCTCCGGACAGTTTGGCGGATTCATGTCCTTTGGAACAAATGGACAGAATTGGCCTCATACCACTCCAGAACACTTTTAGAATAGTGGCTGATGCCAAATCTGGCCAAAATAGCGGAGCTTCGTCGTGCTGCTGCAAGAACGGCAAAAGGCGCTTCTCGAGGCACTCAGATTTGTAGATCTCGCTATTTACTGTGCCCTTTGTCACGAAAGGCTCACTCCTCAGTCCGCAAGAGCAGATGGCCTGCCAAATGAGATATTTGGAGGCGAACTTCGACATTTACTTCATCTTAAATTTGTCGCCAAAAAGAACTTGCTCTTGCCGGTGAAAAACTCCAACCCCGGAATTTGCTTAAAATCGGCTTTTATATACGTTTCGTCGTCCATCACACTGCAGCCATATTTTGTCAGCATCTTCTCGTTGAGCTTCAGTGCCCAAGTTTTAGCCGTCGATTGTTGCCACTCATCATGGTTTGGGAAGTTCTGTACCTTGTATGTATGTTGTCCAGCTCTCTTCTTTGCATTCTGGACGTAGCTCTGCGACATGCCGATCTTTTTAGCCAAATCATGGCTTGAGAAGTTGGGATTTGCTTTAATCATCCGCTTCACCTTTCCCTCCGTCTTATCGTTCTCCGGTCCCGGTTTTCTTCCAGCTCCTTTGCCGTGGTCCAACGTCAACCGCTCCTGAAACCGCTTCAACACTCTGGAGACGGTTGAATGGTGAATGTTCAACATTTTTCCCAACTGCCGGTGCGACAGGTCAGGAAATTCCAGGTGTTTGGAAAGAATTTGTTCTTTCGACTCGCGTTGGTTCACCTCCATTTTCGTTGAATCGAAAAACACGACTTCGACTTTGACAGCATGTAAACAATACATATCAATGAGAAAGTGTGCAAAATTTGGTTGATTTTTACCCAATGGTAAAAAAGTTATGCCCTGTTTAATGTGTCGCAATAATTTCGTGTTTGCCCTTTATGCCTAAGTATGAACGGACTACAAGGCATTATAACCTTTATTTGCAGTAGCATTGCATTTTGGCAGTCAAGGAGGTTACTTTTCCCCCCACTTAGTAGTTTGTATGATAGGGTTTTAAAGGTTTTGTTGGTTGGTCCCCGGGGGGTGTGGGTAGAGAGAAAAAAGAGAAAAAAAACGCGACGAGCAAGGGAGATCTTGGGGTGGCATGAATATATATTTTTTAATGAGGGGGAGGGGGGGGTGGGTGGGCGGGGGGTGGAACACTGTGTGTAACGAAGATAAAATATTGTTGTTTTGTGTTGGTGATAAATAAAATATAATGGAGTAATGGAACTTGCCGTGTACGTCGACCCATCGTAAACACGCCCCAGAGTGTAAAGAGGCCTCAAGCTTGAGCTAGGCGGTCTAACAAAAAGAGGTCTTGAGTGCTCACCCTCAGTGTTCTCCGTGGCTTAAACCAGGGATCGAGAACATTGAAGGAGGATCCGTCTGACCCCCGAGGAACACAATCTTGCAGACAATTGTCACACACTTTGTTTCACTTTTTTTTTGCGTGAAAATACAGGAGCTTCTAAGTGCTTTATCTTCGCGTTATTTTATCCTTTGTGTAGGTCCCTCTCATTGTTGGATTCTGGGGAATGAGAGAGCGGACTCGCTTGCGAAAGTGGGCGCTATAGAAGGCGACATTTATGATCAACAAATCGCCTTCAATGCATTTTCCCCCTATTATGCGTCAACAGTTACGTGGCTCAACAGTCAGCTGGCAGGATAAATGGAGCAAAGGAGATTTGGAGCAATGGCAATATTCCATCATCCCTAAGATGTCGAAGAAATCTTGGTTGAGAGGGATGGATGTGGGTCTAGACTTCATTCGTGTAATGTTTCGCCTCATATCTAATCATTATTCTTTAATCGTTCATTTATACCGTGCTAACCTGAGCGACAGCAATCTCTGTGATTGTAGGTAAGGTTACCATTTGGTCTTGTGTTGAGCATCGTGGAGTCAGATCAGAGCTTTATAATTCCCTTCAGGCTTGAGGGGGACAACTCAATGTTTTGGTTTGTGATAATTTGACTCTTTGTTGTCTGAATTTTATGAAACTTTTATATGTATTTTTAACTAACAGTAGCTTGAGATTGTATTTTCTGAATTGTTTTTTTATTTCTTTGAAAATGTTCAAATTTAAAACTGTACATTTAGAAATAAAATCTCTTTAAAACGAATCATTTCAGAAATGAGGATCGATCCGTTGCACTTTTAAACCAATCGAAATTATGTTTGTGAACCTTTTTTTAAGCGAATTTCACGAAACCCCAACATTAAAGAAATTAAATGCTTTTCAGTTTCAGGTTTATCGAATCTTTCAGTGTAATGCCCAATACTTTCACTTGCGACGAAAAATATAAAATTAATCTATTTACGAGATACTTTTGCTTTTTAGGGAAAAAAGTTGATGTTTCTGTTGTTGTTTCGTATTTACGTGACTATCAGCCTGAGGCTGGTTTGTCACGCCAGGACTCTGCATATCGAACCTGTCAACACATGGGCCGGAACCAATGGCTTAATTTTCTCGAGATCAGAGATTTTTCGTCTCAGAAGATCCAAGCCACGTGACAAAAGTACCGTAATACTTCAATTAGCATTGATGGCTGTGTTAGTTAACAGCTTTTGAAGATTTAGTAAGTTTCGATCCATCGACCATTCAAAATCAAATGAAGCATAAACGTATTTAAAGTAAGTCTGACGATCTGAGCATTTAATTCTATGATTCATGACTTACTTTTACGTCATGGCTTGCCAACTACCTTTTAGAGCATTTACTGTCATGTTACTTTGAAAACAGACGTCTCCATTCATATGCAACTAAGCAGACCCAAATTAACGTGATTTTTTGTAACTGTGTAGCCATGTTCCATTATTTCATATTTTATATTCTTATCTCAAGTGTTGCTTTAAAAAAAAGGCAACGCATCCACTAAGCTCTCCTTATCTTTCAATGCTATTCCCACAAGTCATATCTTGATGTTAAATTTCTCAATGCTTTTATATCCCCCCCTGCTATTTTCAATTACAGATTTCAGATTTTGTGTAATAAAATTTAACTAATGTACGACACGTGCAACTGTCCAGTCCTAACCAGAAGACCTGTTCCCTCTTGTTGGATTAGGAAATATTTCACCTACTCCGAGATTTGAGCAACGAACGCATAACATTTGTTTATATGTGCTTATTATGCAAAATAGTCTCATTGAATATTAATGCAATTGTCGCGCTCTAGTAGAGTAAATGCACTACATAGGCCCGTTGGGGGATTATGCTTTATGTTTTGCCGACTTTTTCACCGCACCGCACCATCAACCGACAGCACGCGTCAGCGCCACCCGTCAGGAAGAAAAGTAATCGAAAAAAAAGAAGTGACCCATTGCTCGTGAGATTATCTTTAGGTCCGCAGAACAATATGTTAAAATGTGGTCTCGTGCCGTTCGAGTTGGCCGATCTTCAGTAAAGACTAACCAACCCCTTTGCAAGACTGGCAAAGGAAGTTCGTCAATGCGGAAGGAGCGAAAGTGAAAATATCGAATTGCGCCAGGAGGACTGTTGAACCCTACTAGCTGTATTTTCGGAAACTGAACGAATCTCCTTGCGTCAAAAAGCACACAGGAACAGCTGTTTGACCCGTTTCGGAGAATAGGTGCTGTTCGGTGCATGATTCATGTGGCCGAGTGGACCTGACTGCGATGCAGTCAACCAAGTGGCAGCGTTGGAAGTAAACCAGGAGCAGAAAAAAAATAACTTATTTAGGACAGGGATATTACAGGGCTAGACTGTAAGCCATGCGAGCGAAAGGGATGGAAAGGATCGTTAATTTATGCCGCGCACCTAAAATGTGTTTTATTTCATTTCATAATTACGGTCCACTGGTCCCCTGTTGCGCACGGGGACTTGCTGCTGTGGCCTGTCGGTTTCGGATGAAGGACGATGGTTGTGACTTATCGGGATGTGTTGTCTGCCACAGCACCGTCATGCACCGGGTTTTTTTTCCCTTGGTGAGGCGACGAGTGAACGACAATAGTATGCTCTTTCCTTTGCCGCTTTGCTCACTCTTGTTTATGGAGATATTTTTATTAATGAGACACAGCCAGGAATGAATGACCATCTGTAGTTGTGCTTGACGGGCGCTGGATGGTTATGTTTTCATTTACTGGCAGCTGAAGATGATGTACTGGACCGGGTGTAATGTTGGATGGTTTCATTATGATTTTAGGGACGGAAATATGAGCCTTTGAAGTGGATGGAATTGTACAATAATTTAAGTTTTTCCTATCTGATTATTGGGTTATGTTGGGGGTGTTAAAAACTAAGTTCACTATTCGTTCTTTTTGTTTTAGTAAATAAAGTTTATCGCTAAATAGTTGAATCTATTCTTGGGCTTTATCTTCCAACAGAATATTGGAAGTAATTACATGGTAGAATGGAAAATATTTGCTATGTACAGAAAATAATAAATTTGACATATTTGCAAATCATTTATCATTTTGCATCAATAAAAATCGACCAAAAACATAACAAAGAAATGCGAATCAGTTTGTTGCACAGTGTCAACGTGTAAATATCATTCACAACTTGTAAACATCGTTCACAATCCATATGAATAATTCACTACTGAGATCCCATGATGTTGGGAAGATATTTTCAATTTAAAAACATTATAATTTAAATTTGGCGCACTGCACGACATAAAAAATAGTTAGTAGGATATGAATAATGTTCATCAGATATTGGGATAAAAATGTAAAAATATTACAAATCTTAAAAGCAAAGAATTCAGTTTTATTTTTGCGCATTTTCATAGTTACAATAATAAAAAAATCCTAAAACGAATATGATGACACACTTTTAAAAATACTTATGTTGACAGATGTCATCAGCGTAACGAATTTTAATGTAACATTTTTGTGGTGATTCACAAGACTGGTCCCATTGTCTCTAAGGATTCGTTCGAGCACAGCAAAAACCAAACAGATACGCTCAGTGACATATGTTCACATATGTTCTACAGTGTAATCCTTAAGTACTGTGTACTTTGTGAAGTCCTTCAAATATGAGCACTCACTAATCCATGAGGAGAAATTATGCCTAAGACACACAGAATAATTTTTAGCAACACTTCTGAATATATGACTTCCAGTATGATAGATTTGGTTACGTTCAGAATTATCGAACACATTATAATCAAAGATTTCAGCCGAATACTCAAACTCCACAAGATCCAGCTGGAACACCAAAAGAACTTTTACATTAAGAATTTGTGTCCGTTTGACTCGTGGTTGGCTTTATTTTACGGAAACATGGAACGCATGTGACGAAACTTCGAAGAGGATGCATAAGAGATTTGCTGTCCAAATTGGTTCTTTGGATGGGTTAGTTATGGGGGATACATGTATATTTGTAGGTTTGGTTGGGTAGGATGGAGGGATGGGTTTTGTTTTTTGTTGGTAGAATTTTCCGGTGTGAAAATGTATTTTTGGGGGGGGGCCGGTGTGTTGTTTGTTTTTTTTTTTTGGTGTGCGTGTGTGTGTCCAATCTAACACCCATCGGCCGGCAATGGTATTATGGAAGAAATCTGTTTACAACAATCATTCAAGTGACCATTGGAAGCAGCTTTAATCCGGGAGCTAGAAAGTGATAGCTCTACTGCAGATCCAGCAACCCATTTCAGAATGTCTGGAGAGTCACGCCCATTCCGAGGTTACTTTCACATACAATAAGCCCCGCATGTAAACATTACCGATATCATTTGGATAAGGGCACTGCAACACACTTCCAGATTTGGAAATTTAAAATTTCCAAACCAGGCACGTATTTAGTTTTTTTGAAAATAAGATTTTTGTTATATAGTTAGATACATCTCACCCATGTCCGCCTCCTCAATCACACTATCTTGTTCAATCGTAAAAATAAAACCTTTCGACGTTGATTCGTGATTAATTTCATGCACTCGCGATTAAATATGCGCATTAACGTTACTAAACCGCCCGCTAGATATGCAACCTGCATAACAAAATTCTGTACACCCCGTGGTGAATGCACCTAAAATTATGTGCAAGCTTTTCACCCGCCCATGCGCGTTGTTTTCGTTTGCTGCTTCCGACCTGCAAATGGCCGTTCTCTACATTGCACTAGTCTTCTTTTTTTCACTCTACACTCTGCCAATAATGCAAATCCCCGTTATGTGGCGACTTTATATCGAGCTTCAAAACTGCTAATAATCATTGATTCACTCGCGACAAAGCGCAAAAACCTAAACTAATAAATTATGCCCGAGTGTCACAATATTACCACTAATAACCAAAACTAAGCTGATTTAACTCTTCTTCCGGGTGCGGGGGCGAAGCACAAAAACAAAAACAAAACGGGGAAATACTACCGACACTCACACATTTCGAGAGGGAATCGATTATATTCACTACGGCTTACACAATGCTCGCGGAGATTTTATGATTTCACTGTTAGCTCAAGTTAAATTACGAATTATTCTTTGATTTTTTTTCGCGAAAACGACGCAGCAAAAAACAAAACACGTCAGTTTCGAAGCACGGCTTGCTGCGATCCCAGCCAATGAAAAGTAATGATATTGTATATAAAACATTTTCTTGCTTGAAGATACAATAAACTTGATCTTTTTGACTATGAAATAAATTTTAAACTATAAATTTAAATTAAACTAAGAGAGTTGTTTTATTAAAAAACGCGGGGAAAAAAAAATCGTCAAAAAAAAATTTTTTAGGAAAAAAAATAATACATATATATTGGGAAAAAAATATAGAAAATTAAATATAATAATATGTTTTTATAAAAAGAACTTGGAAAAAAAAAAAATTTGGAAAAAAAAAGGTGTGTGGGGGAGAAGGTATGTGGTGAAAAAAATTGTTTGGTAAAAAAATTTTTGATTATAATGCAAAAAATTATAGATGGGACACATAGACATTATCATAGCTTTTTTATCAGTGTAGGTCAATTCAAACGTAAACTTTTGTTTGTTCTGGCCACAAATATATGTTAAATTTGTTTCAAAAGTATTCTATGTAAAAAATTAGCGTTACGTCTTATTATTATTGTTATTATTAATAATATTATTCTTACAGTTTTACTAATATAATATTAATAACAGTAAAATTATAAGTTTTTTTTAATAAGCCTACTCTAATATGAACAATTTTTACACAAAGTATTATTTTAATGATTATTTTGAATATAATTCTTATTGTTTTAACAAAAATGATCGTGAAAACTCTTTCAATAATTTTCAAGATAACCATCAACTTAATGATTTATTTCTGATGAATATTAATGTTTTAGTAATGTGATAATTATTATGGTTATGATTTTATTTTTATGATAATAATGACATTCGGGTGATTATTTATAATATGCGTAATATTTTATTTTATTAATTATTTTTTTATTATCATATAGCATATATTGGATGTTGTAATATTTATATTCATTATAACAATGATTAGTTGGAATGTGATGTTCAATACTACTTTGAAAGTAATGGATATTATATTTATTACTATTCTGATTAGTATTATAACAATAATTATATCTATTCTTTTTAATACCTTCACAATTGTTATGATTATGATCATAATTATCTACGTTATTATTATAATAAATTCATTATAATTTTCATTTAATCATTTGATATGATTTTATAATGATGATTTTATGATTTTGATCTACATTTTATTGATTTTATTATGGTTATTATGATAATGATTACATGATTGCTATGATTGTTATGTTGATTCTGTTTTTTAATCCGTTAAATGTTTTTTTAAATTCTGTTTGTGAATAATGAAAAAGATTTTCATGTTAATAATGATATTATTATTAAATAAATATTATTCTGATAATTTTATTATTTTTAGCATGATAACATAAACATTTTTCTGATAATAGTTTGAAAATCATAATTTTAAACTTAATTTTTATAAAAGTTAAAATAATATGATTAAAGTTTATTATAACAACTTAACAATTATAACTACAATATATGTAAGGTTTTAATAATAATTATTATTCATATTTAAACATAAACAATGATTATAACAAATTCTATTCTGATAATAATAATAATGATAATGATAATTCTGATAATAATAATAATTAATACTTTTTTAACGTTAGTAAAAACGTTAGTTACAAAGAAGAGTACAACACTATATTAGAAATAAGTGATCAAAATAAATGTTATTAGAATTTTTATGTTGGATTAGAATATTATAATTATTATGATTGCAACTAATATGAGTGAATGGGCTATGATAATCAGTATTATGATTATTATTTTTATTCCTCATATGATTGTTTTTTTTATTGTCATATATGTTTTTCATTATTGTTATTGAGATTATGATAACTATTTTTAATATTTACATTTTAATAATAAGTATAGTTATAATTATCACTATCATTATTAAAAAACCAATAATATATAATAATAGAATAATGATAAAAAAATTATTATTGTTTTTTTATTAAATATATTAAGTCTTATTGACACATTAATTTTTTTTTCTGTTTTTATTTTTGTAACATTGGTTATAATTTTTTTCATTGTCATTGTTATGATTTGTGTTATAATAACAATCATCATTTTAATAGTAATAACATTATGATTTTAATGAGCTTCGTTATGATGATTTTAATTAGTATACACACTTAGAAAATTTTACAGTGTTCAGAAATTTTTTACCGAACATTCAACAGCTGAACGTTCAGTTATCCGATTTAACGGATTTTGGTATAACTTGACAAGTTCCGGTAATTTTTTTACCGCAATACTGTAAAATTTTCCAATTGTGTAAGCATTAAAATTATTATTCATATTATTATTTTTATTATCATCATTGTTTTTGTAGTTTGTGGTTTTTTTTGTTATTATGAACATTATTCTAATTGTTGTCATTACATCTTAATATAAATTTTTAACTATTAATTCTATTATAAGGTTTTATGTGAGGATTATTGTGATAATTAAGATTATTACGTGAACAGCTTTAATGAATCTCCCTGTCTTCTAATTCCAGTGTTGCTCTGTAGTCTGAAGTCCGATTGAGTTCCTTCCTCACTCACTGGTTCCGATTTTGCTTCGAGCTGTTCATAAAAAAAAATTTGATTGGTTCCCACCGGCTTCTTGATGCGCATCAGCCGACAGAATTCTATCCCTTTGGATTTTGTAATATCATCAATATCATCATCAATATCATCATAATATCATATCATCATCAAATGCAATAAACGTAATCCCGGATAGTTCTTGCTGTCTCGGCCACAGTATTTAACATAATGATTGTTATTTTGGTATTCTCTCATACGCGGAGTAACGATCTATGATCATGTTGTTTAAGAAGGAAATAATTTCTCATCACCATGAGGCTCCAGGAGTGAACGCCAATTTTTGCTAGCCTCCTGGAGCCTCATGGTGATGAGAAATTATTTCCTTCTTAAACAACACAGTATTTAACTTTACGCTTCATGGTGAACAACTTTGAAACGCCTACGACAACCTGCGACCAGCTGCAAAAAGCGAAGCGAGTGAAACCTTTAATGATATGCTCGTGTCAAATCTCAACTAAAGGATCCAAAAGGAAGTAGCGGAACAGAAATTCCGGGTTTTTGGTGATATGAACTGGAAATAACAAATCTTATTTATCTCGTCAAGATTCTGCATTCGTTCCTCAAACGTAGAACCTTTCGAGTAACGATAAACGGCATCTTATCTAATGTGTTTGACATACCTTTTGGTGTTTTTTTTTTTTTTAGACGGGATGGAAAATCTGCAACCAGACACCTGAAGAACTCAGGGTGTGGGGATGAGGGTGCCAACTCCTCGACCCACTAAAAACCCACCCGTGCCTTTAGCCCTGGTCCCTGCCCGGAACCACCTTTCGGTATTACTTCGGGGAGGGGGCTATTGTGCTTGTTAAGCACCCACTATGTCCAACTACTTAGGGCTTTAGTAGTTAGGTGGTCCCTGCGACCTGCCTTTGGTCGTTTCGCCATTTTTGTTGGAGATCAAGGACGATCTGGGAGGCTGCTACGCATACCGCGTCCCAGACGTCCCGGTCTTGACACATCCTCTGGACCAGGTTATCCGGAGTCGTGTCGCGACCGCATACGGCCATCATGCCGGATCTCGCGCCGTCGAAGCGAGGACATGCGAAAAACACATGTTCTGCAGTTTCTTCGACTCCCGCGCACTCACTGCATGCGGAGGACTGTGCATGCCTATATTTGTGCAGGTATTGTCTAAAACAGCCGTGGTCAAACAATATCTGCGTTAAGTGGAAGTTCACTTCACCGTGTCGCCTACCGACCCACCCGGTTAATTCCGGGATTAGTCGGTGGGTCCACCGACCTTTGGTGGAGTTGTTCCATTCCCTCTGCCACTTAACCATGGATGCGGCTCTAGTGGTCTTTCGGATACCTCTTGTTCCACGTTGCTCGAAGCACTCTACATCCTCTTTTATGACGATGCCTATTGGCATCATCCCCGCTAGGACGCAGACCGCGTCGCGTGATACCGTTCGGTATGAACTCACCACTCTTAGGCACATAAGCCTGTGTGTACTCTCGAGCTTATTTGCGTAGCTCTTGGTACTCAAGGCGGTGATCCATGCCGGCCCGCCGTACCTAAGTATGGACAGGGCGACACTGGCAGGAGTTTACGCTTACTCCCTTGCACCGCCGAGCTATTCGACATCATGCGAGATAATGCCGATATAGCCATAGAGGCTTTCTTGCAAGCGTAATCGATGTGACTGTCAAAGGACTGCTTGTCGTCGATCATAACCCCAAGATACCTCAAGAAGCTCTTCGATTCTACTGTGCAGTTACCTGCACTAATCGTCGCAATGTTGCTCCGATTTCCGATTGTTCACCACCGTGACCTCGGTCTTATGGTGGGCTAGCTCCAATTGCCTGGAGCTCATCTATCTCTTCACAATGGAGTGTGAGGCCGTTAACTCGACCTCCTCGATGGATTCACCACATATCTCCAGGGTGATGTCGTCTGCAAACCCGACAATCTTTACCCCGCTCGGGAACTCAAGCCGCAGTACCTCGTCGTACATCGTGTTCCATAACACCGGACCCAGGATCGAACCTTGCGGGACGCCTGCGGTGATCTGCACACGTTTCTGGCCTGCCTCTGTATTATATACCAGTACGCGATTCTGGAATAAGCTTCCGAGAATCTTGTACAGGTACCCAGGAACCTGAAGGCGTTGGAGCGAGTCGGCGATAGCCGCCCAACTGGCGCTATTGAACGCATTCCTCACGTCAAGGGTGACCACCGCACAGTATCGTACTCCTCGCCTCTTGCGCTGGATTGCCACCTCGGCCGTCTTAGTGACGGACAGGATGGCATCCACCGTCGACTTCCCTTTACGGAAGCCAAACTGATTACTTGACAGACCGCCTATACCCTCCGTGTATTTTAGTGGTGGTGGCTTCCCTGTCTTTGGTAGCAACACAAGGGTCTGAATTTTCCAGGCGTCCGGCAAGACGCCCTCGTCCAGACACTTTTGCATCACCACCCTGAACATTTCGGGATCCAGCAAGATAGCCGTCTTGATGGCCAGGTTCGGAATACCATCCGGTCCCGGCGCTTTGTTCACCTTTAGCGACTTTGCTATCGCAATGAGTCCATCATTCGTCACCGTCGCCTCGTCGCCGACCCCCGTTGTGCCGTTGTCGGTGCCCACGTGGTCACGGGTGTTCGGCTGAGCCGTCCACCCTTCCGTCGCTATGACAGCGTTAAGGTCTGGGATACTGGAACGCTGGTCATGGGACACGTCTACGGCGGCGGGGGGCCATGGACTTGGGTCGTGGCTCGGAAAGAGTCCCCCAACGATCACCTGCAGCAGCTCTGATGAACGCTCGGTTGGAGCCGCCGATCCTCTGGTTTTGACCATTACAACCCGGTAGGCGTCACCCCACGGATTTGTATTGGCCTTCTGACACAGACCCTCGAAGCAGGCTCGCTTGCTGGCCTTTATCTCCCTCTTTAGTGCGGCCTTCGCGGCGACTAGCGCCCCTCCACGCTCGATTCTATCGGCGTCTGACCGCGCTCTTTGCACCCTCCGTCTTGCGTGGAGGCATGTTCTTCGGAGGTCGGCGATCGACTCCGTCCACCAATACACCGGCGATCTTCCATTCCTCGGTTTGACTTCCCTCGGCATGGTCGCATCGCACGCTCGTGTAAGTGTCATAACGAGTCTTTCGCCGCAAGGTTCCTGGGTTTCGCGTAAGTTTCGTTCCCTCTCAAGCGCCTCTTTAAAAACCTCTACATCAAAGTAGGACGTCCTCAATCTGCGGGCGAATGGAGTGGATGCTCCTCCTTCCGCACGTTGTCTTGTATTGTGGACGATACAATAACGTACCGCCAAGTGGTCGCTATGGGTGTAGCCATCATCCACCCTCCAATTGCTAATTAGCCCAGGACTGCTAAATGTTATATCGATAATCGATTCCGCTCCGTTTCTATGGTAGGTACTCTTGGTACCCACGTTGGCTAGGTCTACATTGAGCCTAGCCAAGGCCTCCAGAAGAATCTGGCCCCTAGGGTTGGTAAGGCGGCTCCCCCACTCGAGCGCCCAAGCGTTGAAGTCCCCCGCTATTACCAACGGGTTCAGGCCAGTTAGCTCCGTTGTCATCCGATCGAGCATATTGGAAAACTGTTCGATCGACCACCTTGGCGGTACGTAGCAGCTGCAGAAGAACACTCCATTCACTTTTACAACCACGAAGCCTTCGTTTGTGTTGGACACAACCTCCTGAACCGGGTGCCTCAAGGGATCCGTGCTTAGCCCATCCCTCACAACGTGTTTACGTCAGATGTTGTAATGATCGATGGAGTAATCTACACCTTCTTTGCCGATGAAACTGGATACCTGGTGGTGGATATAGACCCTGAAATTATTACAACGCACCTAAAAGCAGCAGAACAGTCACTCGAAGAATTCGAAAAGAAATTCAACTAAGACACAGGGGTTTTTTTTAACGGAAGGGGTTTATCAACCCCCCGGGGGGGGAATTAGTCAAATATAGGGGTTTTATATGTCCCTAAACTTTTTTTTTTTATACACGCGCTCTGGCACTAAAAAAAATAAAAAAAAGACCGCTTCTTTTTTTTCTTTTTAATTTAACCTCTCTCTTTGGGGCGGGGGTGTAAAAATTTTTTTTTTTATATATGGGGGTGGTTTTTTTTTTTTTTTTTCGGTGGGGGGGGAGAAAAAAAAAAAACCAAAAACCCTTATCACAAAATAATATGAAAAAAATATGAAAGAGTTCAGAGGCTTATTACAGTTGTCACCTTCACTATCACTTTCACTTCACTTACACATCACCTTACTTTTTTTATGCTATTACTGGTATCACCGTGATCAAAAATGAACTCCGTGAGGTGGAAGTGATAGTGAAGCGAACATCGTAGTAGCCCTCAGAAAATCTACGGTTTGCGTCATTTTTTTCAGTGGCGTGATGGTGCTGTGGCATTTATAATATGACCAAGTTAATTCGAATCGTCACCTCGGATGAACTCTTTCATATTTATTCACTGTCACCCAAGTAATAAGGTTTTTTGTTTTCACTTCGTTTTCACCGTGAAGTGAATACCGTAATAAGACTCTTAAAATATTAGATTCGTATTGTTTTATTTTGTCATTAGGGTGGCCATTTCTGCGGTAGGGTGGTCCAAAAAATTGTGTTTAAAAAAATCATTTTATCAGAAACTCACAATTTTTAACCACTGAGCCGATTTTAATAACTAGAAAGTAAGAAGAATGATTAGTAATTTCCATTTAATTCCAACTACCTCTATTGCTTATCTTGACAGATACGCGTATTTCGTCTGCAATGTGCAGACTCCTTCAGTGTCGTGTACTAATAAATAAAGGTAGTTGGAATTAAATGGAAATAACTAATCATTCTTCTTATTTTCTAGTTACAGGTATTCCACTAAACAGCTCACACTCTCCATAATTCGATTTTAATAGCTTATTGCGCTAATGGAAGATTATTAAATGTTATTTTTTCATAAAAATACACCTTAAAGGGCGAACACGAAATTATTGCGACACATTCAACAGGGCATAACTTTTTTACCACTGGGTAAAAATCAACCAAATTTTGCACACTTTCTCATTGATATGTATTGTTTACATGCTGTCAAACTCGAAGTCGTGTTTTTCGATTCAACGAAAATGGAGGTGAACCAACGCGAGTCGAGAGAACAAATTCTTTCCAAACACCTGGAATTTCCTGACCTGTCGCACCGGCAGTTGGGAAAAATGTTGAACATTCACCATTCAACCGTCTCCAGAGTGTTGAGGCGGTTCCAGGAGCGGTTGACGTTGGACCACGGCAAAGGAGCTGGAAGAAAACCGGGACCGGAGAACAAAAAGACGGAGGGAAAGGTGAAGCGGATGATTAAAGCAAATCCCAACGTCTCAAGCCGTGATTTGGCTAAAAAGATCGGCATGTCGCAGAGCTACGTCCAAAATGCAAAGAAGAGCGCTGGACTACATACATACAAGGTACAGAACTTCCCAAACCGCGATGAGCGGCAACAATCGACGGCTAAAACTCGGGCACGGAAGCTCTACGAGAAGATGCTGACAAAATATGGCTGCTGTGTGATGGACGACGAAACGTATATAAAAGCCGATTTTAAGCAAATTCCGGGGTTGGATTTTTTAACGGCAAGAGCAAGTTCTATGTGGACGACAAATTTAAGAAGAAGAAAATGTCGATGTTCGCCTCCAAAGATCTCATTTGGCAGGCCATCTGCTCTTGCGGACTGAGGATTGAGCCTTTCGTGACAAAGGGCACAGTAAATGGCGAGATCTACAAATCTGAGTGCCTCGAGAAGCGCCTTTTGCCGTTCTTGCAGCAGCACGACGAAGCTCCGCTATTTTGGCCAGATTTGGCATCATGCCACTATTCTAAAAGTGTCCTGGAGTGGTATGAGGTCAATTCTGTCCATTTTGTTCCAAAGGACATGAATCCGCCAAACTGTCCGGAGCTGCGCCCGGTGGAGCAGTACTGGGCAATGATGAAGCGGGAACTTCGGAAGAGCAAGAAGACAGTCAAAGACGAGAAGGACATGTTAAGAAAATGAAAAAAAAAAAACTAAGAAACTGGTACCGGATGACACTGTAAAGACTTTGATGGAGGGCATCAAGCGAAAATGCGTTCAATTTTACACTCAAGGCTCCATCGATTAACTTTTCTTTTGATTTTTGAAGTAAATATATGTATAAATCTACCCTGAAAATTTGGTTTGATTTTAAACATTATAAGAAAATTGGCATGACATTTTCGGTGTCGCAATAATTTCGTGTTCGCCCTTTAATTGCGATACTAATTATAAAAACATTGATTTTTTTTTCATGGTTTTCATGGCCTCGGGACCAAAGAGTTCCCTCTTCTTCTTATTTTTTTTTTATAAAGTTAAGACCTTTTTACATAAACTAGAGATCCAATAAACCAATGAAATTGAAATACAACCATAATGTTGATTTTACTCACCGAAAGTTAGAAGAAAATCCGACTAAAAATGATTTTTTTTTGAAATTTTTATTTTTCTCAACGGCATATCAACGGCATCCTCCCAATCATTTGGAGTTTCTAAAGTAAGTGAATATCCATGGAATTTGATAGCTGGTAGTTCGAAATAGTGATCTCAGTGTATGGAGATCTTAATGCCAAGGTCTGTGTTGTAGCACTAGTTGTGAAACATTTCAAAATCATATTTCATTTCACGGTTTTTATAGCACAAATCCAGGCAAGAAAGGAACAATCACCATACTACCTTAAGTTTGAAATAAAATAAGTAGGTGCAACGGCTCACGATTAATTGATATTTGTGGTTTCGAAAACGCGTGTTGGAGGCTCAAATCGACCATAGTGGCTGCCATTATTGTACTCTGAATCGTATCAACTTATGCGCTCAAATATATCTACGATTCTTAAAATGAAACATACTAGTTATCCAGGTCATGA
Organism: Aedes koreicus; assembly: GCA_024533555.2. NCBI lineage: Eukaryota > Metazoa > Arthropoda > Insecta > Diptera > Culicidae > Aedes > Aedes koreicus. Next base: position 108,341 of record JAHHFK020004247.1, read on the forward strand.
CTGATTGGATTCGTTCGAAGTGAGGCAATATGGACCATATAGATGTGTCTGCCGTCCATGAAACCATTTTAAACCGTATTATTGATGACACTTTTCGAAAGAAACCTGTTGTTTTTTGCATTATCTTATGCACACACATGAATTGGTTCCTTTTGGTATAAACAAATATTTCCTGTGAATTTTATGGATATTTCATGTGAGTTCAAGCCAGATATAGCCTAAATCAGGTCTGTTGTATAAAATATTGCAAACAATTGCGTTGCTTACGCTTGTTTTGGCTCACAATTGAATGGGGGAGAATGTTGTAGAAATTGTTTTTTTCCGGATTTTGTGAAAGTGCATTGGTTGCATTAGAGTTTTTTCGTTTCAAAAACATTCCCGCAACTATAGGTGGCTAGTAGTGGAAGTTTAAAAAAATATATTTTTATCTGTAATTGGTTAAAGTTTTAGCTTAAATTCACAAACCTTTTTAGCTTAACCGAACGCTGCCGATCAACTTATTCTGGTTGTCTAATAATCCTGATTCAACCCAACTTTACCGCAGCTATGGGTACACAATTACAACTGATACACCTACCCTATCACAAAAGCATTGAACACGCGTCTCTCCTGGTAGGATATTCAGCAATGAGCCATTAATAGAAAATAAAATTCAGAACGGAAACGAAGGGTGAACCAACACAGCCCCATGAGCTACGGCGTTCAACAAAATTTACATAATTAGATTTTTTAATGGCCTGTGATCCTTGATTGAAGTAATAAAACATTCATCTAGATTACAATTTATTCCTCCATTCCGTATCAAAAATGAATGCTCAGAAACTCAATGTAGGCAATGAACATAATTTAAAATTAGTTGTCAACGTATCAATAGCTCCCTTACTTACTCATCATGCAATCCACATAATCTTTGCTGTGAGATTGAATAATCACTCATTCGGGTCCTGAGGCAGTTGCTCGTCAATATATCCAGCTGAAGATCTGAAAGATGAAACAGAGTGAAATTCGATCCAATTTCTTCTGCGGAGCCTTGAACCTTTCCGAAGGGAAGAGCATGAACCCAAAAACAACGGTTATATCAACAAACAAAACATTAATACTCAGTTTCAAAACGACAACGGGATTTACCGGTTCCGTAGAATAGTTCCGATCAAGTTTATTCTTCGCAATCGTGACCATGCAGATTCACAGTTCACCAAAACCAAGGCACCGCAATTGGGAAGGCGAAGACGAGGGAAATGCAACACGGAAAACGATGCATGTTAAATGGAATGGAAAGGATCAAGATCAAAACATAAACAGCACGGCACACGCACTCATGCGATCCGGGAGAGGGTGCGATAGATAGCTACAAGCTACGGTATATCAAGTCTGTCGCATGTAACTATACATCATGAGGAAGTTAACAGTCGGCGGCGTGTGGAATAACAAAACGGAATTAGCTACGTTTCGGGTCGCTCCTGCTGGCGTGTCCTTTATCGGGGGTTGCGGGGTCAGAACTAGAGGACCAGTTATGCTTCTCCTTCTCACTTCCCCTTGCTGGTGTTGCCACGATAAAAAAAAAAGTTGCTATGGATTTCTGACTGAATGTGCATCTGGTCGGTGACGGACGATTTATGCACCTTTTTCCAACTCTCTGTTTTGCCTCGAGCCTTCGTTTCAATTTTGTAGGCTTCCGTAGTAGAGGTCTTTGAACTCTATGTGATCACGCTGTTGCCCTGAGGCAGTCTTGCTGGATAATGATCGGTTCGATTTAGGTTTTCTTTTTCCGGGGCGATTGGAGTTGAAGCGGGCATAGGAATTTATTTTTTTCCCACTAAGCAACTAACTTCGAATTCGATTGTCAATTGTGTTGTGCGTGCTGGGATATTTACAATGTTATTAAACCGCATGTGGTAATTAGAGGTATCCTGAACATATTGAGTCACTGAAGAGTGTGGTTTCACTGTTGCTCGTTAGCCTCTCGGTGGTTGGTGAGCAATATGGAATGGTTGTTTAATTTCATGCCATGCAATTGTGTTTCCCATCGAGGAGAATCGATTCCGGAACCATATGATTTGCCAGCTGGGAAAATCGATGCGAGAAAAACCAACAGCAAATTTTAACAGCTGGCGAAGGAAGTTTGGCGAGCAGTAAGTCTATGCCATGCCTTTAAATTTAATTCTTGATGCCTTTATTGTTGTCTCCATTTCTTAATCTCCTTCTCGAATAAATTGGTTCAAAATGGTTAAAATGGATAGATTACTCCATTTAACTAAACCAAATACTGCTAGAAAACGGTTAACAAATAAAATGATTGAAAAACACACAGTTTCATGTCCGCGGCTTGAAATCAAATCTTCATTTCATTTGATTTTCCAGGTAAAATGTTACTACCTATGCCCATCCCCGAATCAAGACTCCGATCAAAGGACGACCCACGCAGGTGTAATATCGCAGCTGAACGTACATATTCACACCCAAATCCCGAAACCGTTGGCTTTTGAAATCTTAAACCTGTAGCTGTCAGCCTCCGGTTGGCATCGGTTTGCTTATTCATCTGCCGTTGTTTTGTCGTATGGGTACCGTTCCACATCATTCAAATTCGATCCCATTTCGCAGTTGTTTGTCATCCTGTTCTTCTTCCAGCCAGAGTCAACCCGAACCGTTCGTTGTTACAGCCCGTTTCCCATAGTGTTCCGTTTCGACAGATGGAATTTTTCAATTGAATCCGTTACCCCTCTCGCTTTCAGGGCAGCCCTTTTTTCCGGGTTCGCTCGCTCCCGATCAGCTGGTGTTTTGATGAAGCTCTGCTCTGCTCTGTTCTGAACCGATCATGAAACATGCAACAGCCGTTCTGGCGATTAATTGCACACTGCATCGAGGCCTCTCTGTCGGTCGGGGTGTGTTCTTGGAAAAATAAAAACAGCACACGCACTGACGACAACGACGAACCATGACGGCGGCAGCAGTGTCAATTAAAGTGACGTGATAAGTGGATGTTGTGTCAACCGTTTCTCCACCCTTCCGAGCGGGCTCTATGATGGCTCTGCCAAATGATAAATCACATGTTTTGAAATATAATTCCCTACACACTCTTTTGCGGAAAGTGGCAGGCGTGGTCTTGAAAACCGAAGCAAATATTGATTCCTTACTGTGTGGCATAACATCCCTCTTCGGAACGCTCTGCTGGCTGTCGGGATTCCGATTATCCTCCGAGGACATCAATCAAATCAACAAGCAGTTCAACAAAGATGCACCGGCAGCAACAATGCGACAACCCTAGATCCAGTGCGTACCTACTTGTTACATAAACATTTGCAGAGTGAGCGAGTGGGCGAACGAGGTGGCTAAACCTTTACTTAGATGTACGACTCTGAGCATGAGCGTAGCTAGGGGTAGCATTTGGGAAACATGCACGAGTTGATGTTGAGTTATTGTTTGATAACCACTTTTGACACACACACACACACTTTGATTTTTTTTACAGAAATCTGTAAAATTTTACCGAATTCTCCACAGCTGAACGTTCGGTTATCCGATTTAACGGATCTTGGTGAAATTCAACAGTTATCTATTAAAAATCTACAGGACTTTGTAAAATTTTACTTAAATCCGTTAAATCTAATTACCGATCGTTCAGCTGTTAAGAATTCGGTAACTGGTGCAACTCTATGTAGGACATGGTATCCTGAAGCGGGACGGATACAATGGGTGGGACATCTTGTAAGACTGCCAGACAACAATCTCACAAAAATTGTGTTTGCCTAGAATCCTGCCGGAACAAGACGCAGATCTGCGCAGCATCTTAATGGAATGTTGGATCAACATTAGTTAGTAAGTCATCTAGTAAGGGTTGGTGTTATGGTGGAGACTTTTTTCCCTGGTTCTATACTAGAGAATTTGTTTTTTATTCAATAAATTGAAGATTGAAGTTTGATATAAATCGGTGTTTTTGTGAATTTGACTTGTTGACTGGTTTCGGCATTGATGGGGGTGATCAAGCTGTGAAAGGTTTCAAATTGTGAGTTGACAATTCCGAAGAAGGGTGCGATCGATCTCCGGTCCTCCGGTCCTGACAATAACTACACCGTGTCCAATATATTCTTATACAAAATAAAACTCTATTTATTTCAAATCGATAACCCAGATTTTATTGATAACTTTACCCATTATATTGCAATATAATACTGACTACTACAGCATTATTTTGGAATAACACCGCCTTTAACTTTCTTGACCAGCTCCAGACGTTTTTCGAAACCGTCACAGGCGGCACGCACGACTTCCATCGGCATTTCGTCCCAAATTCGTTTGATTCCGTTTTTGAATTGGTTCATATTAGACGCCCTGTGGTCATTTACCTTCGCCAGCATGTATGACCATACGAAATAATCCAAGGGATTGAGATCTGGTGAACTGGGAGGCCATTCATTCTTGTCCAAAAAGTCGGTCAAATGGCGCTCCGTCCTGCTGAAACACATAGTGATCATCTCCAAACACCTCTTGTACATATGGCTTGACAACTTTCTCCAAAACTTCCGTTTTATAACATACGGCATTCAATTTAACGCCTTTTTCGATGAAAACCAGTGGTAATTTGCCTCGCTTGCAAATTCCTCCCCAAACCATCACTGACGCAGCACTTTGGAACCGTGGAATATTCCTATCACTCTCTGGAGCAGTTCTCGAAGAGAGAGCTCACAATCTGTCGTTCTGGACATTGTGGGATTGTTGTAAGACGAATAACTTCTCGTCGGAAAAGATAAATTCTTCCCTACTTGCTCTTTCGAGTCGTTTCTGCTTGGAAGGTTCCGAAACTCCGTGAACCTTACGTTTCTTGAAAGCTTGGAATCCGAGGTCATTTTGCAGTATATTGTGCATTGACGATCTCGAAACATTCATATCTGCGGCCATTTTACGTACAGAGCGCTGTGATTTTCGTCTAATACGTTCCCTGACCACTTTAACAACTCGTGCAGTCCGCACCGTACGAGTACGACCGGATCTCTTCCGGTCATCCAACGAGCAGGTGTCACGGTACCTTCGGATGGTTCGGTACACAAAATCCCGCTTTACTCCAAGGTTTTTCAAATTTCTGAAAATAGCGCCCGGGCGCTCACTTTTCGAAAACTTTTTTATCACCACAGCACGAAACTCCTTCATCGCTGGTAAAAGATAAACACCGAATGAAAACAATCGGACATAACCTAAAAGCGTTTGTATAAACATAGTGCAAAACTACACCAACACATACGTGAAGCATGTTGAGTAGTTGCACGACACCAATGCAAGGAAAAAGTGTATGAGAATATATTGCACAGGGTGTAAGTGCGACTGAAGAACGTGTTCCTGGAAATCACCAATTTCTATTTTCATTTAGTTATTAATTGTATAAATGTAAATTAACTGGATTCAATTTCAACTTCCCGCCATAAGCATGGAATAACTTACAGTGCAAGCTTAACCAAATCATTTTAATTACCTCCAAAAGTCTCGAAAGCTGCTGTTTAAGTTGTTGTTGATGATTTAGATGCATATTTTGATAAATTTTTAGCAAGCAAGCAAATTGCTCGATAATCATGAAAATTTTTTATAGTGTCAAAAAACTTTAATTGTTAGTGTAGGCCGTATGCCTTATCCGTATGACGATTTTCTGGTTATTCCACCAGTAGCCTTCGTTAATTTTAAAAAAAAAAAAAAAAACTATTTTAAGAACATGCATAGTGAAGATTGATTGGAAATGTTCCAAAATCCATCCATGAAAAGCTTAAAAAAATTTTAAATTGTTTAAATACGTGGTATTTTTTCATGTAGCATTTTAAACAAACCGTTCTTAAATTAAGCTTCAAATAAAAAAGTTATTCAATTTTGAAGTGCTGCTCAATTTTGTAGAATGAATTTAGGCTTTTCAAAGTGGCACCCAGCTACAGTAATTTCACCCATCGCACAGTGGGAAAAGGGTACATGAATCGTGAAAGAATTCAATATTTCAGCAAGAAACACGAAATAAGTGAAAAATAGCATCTCTTATGTAAACATTTCTGGGAAAGCGAATGAAGAGGGTGCCACACGCCACGAAATTAAGCTGACAGAGATATTGGACGTATTTTGCTCCAATTACCCAATTCTCCAAGGTTTAATTATGCACAAAGCCGTTCTATCTATGTGACGCGTTTGGATTTCTGAAGTGAACGTTCGAAAAATTTGTTTGCGCATCTGTTCTTGTTCCAACACCATTGACTGCAACCATTTGACCGATCGTAATAAAATTTAATCGGCTTACTAACTTATGCTGGTCCAAAGTTCTATTAGGACCGCACCTGCGTCACGATATTTCTCCATAAAAATTGGTTGAAGGCTGCTTGTCTCCAGTTCCTCGAATGTCCCATACTTCAAAGGTTTTGCTCCACTTGGTTTAACCACCTAGCTCGCTGCGCTCCTCTGCGTCTTGTACCGGGCGGATTGAAGGCAAACACCTTTTTTGCGGGGTTGTTGAAGAACTACCGGCCTTATCAGCGTCTTGTACATGGTACACTTTGTACGGGGGTGAAGTTTACCAGACCTCAAGGTCTTGTGGAGTCCATAGTAGGCACGACTTCCAGTAATAATGCGTCTCCGATTTTCTCTGCTGCAGTTGTTATTCGACGTAACCAATGATCCGAGATACACAAACTCATCCACCACCTCGAACTCATCTCCGTCGATTGTCACAGTTCTGCTTATGCGAGCTCTATCACGCTCGGTTCCTCCAGCCAACAGATACTTAGTCTTCGACGCATTCACCTAACCAATCTAACCAATCTAACTTTTTCCGCTTCACATTTTCGCTTGGTGTACTGATCAGCTACCACCTGGAAGACAATGTACACGTCGTCAGCGTAGCAGATGAACTGGTCGGATTTATTGAAAATTGTACCCTGCATGTGAAAGTCCGCACGTTTCATAACAACTTCTAGCGCAATGTTGAACAGGAGACAGGAAAGACACATTTAACTGGTTTCAGGCAAATTTCCAGCAATTTTTAACCACACGCTAAGAAATTATTAACAAATGAGTGTCTCTTTTTTTATCGAATACAGTCCTTTTCATATGTGTTAACTGCGGACTTCATCACTCTATCAGCAGATTTGAAACAGTCGTTAAAAAATAAATAAAAATAAAACGTGGCGTTAAGAACTACTGAAGACCAGTTTTTCTTCAACGGCGTAGCTGTATTACTCTAGAGCAAACCAAGCTGTTTTGTAACCCCAAATCTACTAGATTTTTAATCTGCTCGATTATACACGTGCAAAAGGGAGTACAAATCGACGTTGTATAAATAGATCTCAAAGCAGCATTTGATCCAATTAAGTGGCAAAATTGACAAAGTTAAGTGTGCGTCGTATCGGTATGCTTCTACTTTTTTTTGTCTAGAAGAACGATTCGTGTCACGTTCGATTCCTTTTTGCTTTTATGCTGTATTCTTTATTTCTTTATTCTTCTTCAATCCATCGCACGGTGCGAAAACCCAATTCGAACCTGTAGCGAAAGACCAGTTAAAGAAAATCAACTTATAATATTTATAAATAACCAAGGAACCGAGTGGAAGGCTTTCAAGTGAAACATTGAGGAAAATACCAACTTGCCTTTTCGCCAAATATATGAAAATATCCGAATAATTCTGATAGATGATGCAATACTATTGTAGCAAGGCAACTTTCCATAGCAGTAGAATAATCTGAAAAACGATTTGATTTGACCAGGATTCTATTGTTTTGAAATTGGAAACATCTTCCCATCATCATGGGATCCCAGTAGTGGACAGCAATTTCTGCTAGAGCCAAAGATGTGAAGAGAATCGATAGGTCGGTCCGATAGCTGTGAAATTGAATAGAAGTAGTTTGCAATTGAGCGTACGGCTTTTGTTAAGCAGTATTTCGAAGCAAACACACCCCCACTTTTGCCACACATCCCCATGCGGAGTAGGAGATGTGTGGCAAAAGTCTTTGGCTCTAGCAGAAATTGCTGTCCACTACTAGGATCCCACGATGATGGGAAGATATTTCCAATTTAAAAACATTTTAATTTAATTAGCGTACTTTACGCAATAAAAACATAATTAGTAATGCAAAATTCTATTGTTGTTTGTGATCATAAAGCTCCTGTATGAAGGGCCAAAAAAGTTTGGACGGGCCAGTAAGTAGAGGCACTTCTGCGAAACCCGCGAATATAGGGTCCTTCCAAAAGCAAGTTCACACTCACAGCACTAGAATCGAGCCCTCGATTGATAGAATAAACCAAATAGATGAGGTCGAAAAGTCCATGTTCTATGGTCCGTAATTTTTCAAATAATGTCTATATATCTAAGCTGACAGGGGGTCTGCGGTAGTCTAAATAGGCCTAATCTTACGTAAAACTTTTCTTGAAATCGAGTGATGGAAGTTGCATCCACCGCATGGATTGGTGAACGAAGATAGTTCTGAATTTACCCCACATCCCCATATTTTTAAATTAAGCCGTTTAGCTATGCTTGGAGGGGACTGCGGTAATCCAAATAAGCCTAATATTATGTGAAATTTTCGTGTGTCACTACATCAAGACAGCTTTTTCTTATATTTATTTTTCCTAGGAATCAAATGGAGGTCGTTAGTTGCCCCACACGAGTCGTTGGACGAAGATTTTGCTGATTTTACCCCACTCCCCCCTGTGTCTTAGAAAATTCACAGATATTTTTGTTCATAGTGGCACAAGATGGATAAAATAGGCCTAATACAATGCAGCAAAATTTTACGAGTTATTGAATGGATCCAACGTTTCATTCGGTAAACGAAATTATTGCTGATTTTACACTTTTTTCCCGTAAATTTACGTATACAGCAATTCCATAGAAAAAAGATTTGAGATATCTCAAAATTTCATGATAATTGATAGTTTTATTCTTTATCGAACAATATTTGACCCGTATTTTTGTATTTCGTTATTAGAATGGCCATTTCTGCGTTAGGGTGGTCAAAAATATGTAATCATTTAAGCTTTTTGGGAGCTTAGTGATGGTCCATAAACCACGTGTTCTTATTTTAGGAGTTCTCGACTTTCCCCCTCTTTAGTGTTTCTCCGTCCATACATTTTTTAAATATATATGGTGCATGTGTTCTGGTCAACTCCCGCGTGTAACATTTTATTAAAAGCCTTTTTCTCTGGATCCTGGGTATATTCAATCTTCTTAAACCGATATATGTTATCCAGGTTATCAGGCTGCAACTTTTTGGAAACAATAAGAAAATCTTCGTCACTTAATTAGCGAAGATAAACAAATGGGTGCAAATTAACAGAAGTATACCAGTGAGCCAAACCTGGTGTTGAGGAATTATATTCAACTATTCAACGCGTTTGGCAATTACCAATGGTACGTATTATAAATGGTATCGGTTTCGACTTTTCAAATGGTACGCAAACTTTGTGTGTATGTATCTACCACTAAAATGTGAAATTGATTTATAAGACCATATCAGTAAAAATATTACTTTCACATGATACCAACTCATATCATCATTTGTTTTTAAAAATAATGTGCAATAATCCCAATGAGAAATGTTGATTGACCATGTGATAATTGTCCAGGCACGGAAAAACGTTGTCAAGACCTAATTTCTCTTCTTAGTGTAAATAATGTAGAATCCTTGCAATTCAAGCAGTGGTGTTGGTGGAAATGGAAATACAAGAATTTGTAGATAAATTTTTAGAAAAAAAAAAAATTATTTACCACCGAATAACTTGATTGCCGAATAGCAAGAAAGTTATTTAAAATACCTGAAACACAATTTAAAACCTACTGACTGTATACATATTTGTGATATTTCTGAAAAAAATTCTTTCGTTGTACAAGATGTAGTTCAAGAATTCCATTGAGAAAATGCACAATGCACTATCTATCTTTTTGCTATGTATTACAAGGATGAGAATTTCCAGATGAAATCAGCCGGAAAAAGTCAATATCTTGCACGACCCTCTCCGATTTGGATGAAACTTTGCACATGTCTTCGGAATTGGTGATGATGGATTTTCCGCGGGCTAAGGGAATTTTTTGACTCGAGACATTTTTTTCAATAGGGCGTATGTGTTTTGTCATGCGTATTTTTCAAAAAATCATAACTCGAAAACCGTTGGTTATAATAAAATTGCGTCTGAAAAGAAGTTGTAGTTAATTAATTTGACTTTATGAAAAAAATATGTACACTGTAAAAAAAAATTTTTTTTCTTCAAAAAAATCAAAAATGAAACTTAAAAATCAATTAGCAAATCTGTCCAACTTACGATTTTTATAATTTTTTTTCCAGAAAGACTCAAAACCATAAAAATAAAAATATAAGTTGTTTCACGATGAAGCAACTTAAGATAAAAAAGTTCTTGGAAGAAAGAAAAATTCAATTTTTTTCTAATTTGTTGTTTTTGCATTAATAACCATATTTAAATAATATAATACGATTTTTCTAGTGATTTTAAACAAAAATGCTCTTGGTCAATAACATTCTATATGTACCCGTTTTCGAGATAATTTGAAAGTAATGTCGAAAAAATGGCTTTTTCCATGAAAATATCCCTATTTCAAAAGTTAGTCGTGATTGTCCATCTTCAAAAGTATTTTTTTCAAATTGTAAATACAATTTTTAACAACTATCCTTTTGACACCAAGAAGATTGAACATCTTCTTAATTAACGAAATTAACGAATCTTAATTACCGAAAAAAAATTTTGATACATGATTTATTTATTTTTTCTACTATTTTAAAAAAAAATTGTATTTACATTTTTACAAACACTATTTCCTAACATTCCTATACATATTATGAAAACTCAGTATTTCGTCAGTTGAAAATATTTTCGCAGCGATTTTGTTATCTGCAACTGGAATGAAGGAGTGATATTTCTGTGTACCAAGAATCATTTTTGTTTGCTGATAACTACCACCCCATTCTGCAGCTCCCTCTTCATATTTTTCTTGTGAAACATAGCAAAATGATATTCTTGTGAAATTTTCTTGATTTCTCTTAATAGCCCAATCATACAAAGCTTTCGCACTTGTTATTGGATGTTCATGTTGTTTGGCCAAGCTTGCTCTTGTTGCCATTCGTTTTAATGTGCCGCCAATTGCATCACATGGTCCCTTACCATGTGAAGTTGCGAAAACATGCCACTCAGAATCAATGTTGTATTTCTCTTTAAACTTGCAGAGGCTTGCAAATTTTTTTCTATTTTTGTATTGGGAAGCAGCCCCATCAGACATAAAAATGGCCTTTATTATATTCATTAGTTGATTTAAATACGTTAGTAATTTAGAAATAAATACTTGTACCGCAATTGTATCATGTCTCAGAACTTCTGATATTACAACAAAACTTAGATTTTTAAGCATTCCTGACTCCATACAATAGATAACAAACGAATGAATTGTAGCCTGATCATTGTTCCAATGATGACTTTGAACAGCATCCTGAAGTACAAATGAATAATTCTCTGCAAAATCGCAAATAATAACTACTTCTCCTTCTTTTAATGAAGACTTTGTATCTTTTAAAAATTTAGATTGCTTTGTTTTTATATAATCATGAGTTAATAGTTTTTCTAATTTCTCGCTAAAATATTCAACAAATTCATCGACAGGTTTAAATAGCGTTTCTAAATTACATCTATCAGTTGTAATTCATTGTTCGAACGATATCTCAGACAAGTTATGTTTCTCAAGTTCTTTTAAAAATCTTATCTCAAATTCTGACAGCGTGGGACAATTTTCGCATTCACGGAGGTAACAATATTTTGATCTTGATGATGAATTACACAGAAACTTCTCAAAATGTTGATTACAATCAGTGTTGAATGAATATTTTTTTAAACTGTGAAGCATTAAATCAATATTTTCGTGAATTGCGCAAACACAATCGTTGTGAAAACCTGAAGCATTTAGCAATTTACAATGTTTTGGTTGTAATGCTGCAAAAGTATTAAATCCAATTTTATGTTCACCGGCTTCTTTAAATTGAGTGAAAGTTTCTCTAAGTGATGAAAGTAATAACCGTTTTTGAATTTGTTGACGCTTGCCATTAGTGTTTACAGAGACAGAGACATTCGGTTTGTCCCGCCATGGCTCTGCTGATGTCGTCCTCGTCAAAAAATTGTATAACTTGATTCTTTATATCCGGATTCAAACGATTCCCCGATCTGTCGTTGGGGGTAGCCAATACTCCATTTTCGGCTGCCTATTTTTTTGCTTGTAATGCAAGGTATTTGTTTGTTTCAAATTTGCTCGTTATCTGCTGAATCGTCCACGAACTAGGCAAAACTGTTAATGTACGTATTTTATCTATTCTCGAACAATCTGGTTCTATGAATTTTTCTTTCAATTTGGAAATAATTTCATCATATTCCACAACCTTTGTTTTCAATGTAGCTAACTCTTCGACTTCTTCTTGTGGTGGTCAGCTGAATAGATATTTTCTAATACCTGCTACAATTTCGGCAAATTTTTGCCGACGGTATTTATCGTTTTTAAATTCTCTAATGGATATCGGAGACACATTTATTCCTGCAATTTCATTATTGAATAACTCAATGTTGTGTATCCTGGAATAATCCGGTAGGTCACTGTCCTGAGAAGATGCCGAGGTAATTGAAGCTGCCGATGGTATTTCCTCCAAATCGTTCCGTGATGTGGTTGGTGCTTCGTCATGTCCACCGTTTTCTGGTTGCTCCACTCTTTCGACAGGATTACGACGATACGAATATAACCGACATGAATCGCAAATTCTTAATGACGTGTCCAAATGGACCGTACACTGCATGGATAAAAGTTTTTCAATTAACTTGTCAGTTAAATTTCTAAGTTTAGGCGAACACCGTCTCCTGATTTCACGAAAAGGTTTACAACAATGCTTTGTTTCGAGTTCCATTTCAAATCATTTTACACTTTATGCTACTTATGAAAGACACTGTTAAACTGATGTCATGACTTTGTAATGTAATCCTTTTTATACGTACTAGGTACGCACTTTAGGTACTTTTTTGAAATATTGGTATGTGCAGGGGTATGCATGTAAATTATATTTTCTGTCAACACCAAAGGGAATGCATGAATAGGTATAAATGGGCGCAACAATTGTATTCTTACTGGTATAAACTGGTTTCAATAATTAAATACATTATGTTTCTACCTGAACAAAATACGCTTGTACACTAACATGAATACTAATAATTTTTGTTTCGGGTTAGGTTTTCATAATATACTGTAAGTAAAAGCAGCAAATTTTGTCGTGTTACCTACAGTAAATATCAGGAATCAGTTTGTCTAGTATTCTCGGTAAAAACAGGTATATTGTAGAAAATTTTATGTACAATTTGAAAAGAATACTTTTGCAGATTGACAATCACGACTAACATTTGAAAAAGGAATATTTTCATGGAAAAAGCCATTTTTTCGAAATTAATTTCAAATTATCTCGAAAACGGATACATTTAGAGTGTTGCTCATGAGAAGCATTTTTGTTTAAAATCATTAGAAAAATCATATTATATTATTGAAATATGGTTACTAATGCAAAAACAACAAATTAGAAAAAAATTGAATTTTTCTTACTTCTAAGAACTTTTTTACCTTAAGTTGCTCTATCGTTAAGTAACTTTTTTTCTTCTTTTTATGACTCAAAGCCTTTCCGAAAAAAAAATTATCAAAATCGTACCTTGGACAGATTTGCTAATTGATTTTTAAGTTTAATTTTTGATTTGTTTCTAGGAAAAATTTTTTTTTTACAGTGTACATATTTTTTTCATAAAGTCAAATTAATTAACTACAACATCTTTTCAGACGCAATTTTATTACAACCAACGGTTTTCGAGTTATGATTTTTTGAAAAAATACGCATGACAAATACGCCCTTTTGAAAAATTTGTCTTGAGTCAAAAAATTCCCTTAACCCATGGAAAATCCATCATCACCTATTCCGAAGACATGTGCAAAGTTTCATCCAAATCGGAGAGGGTTGAGTTCAGTCATTTGTTCATTTTGCAGAGAAATGCTCGGATGATTCTTCAGATTTAAAGTTCACAAGCATTATAGCTCTAGCTTAATTTACAAAACACAATCATGTTGCAGTTCGTTTATTTATAACAGATTGTGTTAAATACATGAAAAACAAGTTGCCTGGTCTTAATAAAATTTACTTTCTTTCTCTGATGAATCAGGTAGCCAATAACAAAAATAAAATTACAGCTTTTGATTTATGCCAAATGCAAAAAGATTTCGGTTTTAATGCGGAATGGAATTTTGCGCAACATGTTATGGAAAAGGTCCATGCGACGCGTTGGGAGGAGTATTGTAACGCAATGCAGCAAAAGCAAGTTTTCAAGGCCACCTCATAACTACATCAACTGAACTACATGTGTGAGCCACTTCGAATAAAGATTCCAAAATACAGTATGACTACTATCCACAGTATGATAACAAAACAATGGAAAAGATACTGAAAAACCGCTATGCTCGCGTGAAACCAATTTCGGGAACGCAATCATATCATTGTTTTAAACCTAAGGATGCAATGTATACTATCGTAAGACGACTCTCGTTCTCCAGCGATGAAACATGTGTGAAACTGTATAATAATCGTAAGCAACAATTTATGTAGTCATTGTTTATAATAAAAACAAATATGGAAATAAATGCATTACGTTGACTTCCATTATATGATGTGAAACAGCTAAATGAAATAATAAAAATAACTTTTGATTGATGGGGACGCATGGTTGACAAGTTCCTTCAAGTAATGAAAACGCTTAGTAGGATAGTCAGCAAAACCTTAAAAAATGGCATTTTTGAAATAACTCCTCCAAAAAACAAAAATACCTACAGCACAAATTTTTTTGATTTGTTATGTAAAAATATCCAATCTTTCAAGAAAAAATATTAAAACGAGGGGGTTCTTTGGTCCCGCGACCATGAAAGTCTTAAAAAAACTAAAAGAAACCATGTTATCATATTCAATGTTACGGTAAAGCAGGTGTTTTTCCATTTTTCCTAAAAAGTCTTTCTAATGAACTTTCATTTGCGATTTTAATTGCATGGTTCAAAAGTTATGATTTTTAAAAA
This sequence comes from Aedes koreicus, assembly GCA_024533555.2. Taxonomy (NCBI): domain Eukaryota; kingdom Metazoa; phylum Arthropoda; class Insecta; order Diptera; family Culicidae; genus Aedes; species Aedes koreicus. The sequence goes on from JAHHFK020004247.1 coordinate 123,435, forward strand.
AAAAGGATTTAAAAAAAAGTCAATTTTTGGACCACCCTAACGGCCACCCCAATAACGAATTAAAAAAAAACATTGGTCGGATATTTTTCGATAAAGAACAAAACTACCTATTATTATGAAATTCTGAGAGATCATTTATCTTTTTTCTATGAAACTGCTGTATATCCATCGTAAGAGTGGCATTTTATGACCACTTTTCGATACCAGTCGCTTCAAGGACATAAAATGCTCCGTCAATAAGGAATCATCTTTTCCTAGAAATTAAGTCTGGTTATAGTGGCTAGAGCCAGTTGCAGAGTCAGGTCCAGCTTCCACAAGCATGACACAATCAACGATCCCATATGAAGCTATTTCTTTGAGATTGCCTCGTATATCCTCCGACTCCAGAATGCGCATAACATCGTTCGAAAGCATCTCCTGAACCGAGTCATTGGAAAACAAATATCCTTCGTCATGATTGGGCTCTGAAATTTTCGAAAGTATGGTATTACGGTGAGCTATCATTTTTTCCCATAGAACAAATACCTGCTGCTTCAGTTCCTTCCGCATGAACGTGATTATTCCGGTATATTTGCTCTATGGCCCAATGATCGCAACACAATTCCAACGGGATATTCAAATTTCAACAATCTGTACATTATCTATCAGTTATAATTGTTTAAAAAAATAATGTAAAAGTGATGTCAAGACAAAATAAAGCCGATGAGCTGGAATTTTTTGTTGAACATTTTCGAGTTTTAATCATAAATTGTTTGTTGTCTATGGCCTAGAAGAGAAGCGTTGCTCTTTCCATCGTTTTGGCCTGACCGAGTTGCCCTCAGCTAGTATCAAACTGACAGAGGTGACATCACGGTTAAAGTCCTTATTAGTGTGCGTGCAAAAGCGGAAACGGAATATCAGCTTTAAAAAAGATTGTGTAGGATTGCGCAATTTTCATACCAATTTTGATTTTCATGATAGATTTACTGGTATAGGCTTGAGACTGATAGATTAAAAAAATCAATTTTTAAAGTATTAGGTTAAAAAAGGGTGTAACTAGGGCAAAAATCTGCCATACTATGATCTCTTTGGAGTTGTTGAGATTGAGATTACCTTTAGTCAAATGAGATTAATTCTCGTAATTTTGTATTCTGTAAATTAACCTACCTCTGGCATTTTTTTCTTAGAAGCATAGATTTTGAAGAAAAAAAAAAAAAAAAAAAATCAGAGTACATCACCATCCGATTTAGCTTTACATTTAATCCAAAAAACTAAACAAACAATTTCACTTTAGAGATTCAACGACCAATCATAGATAATTCAATCTGGCCCAAGGATTAGACTATAGATAAATGGGCCTTCTTTGGAAATACGTTGCAGGTGGGTAAAATCAGCAATATCTTCGTTTACCAAACCGTGCGGTGCATGCAACCTTCTCCATTAGGTTCCTAGGAAAATTTAACATAAATTTAGGCTTTATTTGACTACCTCAGACCCTTTCGGGGAAAAAAATGGGCCTGATTGGAAAATAAGGGTAAAGTGGCTTGATATTCACAATAGATTCGTTCACCGATCCATGCGGTGGGTTTCATCCACTTTCATTCGATTCCTTACAAAATTTTACGTAAGATTAAGCCTATTTTGACTACCACAGTCTCCTCCGAGCATAGTAAAATGGGCATAACTCAAAAAATGTGAGGAAATGGGGTAAAATTGGCAATATCATCGTTCGCCAACCCGTGCGTTGTATGCATCCACCTTTATTGTATATCTAGGAAAATTTTACATGAGACCTATTTGCACTTCCATAGCACCACCGAACATAGATAAACGAGCATCATGTGAAAATACAGGGGAAGTGGGGTAAAATCAGCTAAACCTCTGTGCATTGATCCGTGCGATGAATGCAAAAATTACGAATGATTCGGCATAGTTTGACTACCAAAGGCGCCTCCGAGCAAAGTTTAACGGGCCTTATTTGAGAAAACTGGAGAATCGGGGTAAAATCAGCAAAATCTTCCTTAAATGACTCGTACGCTGGATGCAACCTCCTGCATTCGATTTCTAAAAAAGTTTTACATAAGATTAAGCCTATTTGGACTACCAGAGTCCCCTCCAAGCATAGCTAAACGGCTTAATTCAAAAGTATGAGGATGTGAGGTAAAATCAGCAATATTTTCGTTCACCAACGCGTGCAGTGAATGCAACCGCCTCCATTCGATTTCTAGAAAAAATACATAATATTAGGCATAGTTTGACCACCAAAGTCATCTCCGAGCATATATAAATGAGTGTGGGAGCAATGGGGTAAAATCAGCAATTTCATCGTTCACCAACCCTTGCGGTGAATGCAACTACCTGCATTCGATTTCTAGGAAAAGTTTACATAAAATTAGACCTACTTGGAACACCGCAGTCCCCTCCAAGCATTGCTAAACGGCTGAATTTTAAAATATGAGGATCAGTAATATCTTCGTTCACCATGTGGATGCAAATACCTCTACTCGATTCCTTGAAAAGTTTTACGTAAGATTAGCCTTATTATACTACCGCAGATCCCTCCGGGCATAGATACATAAACATTAATTAACATTAGTCAAATTCGGGGGAATTGAGGCAAAATATGTCCAATATTTTCCTCAGCTGAATTTACGGCGTGTGGAGCCCTCTCAGTTCGCTTTCCCAGAAATGTTTACATAATAACAGTCAAATATCCGGCTTAATGGATATTTTTGGATCAAGAACGACCAATTAAGACTGGACATCGATGTCCGACGCCATTATGAAATCCATGATCGTAAAAAGTGAGAAATACTGTCAAATACCTTTTTATATAGATATTTTTGGAACGCTTTCTCAACCGGTTACTGTCTTTCAAACAGCATTGCAAAGCTGTGACTCTAGGCTATGGATTCTCAAGTTGATTGGTGCAAAGATTCTTTGACAACAACGCATTTATCTTCTGTGCATTGAATCAGCAATTATCACATCGCGACTCCTCTACGGTATTGGGCTCGTCAGTATGTAGAGTGACGGATACGGTAGTGCAAACTCTGGCACCTATCTACAATCGAATGGACGGATGGACGTCACCAGCACGATTCCAGCGTTTTTATAAGACGGGTACATTATCGTTCGATCTAAATGTACAGAAAGCTGTGATTCAGTTTCATTCCGACTGCTGGAGAAAGACCATAGAAATTCCGATCTTCTAGTTGTGCAACGGGTATTTGACTGTCTTACGATAGTTGATATGCAACTTCCTACATCGCTGCTCGGATGCGTTTAAACAACTGAGTACGGTATGAACCCAAGCCATATATTGTGTCGGACGTGAAACGTTGTTGAATTATTTCACGGATCGCTGAAACGTTTCAATAATGTGACAGCTAAAATTCTCCACTTTATTTCGTGGTACAACATGTTTACATTCTTGTTCCATTTGGTGAAATGGCGTCGAATCAAGTAGAAGTACGCAAACGCATTATGTATGAACGGTTGCAAAATCCGACATTGTCGGTATGCGATCTTGCCAAGAAACAAAAATTTCCAAAAAGTACCGCCAAATGGAAAAAATGGTGGTAGCCATGCCATTATTGAGAAAAATTCCAAACCTTCTGTGTGAAACGTGACTCGCAAAGTTGAAATATCAAAATCATATTCGTAACAAGTGAAGCAGAGGCATGGAAATAAGGCGTACAAACCAAAAAAGATGCTCAACCGTGATGACAAGCAAAAGTTTATTATTGAAAGTCGTGCTAACGAGCTATACACCAAGTTTTGGCAAACATTTTCTTGTACCGTAATGAACGACGAAACATACATGCTACCGTTTATAAGAACTCACGACTCTCCATCGCTTTTCACTATGCAAAATCCGTAATGGAATGGTATAAAGCACAATTGACCTCTTGTGCCTTACGTGCCAAAAATAACCAATCCTCCTTACTGTCCAGAACTTCGCCCAATAGAAAAATACTGGGCTTTGGTTAAGTGGACACTCTTTGAAGATAAGAAGAAAGCAATTGGGATTGACGATTTCAAAAGAAAATGGGGAACCACCACCGCTAGCGTATCTGAAGATACTGTACGGAATCTGAAAGTGGGTGTGCCATAGAACGTTCGACAATTTAGCAGGAAGAAGGATTCCCAAGTAACAATTTTAGTTTTATTCCAGCCGTATAGCACTCCTCCTGGCTTTGTTGATAAAACTATATTCAAAACTGTTTTGCCTCCCAAGATCTCCTCTATGCTTCTTTAAAGTCAAAATTAGCACAAAGTGGCTCACTCTATAGACGGTGATGAAAACAATTTAATAAAACCTTTATAAGACCATAAAGATTTGGAAAATGTTCCAGTGAAATAAAACCTATTGGCTGCCATGAAATCCAGCAAACGACCAAGTGGCCACAGCTGTCAAACTTCACTGGGATATCGTGATTGGCTTTTGTTGTTCTGCTTTGCTCGATTTGTTTAGCGTCCAAATTGTCGACAACTCGACCAAAAGATGTACTTTCATACGAAGACTCTTTGAACCGAATTTCAGAGAATATGGCCAACAGAACTCTCCAAGATGAAGAGAATCAATTTGTGCCTCTTCATATTTTTGTAAGGATCACGAGTGTCTCTAAAATTACTTTTAAAAACATGAAGTTTTTAAGAAACGCCTACTTGAGTTGTTGTTTGTAATGACTTCACTCAATGCAAATTTATCATTTAATTCATTTACTGGAGGCAAAATGGTTTTAAAATGCTTTTCAACTGACCTTAAAAAAGATAATATGAATGAGTACAAAACCGGCATTTCAAAACTGCATTTAACTAGTTCATAAAGTTGAAATAAAACCTTTGATAGGTAAAACGAATTTGAGAAAACAAGGTTTTAAGATCGTAGTTAACAAGCTGTGCCTTGATATTTCGTACATTTTGTATCTTTACATTTTTGATAAATCTATAACAACTGGGATTGAAAGGGGGGCTCTGGTAGCCTATGGCAGTCGAAGGATTCATTGACTGGACAAGGGTTCCTGGAGTCACCAGTCCCTTGTCGTGTGGTGTTCTGGCCGTAGTCTTCTGAAGGTCCTCAGTGAGATCGACTGACCCTGCTACAACAAGCCATCACGTAGGATATTCTCTAGGGGCAACCTGCTGAGGATAATCCTGCAGTCATAGGTTATCCTTGCACTGATTATGGGTTCTTGTCACATCATATAACATCATATAACTCTATTATACTGAAATGAATCATCGATCTTGTTAAATTTTGTAATGCTTTTTTTGAAGAAATTTTCTTGTGAATTTTTAACATGGAAAAGCTTTATTAAAAATGTATTAAAAAAGTTTTGAAACACTTTCAACTGCAACTGTTATTCGATTATTGTAATCACGTGTCAAAAAGACCCGTTTGAGATAAAAAATCAAGAAAATGTTAAATTTTTTTCTGATATTTGAATAATCCCATAAGGTGACCAGGTTACATTTGATAATATATAATGGCCGCCCTTTTACCTGAAAACGCCTATAGACTAGTCAGTTCCAACAGATTCACAGTAAACAGCTCCTGAGTGGATTGTACGCTGCGGTGTAACTTTGGTTCATACTCACATTCGCAAACATTTTTGTAGAAATGGACCCATTCTAGTCGCTGTACAGCTACCAGCCGTCCTACACTATTAATCATTTATAATTTTTAATAAACAGAATATAACTCATCGCATCAACATTGTGGCGACGACGGCGTCGACGATTCTCACCAAGAAGGGTGCCAAACGAAAGCACACGACAGGAATTTAAGTGGTCTGGCTCTCATATCAACAATGGCAACAAATCATTAATCATCGAATTTTCCGAACAAGATGCCGAACTGGCGCATACGGTGTTTGAGGGATGACATGGTCTTACATTTGATGTAAACATGCTTCCTGCTCGAGCTGGAAGCTGTTTTAAATTCTTCAAAGTTTTTAAGCGATTTTGACATTTTTCAATTCGTTCTCACGCTACTGTTCGAACGGTCTAACATCCCAATGTGTCACCACAATAAAAATCATAAACAGATTGATAAGCTCGGCATCACGTGGCGTGTTGAAGTTGGCCTGCCGTTTACTCCTTTGTTTCAGACTCCCCTTGCTGTTATTTCCATTCGCACACACCCAGAAAAATCCTGACAGGCAATCGCAATAGCACATCACGCAATCGTCGTTTCAACACGTCTCTCTTGGCTCAGCTAATGGTAAACAGTACATGCTATTTTGTGGGACCTGATCCGATCCGTTCGTTTGAGACTTGGAAGTGTGCTGGGAAAAATCGACCCCACTCTCAATAACATCAACAGCACGGAAAAAGTACCCCGGCGGACGATTTTGATCGTCTCAACACCGCAAATGGAACGGTGGATGGGAAAATCCATGTAATAAGTCGATTGTTCTGCATAATATGTGTCACAACAGATTAGATAGCATGCCGGATGGTTTTTCATTCCGTTTTGAAATTTAACTGGCTTTATTACGTGTGTGAGACGGAGGTAGAGATTGATAGTGCGATTACCAGCCAAAATGTGACATATATTTAAGGGATAAAGAAATTATTATAAAAAATGGGAAAATACGGGAGAGAAGGAATTGAATAAATATGCAAAAAATGACAAAGTTTTAGAAATCACAGCAAATTTTCAATATTTCTTAAGGAAAGTAAATTTGAACCCTAATCACATGATAGTGTACGTACAATCATTTAGCAATGTTGCTCATCTGTTGCATTCGTAAAACGAGTGGTTCGAAACTTCCCTCCTTAACTGCCAGCAAATCTACTATGGTTTCAAATAACAACCGATTCCCAAAGGAACCATCACCCGAACTTCACATATGAACATCTTTTTCTGCTGCACTTTTACGAGCACTTTGTTCTCGGAGCAAGTCTGAAAAATAAGAAACATCAGATTAAATGTCTGTTTTTTCACAATTGATCCTAGGGGAGGATGCAGACGGAAAACGGCACATCATGATGCAGTTCACTATCGGAGTTCATTTCTTCATTTGCCATCCAACGGAGTAACTTTCTTTGCCTTAGACTGCCAACCCAGTTCATACATTCTTCGCATTATGTCCATTCTAGCACAGCCGAATCTGATTCATCAATTGCAGTTATTGGATGTTGCTGCTATTGCTGAAGGTGTTGCTTTTTTTTGTCTGGAATTTGTAAATACCTTCGTGAATGTGAATGATAGTTAACTTTTGTCACGTTAGCAGAATGCTGAAAAAGAATTGATTGGCGTTTGATCTGTGAAGGTGTTGTAAAAATGCATCATTATTCAAATCGTTATAACAGTCATTATTGAAGTCATAAATTCAATATCAAATAAATTAAATCAATTACCTTAGGATTCTGACGTGTGGAAGCCTTGTAATGTTTGGAGCAAAATAGCCTTGATATGTTTACTGTAAATTATAGTGCAGATTCAAGTCTCAAAATATCAACTGTTTGTACACCCCAACAGTTTCAAAATAGCCAGACAATAAGTATTTCAAAGATATCCCTGTAATCAATATTCTCTGATGCATTACAATTGAACAGAGTTCTCCACGATAAAACTGCAATCCACTGAGAAAACATATCCTACTATTTCTTCGTTCTTCGAATCTTCCTTTTCATTGCATCATCATCGTCATCATGACTGTCTCCTTCGCCACGTAGCAGTAATCAAAATAGGGGAATGTGTGCTCTTACGGACTGTCTATGAAAATGTTCGATTTCCATTTATTGATGCATTTGACATTCGGTTCCTTGCTTGCTATGTTATTTTCTTCCACATTATGCCTAATATCATCCGATTGATCTGCAAGCATGGGAATACCCCCTCGTTATGAAGGTTGAAAATGGGAAAAATCATTCACCCGCACGGGCACCATCGCTACAAAATTCTCGTATTACAAAAGGGCCTATCTGCCATATGTAAGGAATTCTCATTCAGTGCGTAATGTTTCCTATACAGGGTGAGTGGGAATTCCTGCCAGTGAAAAATATGGTCTTAAAAAAGGCAAGCTTGCCTGAATTTTAATTTTTAATGTATAGCCTGTTGATACATATTTAACATGCGTCTTAATTTAGTTCAGTTCAAATCTTTCTCCCTTTGCCTCCGGGAATTGGTTGGTTGGTAAATGACTAGACAATGCGTACCATTGGTATATCGCGTACCTGCAGGTATAAAATAGATCCTACTGCCATCCTTACCCTCTTGTCCAGTAACTCCTATCCCTACCTCCCCGTGGTGCCAACTGGGGTATGAGTTACCATGGGAAAGATCGGGTCACCAACCCCGGTGGGACCTTGGTCATATGCTGACAAGGAAGGGGGGCTGCCCTCTTAAAAGGGTGCAGTCTATCTCAGCGTCTGTTCTCCATGTCAGGGGCGGCTCAAAACAGCGTCTGTTCTCCATGTTAGGAGCGGCTGATCATTGTTCTCGTGCTATGCACGATGGTCCTCCGGCGAGACAGGGGGTTGGGAAATGCCCAACAAGCCGCACTTAAAAAAATCAATGTTACAAATAATACAAAAGTTAATACGGACCGGAACAATCGGCAAAGACCTAGGCGACAAAATAAGGACTACGATTGGAAACTCGGAACATGGAACTGCAAATCGCTTTGCTTTCTTGGCTGCGATAGGATAATCTATGACAAACTTCAACCACGTAGGTTCGAAGTCGTAGCACTGCAGGAGGTTTGCTGGACAGGACAGAAGATATGGAAAAACGGGCATCGAGCGGCTACTTTTTACCACAAACGAGCTCGGCACCGGCTTTGTAGTGCTGGGCAAAATGCTTAAACGCGTGATTGAATGGATTCCAATCAATGCGAGAATGTGCAAGCTGAGGATGAAGGGTCGATTCTTCAACTACAGCATCATCAATGACACTGCCCAGACGAGACCCGATGACGAAAAAGAAGCATTCTACGCGCAGCTAAATAGAGCAAGTGTATGGCGGCTGCCCGCAGCGGGACGTAAAAGTCTTCATTGGTGACATGCACGCTCAGGTAGGACGGGAGGCAATGTACAGACCGGTAATACGGCCTAACAGCCTGCATACCGTATCGAACGATAATGGCCTACGATGCGTGAACTTTGCGGCCTCCCGTGGTTTAGTAGTCAGAAGTACCTTCTTCCCCGTAAATAAATCCACAAAGCCACTTGGAGATCATCCGACCAACGAACAGAGAATCAAATCGACCGTGTTCTAATCGACGGGAAATTCTTCTCCAATATCATCCACGTTCGCACTTACCGCAGCGCGAATATAGACTCGAACCACTACCTAGTATGTATGCGCACAAAACTCTCGACGGTGTACAACACGCGTCGAATTCGGACGCAAAGACCTGACATTGAGCTACTACGGGAAACCGGAGTTGCCCAGGAATACGCGCAACAGCTAGAAGCAGCCCAACTAACGGAAGAGCAGCTTGGCGCAGCTACTCTTGAGGATGGCTGGAGAAATATTCGAACCGCCATTGGTAGCACTGCTATAGTGACTGTTAAAAAATTTCATTACTATTCATTACATGTTCAGTACTTAAAAGTAAGTTAACTACAGCAAAAAAAAATCATTTCTCTAGTTACGACTTAAAAATTTATTAATTACATTAAGCGCATTTCTTCTACTTTCAACAGTATTGCGTGTCCCTCGTTCAAATCCTAACAGTAACCCTCGAATGTATTTCTTGCGAACCTGTGTACTGATTCAATGGCCAAAGGCAGTCTGCACAATGCAAATTATTGTTATGATTTTTATGCTGACGTAAGAACTACACTACATTAACAAAACGCGACGCGAGACAAGACACAACACTTATCGTTCTTACAATTTGAAAAATTAACTTTTGGTCGACCGGTTTCGGGCGCGATGCTGCCCATCTACGGGACTATGTTCGATTGATTACTCAAATCTTCGTACGCTGTTGCGTAGTTGTCAGTAGAGAAGAGATAGTTACTGAATTCTCAGCTTTGTATGATGATGTATGATATGTACTACCACCCATTGTAGCACGGAAACTAAGTCCGACAGCAATGGGCTCTCCTCTCTGTTAGACTTGATCAAGCTTTAATAACCACTGATTATCCTAATCATGCCACTGTATGAAGGGCCAAAAAGGGGTTGGTGGATCTATATGCAACATCACTTATACGTATCCACAGGGATATAAGAAATCTCCTTCCAACAACAAGATTGGACAATTGGTCAAAAGAGCAAGCTATCTAACATGAGGATGCCCCAATGAGCGGGGATAAGAGCCCGCCCTCTATTCACAAACTGTTTGCAATGGGGAGTAGGCATTCCCACTCTCCCCATCCAGATTGCTTCAATCGGGTGCCCTGATGGTCCTTCCCATTCCCATGAAATATTTATATAATAGTGTACAAATATATGTAAGTAAATGAAAAATAATACAAGCATTCGTATCAATTATATATGATCTTCGTTCGGTTGATCCTGAAATGCAAGAAATGTTGTATAGTGTTAAAGTGTAGAATTCTTTGGTTCGCACTTAAGCACGTTTTCGTTCGTTTTCAGCGATAGCAGCGATTCACTTAAATCTCGGTTTGAGGTATCCTGAAAAAGTTTGTTATATCTATTTAAATTTAATCATTTTATTTTACTCTTATTTACTGGTCACTATTTGCTGCTTGATGCTGATTTTATAACCTCATCTATGAAATAAAATCAATAAAACCACAATTATCAATTATAATAATATTGTGAGTAATGATAGAGTAATGACAAGGACAAGGACAAGTAATGACACAAGCTAAATCAGTGGTGCTCATCCTGCGGCCCGCGGGCCGCATGCGGCCCGCCGAGGCGGCAAATGCGGCCCGCGATAGCATTTGAGAAATATGAGAACTTCATTGAATATGTAGCTATTTGCTGTTCGATTTGAGTTGCATTTCTTACTGTGCAATCATTGTGATTTTCATAGTTTTATGTGAACAATTTTTACCGTGCTTGTTACACAGATGATGAATGACCAAAAAGGCGGGATAGAAAGAAAGAGAGAATGCAGTCATATTTTCGCTCCCTAACCACAGGTTCATTCACCTTCACCATTCAGTGTCTGTTGTCAATTGGTTCCGTTCTGTAGTCGCGTGCGTAGTTCTGAGAAGTTTCGAGCAATTATTCAGTGAAAATGGAAGCCACCACTAGCAAAAAACGGAAAGTGGCTGATGAAGGACGTGTTTTCCAGGAGAAATGGTCTGAAATGTTTTTCTTTACGTGCATGAATCAAAAACCGGTGTGTATGATTTGCAACGAAGCTCTTGCAGTTATGAAGGAATTTAATGTGAAGCGTCACTACGAGTCGAAACATGCGTCAAAAAAGGATAAATATGTCGGTGTGGCGCGGGCTGAAAAATGTGCTGAGTTCAGGGGAAATTTGAGTAGCCAGCAAAACTTTTTTGTGAGAAGAAAGCAAGAAAACGAGTTGTGCACAAAGGCAAGTTTCATTATCGCAGAAAAACTCGCTTCCCATTCAAAGCCATTTTCTGATGGCGAGTTTGTTAAGGAATGTATGGAAGCTGTGGTTCAAATGATTTGTCCCGAAAAAAGTCGCATCTTTGCGCAAGCGAGTTTGTCGCGGGCGACCATCACCAGGCGGGTTGAAGACATTGCTGAAAATCTTGTGTTGAGTATGAAGGAAAAAGTTGCCAGCTTTGAATTTTATTCAGTGGCGCTGGATGACAGCACGGATATATCTGACACAGCTCAATTGGCAGTTTTTATCCGCGGCATATCTAAGTAATTTGAGGTGACTGAGGAATTGGCAAGCCTTTTCCCCATGAAAGGAACGACGAAGGGCATCGATATCTTTAATGCTCTGTGCGCTGTTCTAGAAAAGTTTGATCTACCGCTGAAGAAAATGTCCGGAGTTGTTACCGATGGAGCTCCCGCTATGTGTGGTATGTATTTTGTTTTCCATCTTATTTAAATTATTTAAGCTTATACCGCAGTGTAAAGACGTGCAAGCTCCTTAACATTCTTGCCTAAAATGTTGTGCTATTTGGAACGTCGCCTTATGACAGTACTGGCATTATCACATTTATTATGGACATTTGATGTATTTGGCGCTGGCATCAGGCCGTAAGTTTATTTACTTCTTACTTGAAGGGTTGCATACAAATTGATGCAAAATATTCAACTTTATCTGATTTACGGCCTTGGAAAATTTAGTAGCAAGGAAGGTGTTAAATTTTAAATATTTTTCTTCATACATTTATGTATGTTTAAATTTATTTATTTATTTATGAATTATGTTTGAGCTTGTTTTTCTGTTCTCTATGCTTAATCATTTAATTACTGAAAAAAAATGTTTATTCATAGGAAAACATGAAGGTGCAATTGCCCATCTTCGAAAATTACCAGAAGTGTCAGAGCAATTCTCCCAGTACCATTGCATCGTGCACCAGGAGAACCTCTGCGCCAAAAGCGTGGGATTCAAAGATATCATGAAATATGTCATCAAAATAGTTAATTTCATCCGATCGCACGCATTGAACCATCGAGAATTTCAGACTCTTCTAGTAGACACGGATGCAGAATATGGTGACGTACCATATTATACTGAGGTACGTTGGCTGAGCAGGGGAAAGGTGCTGCGACGCGTATTTGATCTTCGGAAAGAAATCGTCGAATTCATGGAGAGCAAAGGTAAATCAGTGAAGTTTTTCGATAATGCGGAGTGGGTGACAGATCTGGCTTTCCTGACTGACATTACAACGCACCTGAACGATTTGAATTTAAGTCTCCAGGGTAAAGGCAAGTGCACAGCATGTTTAATCAAATCAGTACATTTGAAAACAAACTCGTGTTGTGGGAGAAACAGATGAAAATTCTAAATTTTGCCCATTTCCCTACTCTCGGAAAATGCAATGTGACGTTGACTAAAAAATACGTTGACGCACTCCAAACAATGAAAAATGATTTTTCTCGTAGATTTGGAGATTTCAAAGCGCATGACAAAATTCTAAAACTTTTTTCTGCTCCATTCAGTGTTGATGCTGAACAAGCCCCAGATAATATCCAAATGGAACTAATTGAGTTACAGTACAACACGGAACTGCGAGAAAAATTTGATCGACATGATTTGTTGGAGTTCTATGCCAAATTTGTTCCGGAAGAGCGCTTCCCAGAGCTGCGAAATCATGCTCTTTTCGTAGCTTCTTTGTTTGGATCCACATACATTTGTGAACAACTGTTTTCCGTAATGAAGCAAGTAAAGTCAAAAGTAAGAAATAAGATAAGTGATGAACATTTGGACAATTCATTGCATATTTCGACCTCTAGCATGAAGGCTGATCTCGATAAGCTTGCCCAAGAAAAGTGTAAGTGAATTATGTATTAAAATGCGAAAAGTTTTTTTTATTGATTTTCAAATAAATTGAATGTGATATAATCTAAATTTTGTTGTTTGTAATTTTTTTTATTTTGGAAGAAAGAGCATTGCTTTACATTTCAAGTACATCTACTAGTAACGTGTCCTCAAAATAAGCTGTTTTTTATTAATTATTTTAAGCCATTAAAAATAACTCATTGCAGCCCGTGGCATTGGCGCAAAATTTCATTTTGGCCCGCTGCAAGCATCTACCTGAGCACCACTGAGCTAAATGAATACAACGCTGTATGAATCATATCCGCTCGAATTTGGTGTAATGTTCATTTGCAAAACGGTAATGAAAAATACATTCAATAATAATTGCAAAAGTTTATCACCGACTCCGTTGCCACCTCCTGACATCCAATGGATTGTTACTGAAAAAATAAATAAAGATTAGATATGTATTAATATCCTCCAAGTCCGATGGGGGCGACCCCGGCGTAGTGGTTAACATCCATACCTCTAACGCCAAAGTCACGAGTTCGAATCTCACCCCCGGACAAGTTACGAAAATACCCAAAAGAGATATTTGAGTGACTACGACGGGAGATGAACCAGCCCGAGGCTGAAAATCTCGATAATCCAGACAAAAAAAAAAAAAAAAATCCTAGTCCTGGAAAAGCTGAAACAGTATAGATCATTCCAAAAATCAAAGATGAAATTTCAGTAAAAAATATTATTTTATAAGACATGTTGTAATATTTTTTTTAGTAACATTTCAAAGATAGCAATTGAAGTAATCGAAGAGTCCAGTTTGATGATATCTGAAATAAATGGCTTATTTAATAATAATACCACTAAACAAAATATTGAAATATAATCCTATACTGCTTAGAAACACATGCCAGTCTTTTATGAATTTTGTGAAAATAATTTTTTTTTCGAATTTTATAATTTCATGAAAAATAAATTGAGCCTTTTATGCTTGTCATGTTACTCCAGGGTCTTACATGGTTCTGGAATGCAAAGATGATTCGAAAAGGGGTTTTGAAATTATTATTAAAATGAGAAAGGAAATTATACAATATGATTTAAAGGTACACGATCTTCAGTCGCACCCCCTAACTTCGCTATTGACAGATTGACAACATTGCCCAGGCTACGCCAACCAGCGTCTCCATGTTTCAGCTGGCAGTCTTTTGTGATCATATGACTCGTGGAGGCGTGAGGTAGGAACTTGTGAGGACCGGAGGTCGGTTGCACCCTCCTTCGAAGTAATCAACTCACCATTTGAAGCCCATTACTGAATTCTCAGCTTTGTCATGTTAAACAAACATGATGTGATGGGAAAATCGTTGGAGATAAACATCGATTCCCATGCGTTTAGGTGAGACGGTTTCCTTACTGTTTTAATTAATTTTGCATTTTTCCAGTCAATATTATATTCAAAACCCGTCGCATGTACCGCTGCTGCTGATTCATCTAGTTTCCATTTATCAACAGCGTTTTTGTGTTCTTTTAAGCGAACGTTTACTTTGCGGCGCGTTTGTCCGATGTACTCAGAGGAGCAGTCCTGGCAGGGAATTTGGTAAATCCACGAATTTTCGTCCAGTGGAACCTTGTCGCTCCAGTGAACTCTTTCTTGTAGCCATTCTTCTCAGCTGCTTTCTGGATACGTTCTATTTCTTCTGCAAATTATTGTTCCTCCATAGGTACATTACATTGGTGGTGTGCCATGGAGTGAAATGCTGCTTGCTTTTGGGATGCAAAGTGATTGGAGTGGGATGTAATGTACCGATCAGTCGATGTCGGTTTACGGTAAATTCCAAATTTCAATGTGTCTTCCTCTTTCCTGGTGATCATTAAATCCAGGAAAAGTATTTTTTCGTCTATTGCTTTGTCTACCGTGAACTTAATTGAGCTGTGACGTGATTTAAGCATCCTGATCGTTTGATCTAGGTAGCGTTCTTTCACCGGTGCCAGTACATCATCAACATAACGCCATCAAACTCGAGGGATAAATTGTTCCTTCTCAGCACCTACCTCAAAATCGCTCAAAAAAGGTTCACCAATAGGGGTGAAAGTTTGCTTCCTATGCTTAGACCACACGTTTGCTTGTAGAGTTTTCCTCTAAATATGAAAAAAATCAATGTAAAAGTGAGGCGCTCGACTGCGTTCTAAATGTCGACGCAGGCTTCGAAGAGCATCGGCAATTGGTACGCTTGGAAATAGTGCTGCAACGTCAAACGATACCAAAATTTCACCTCGTCTTACCCTTGTAGCTGCTGGACGAGATCGACAGAATTTTTCACACTTTTGTCATGAGATACAGGTTTTTTTTTTCATTTCTTCAACCATTTTTTCGGTGGGTGTGCAAATATTTGAGCAAATGGGTCGTATTCCAATTGGTGTTATGTGAATCTTCGGTAGGCAATATAGTGATGCTCCTTTTTGGATTTGGCACGTGAAACTTTCTTTGAAGTTTTTCTTCGCCCATCAAATGCACTACGTTGTGACGAGAAGTATACCTTCTTCCACCATCGAATTGAGAGGGTCTTTAGGGTTTCCGTTTTTGAATTTATGTTCTGCATACGGACCTATATTGATCATGTCACGTACGCGTGGATCAGAATCTCCCCTGTCCATGATCACTATATCAAGTCCCTACACACCACCTATTCATCGACTTCAAGGCCATTTATGATACTATTGATCACGAAGAGCTATGAAAGATTATGGACGAGAACGTTTTTCCCGGGAAACTGACCAGAATTATCAAGGCTACGATGGATGGTGTACAGTGTTCCGTAAAGATATCGGGTGCGTTATCGGACTCGCTTGAAACACGCAAAGGACTTCTACAAGGCAATGATCTTTCATGCATCCTGTTCAACATTGCGCTAGAAGGTGTTAAGAAACGTGCGGACTTTAACATGCGGGGTTTTCAATAAATCCGGCCAGTTTGTCTGCTTCGCTGACGACGTGGACATTGTCGGCTGAACGTTCCAGGTGGCAGCTGATCAGTACATCAAGCTGAAACGTGTAGCGGAAAAAGTTAGATTGAAGGTGAATGCGTCGAATACTGAATATCTGTTGGCTGGAGGAACCGAGCGTGATAGTGCTCGCATAAGCAGAACTGTGACAATCGATGGAGATGAGTTCGAAGGGGTGGATTAGTTTGTGTATCTCGGATTGTATGTTACTTCGGCTAACAAATGCAGAGAAATTCGGAGATGCATTATTACTGGAAGTCGGGCCTACTATGGACTCCACAAGACGTTGAGGTCTGGTAAACTTTACCCCCGTACATGGAGTACCATGTACAAAACGCTGATAAGATCGGTAGTTCTCTACGGGCATGAGACGTGTACAATGCTCGAAGAGGACCTGCAAGCACTTGGAGTTTTCGAACGACGCGTGCTTAGGACCATCTTTGGCGGTGTATGTGAAAATGGCGTATGAAGGAGAAGAATGAACCACGAGCTGGCGCAGTTCTATGGCGAACACAGTATCCAGAAAGTCGCTTATGCTGGAAGGGTACAATGGGCGATACATGTTGTAAGAATGTCGGACAACAACCCTGCAAAAATGGTGTTTGCCTCGAATCCGACCAGTACAAGACGCAGAAGAGCGCAGCGAGCTAGGTAGTTAAACCAATGGAGCAAGAACTTGGAAGTGTGGGACATTCGAGGAACTGGAGACAAGCAACCCACAACCGAGTTTTATGGAGAAATATCGTGACGCAGGTGTGGCCCTAATAGTACGTTGGACCAGCATAAGTAAACAAGTAGGTAAGAATAAGAATAAAGATTTTTTTAAACAGGGTGTGACAAAACTGGATCATTACTGTATTTTGGTTCTTTAGAACCTATTGGCAATCTTTATGAAACATGAAATTATAATCAAAATTTCATCAATATTTCAAATTTACTCGATTACATAAGCTAAATTCACCATCTTAGTGCCCTTTGATCAGTTTCTGTATGGGACCGAAATGTCAAAAAATGAGTGCTAAAAGGTACAATTATTATTTTGTATGAAAAATTGATTTGAAAATCGAAACAAGAGACTTTGAATGGTTAAAAATGCAGTTGTGCTAAGAAAGAGAAACTCTCCCCGCTGAGATAAAACAACAAAAATATTTTACTTAAATTAAGGAACTCATTTGTTTCAAAACTTCCGTAGAATGGTGTTTACCTTCGGCAATGCTTTTTGGTCAGATTCAACTCCGAAAAAATAGGAGTAGGCTATATTTTGTCGTTGCTTTCTACTTGGCATTTCAAGATTATTGCTTATCATTATAAGCAGGCAATTATTTTCATTTATAAATTTACGGTTTTGAATGGACTTCCAGAGTTATAAATTGAGAGCTTTTGATGCCACGTACCATTTTTGCATATGATGCATACAACCATAGTCGTTTTGCCCAGGGACTCAAGAAAATAAAAATTCTAGACCAGACCGGAATTTGAACCCATCCACCTCCGGCATGGTGTTGCTCTGTAGTTGCGCCTTAGTTGACTTAGCTTAGGGAGCGTAGGCCGAATTTTATCTGAACTATACAAAACTGTTACCGGAAGTTTGAACTTACCAAAAAAAAAAAACGTTTAATATGCGATTACTTTAGAAAAGTGTTTCCAAAATGCACGACGATAAAAAAAAAGAAAGCATCAATTTGCTCAAAAATGTATGCATCTTTTATCTTTCACTAGACTAGCACAGTGCATTACCAAATGAAAACAAAATAAAAATAAAATTACCTATACATTTTCTACTATCCATGTATATAAAACTGCGGTAGCGTTTTGCACTCCTTTCCCCGCCATCCAAACAGATGACAATGATGTTTGTTTGCTATTTAGTTGCCATTTCTATTCCACCTCTATCTTTTACTATCTCTCTATCTCAGACCTGCTGAGCGCATCCTACTGAATGTTGATTTACCACCATCCAACCAAGTAAGCATCCAAGCCAGCGCTGAAACAGCAGTGTTTCTATTGACGGACTTTTCACTGACTGCAACCAAGCTCAAAAGCAACCAAAAGTATTACATACAGCAGTCACACACTCATTGCCGGAGTTGCCAGGTCAATTTTTTAGGAAATTCATATTTTTTTCTTGGGGAAACCAGCCCCAATTTTGAAATAAGCTGCCCTGTTAATTTATCAATCTCTTTAAGAAAGTATTGACATTAATTGGAACCAACATGCAAGGATAAGGATATGGGAAAAAAAAATCTCACTCGCTTGATGCTTGAAATAAAAAAAAAAATCAGGACCAAAGAATAAAATAAAACACAGAGAAAGTCCTAAAGCATTCGTATAGTTGTTTTTAATTCATGAAACGTGGCCCTTAATCGTTATTTTCAGTGGCGTGGAAAAGGTAAAATAAATGTTATCGTATTAAAGGTTTGTATTTTCGGTTATTTCATTAACTTCCAGACATAAAGAAACATAATTCAATCATTCCAGAAATACATTTTATTACCTTCGAGAATCAACCAACAAAGCAAAACGCTTAACAAATGTTTGCATAAATTATCAATATTATAATTTGCCTAAAGGCAGTCTAAAGGTATGAACCAGTGAGATGAATTGTATGTTTAACCACAAAAAAAAACTGTTTTTATTTTGGCTTTTTGAAATAGTTTTATACGGGGATCCTATTTGACAGTTTATATTCATACTTTCACATATTTTAACAAGATCAAGTGTTGATGGAACGTGATACTCGTGTGCTAGTTTCTACATATGCTATCAGAAAATTCCAAAAATGTGATGTATGATATATGATATGTACTACCACCCATTGTAGCACGGAAACTAAGTCCGACAGCAATGGGCTCTCCTCTCTGTTAGACTTGATCAAGCTTTAATAACCACTGATTATCCTAATCATGCCGTTGTATGAAGGGCCAAAAACGGGTTGGGTGGGTCGATAGGTAACATCACTTATATGTTTTCACAGGGATACAAAGAATCTCCTTCCAACAACAATATTGAACAATTGGTCATAAGAGCGAGCTATCTAACATGAGGATGCCCCAATGAGCAGGAAGAAGAGCCCGCCCTCTATTCACAAACTCTTTGCAATCGGGAGTTGGCATTCCCACTGCAAATGAAAAATACTACTAGCATTCGTATCTATTATATATGATCTTCATTTGGTTGATCCAGAAATGTAAGAAATGTTGTAAAGTGTTAGGGCATCTTCAACGGCGATCCAAATCGTGGATTGGATTTGTTTATTTACAAAACCAAACGCAAAAACATCGCTTCACCGGTGTTGTAAATTTTGTTTTATGCAGGATCTATTTTGCATCATTTTAAAATTGGTATATGTTTTGATCTATTCTTGCAGCAATTTGGAACTACCGTTCCAAAACACTACACGCTACTCTATAATACCAATTATTCAGTTAAATTTCAGCTTATACTAAACAATAACTCAATTGTATTGAGTATATTCTGAGGTATATTTGTGAGCCGAAAAGTAATCGTGTTTGCTGCGTATGATGCAGGCGGCGGACAAAAAGTTGTGTTGCGGATGCTGATAATTATCTCAAGTTGAAGAATGCTTGTCTTAGTTTTTTTACCGCCACTGGATTTTTCGAAAAACGCTGACTAGATCGAAATGCGGAGGTTCCGAGATTCCGAATAGTATTTCGATTGCTCGGAATTGAAAAGTAATGAATTCTTCAAAGTAAACAATGGGTTTATTGATAGATTGGTCATGATAAGCACTTGCAAATAGCTCATACAGATAAATTTTGGAGAAGCCTCTAGTTGACTCTAGTTGTCGCATAATGTCCAAAAACACCTCCCTTGGCATGCGGAAACGCAGAAAGAACTTCTCTTTGTAGGTTTGTGTGTCGCTAATGTTGTCCTGGAACAGCTTCTGATGACCGGAACGGAAATCACGGTCGACGTTGGGGCGTCATCCAGGACGTGACCCTCTCCGTTTCAACTCTTGTTTATCCGCTGCCAATCTACAAATCGGCATTATCTAATATCGTTTTAATGAAATGCATGCATCCACACACTCACCTTCAGCCAAACGAAAGAACAAGTATTCCTTGTCGTCAGCTAACGACGTACTACTGGCGTTAAAAATTATTAGGTCAAACCAATCAATGGCAAAATGTTTGTGAAAAATCTGCGATCTCTTAAAAAAAAACCTCTGATCGCTGATGTTGAATCGACAGGATGACAGGTGTTGGCGGGTTTTACAACAAGAAATTCAACACCGGTGCGGAGAACGCAAAATTGGCCTATTTTAGCTAGTTCTATTGAAGTTTCGCCGCTGCAAATTAGGTATAAAGTTGATCTAAATATAGACCGCCACTGAAGATGCCCTTAAAGTGAAGAGTTCTGTGGTTCCACGCTTAAGCACGTTTTCGTTCGTTTTCAGCGATAGCAGCATTTCACCAAAATCTTGATTTGAGGTATCTTACAAAAGTACAAAAATAAGTAATGTTTAAATCATCTATGAAGTAAAATCAATAAAACAATACCCAAGTAACACACAAAACATCTTTTTACAATGATTAATAATTGTTTGTTTAATAAATGTAGATCAACTATTGAGTTATTCGTGGGAAATATAAAAACAACAAAATATTGGCTTCATTATGGTAATACAATCGACTCATTAAAAAAAATGATCTTAAAGTACCGTTTGGGAATTAAAATTAAATCATTATTCTCTGATTGCTACAGAACGGGCCCAACCACGACATCCATCATCTCGCAATTTTGTAAATGCCAATTTTATTTTCTCTCTAGATATGACTAGGAATATTTTGTATCTTTACACCCTCTAGAACATCTGAATTTATAGTTAATGTTTTGAGTGTTATTCGCCATATTTTATTGAACACACGTAATGTTATGAAAGTTATGTCAGAAATCTATTTTGATTTCCAACCCAGCACTTGTTGAAATACAGTTGATGTTTCTCCAATGCGACTCAATTAAATCACAATCAAGTCGCTAATACCAACGGAATACTTAATTATCTTCTGTTTGAGGTACGACAAAAAAAAAAAGATCATTCAACGGAAAAATATGTTTCCGTGTAGAATTCTCTGATAAACCCCCCGTAAATCACTGCTTTGACGTTTCATTGTTTACATCCGCCTCAAAGCTCTGCCGCAAGTCGAAAAAGTAGACGTGCTGAGTTCACCGGAATTTAATTTGAGTTGCGTTCATATTTTAAAGCGAATAACATGGGTGGCAAAAAAATTTCGGTACAGGTCCGAAATCTAATCGTGCGTGATTGCAATCGGAACCATACCCAGCACGCAGTTGCCGAGAGATATGAAGTGAGCCTTGGTGCAGTTCAGAATATTTTTCCGAATCACCAGAAGCTTGGAAGTGTTGCTGATTTACCAGAACGTGGGCCAAAACGTTAAACGGATCATCGAGAGGACCGCAAAATCATCCGAGAGATCAAGAAAAATCCGTTCATCACCATCCGAGAAATGAAAGAGAAGCTTAGCCTAGCGATTTCGGATCCGTCGACGCATCGTTGAACATGGGTTGAAAAGCCATTTCGCCTGGAAGAGACCGTTCATCAGTTGGACTAACAAGGAAACATGGCTCCAGAACCCACACAACTGAGCCCCATGGAGTTCTGGAAACGTGTTGTGTGGTCGGACGAATCCAAGTTTGAGATGTTCACGAAGAAACGGCAAAGAGTATGGCACAGAAGCGATGAAAGGCAGCAGGATAGGCATCTCTAGCCAACCATGAATCACGGTGGAGATAATATTATGATCTGGGGCTGCATTTCGTGGTTTGGAGAGGGTAATCTGGCCCGTATCAATGGGATCATGACAGCAGAGGAATCATTGCTGAAAATGGGGTTGGAAGGCAACTACACTTTTGAGCACGATAATGATCCCTAGCATACGGCCAAAAAAACGCTCGCCTGTTCCTATACTGTCGCATCAAACCCTCTGAGTTGAACACAATCAAGGATCTTTGGGTGATTCTCGATAATAAAGTGGAAAAAAACAGACATAACCAACAAACAAACGTATCATGCGGCGTTGGAGAAGGATTGGAACGAACTGAATCCCTTCTACCTCAGAAACCTGGTGAAAAGCAAGCCAAAATGGCTACAGGCGATCATCATGGCGGAAGGGGGTCATATTGATTACTAATTACTTGACTGTCACCGATTTTTCTGTTGAGTTTTGAAATTGATCTTTTTTTTTCATCGTACCCTATAAAAATAGTTTCTCTGAAATGGTTGGTAATTTTCGATTGAGTAATAAAAAAAAAAAACATTAGCAGTAAACCACACAAAACTTCCATGAGTATTTTTAAACATGATGTATCAGAACGCCCAGCCCTTTGCAAATATTTGACTTTTGTAAACATTTACAAACTCATTACGGATTGATCTTTTTTTTCGCCGGTTACTGCACCTCTATTTTGATTTTGATGATGTTGATGATTATGTAATAATACCATTTATTGTAGCAAAGTTACTTTCCATAGCAGTGGAAAAATCTGAAAAACGATTTGATCTGGATCCTTTTGCTGTTTGTGATCATCAAGCTCCTGTATGAAGGGCCAAAAACGTTTGGGCGGGCCCGTAAGCTGAGACACTTACGCAAAACCCGCGAATGTAGGGAAAAAAATCTCCTTCCAAAAGCAATTTCACACGCATAGCACTAGAATCGAGCCCTCGATTGACATAATAAACCCAATAGATGGGGTCGAAGAGCCCGCAATCGTTCCGCGAAATGTTAACAATAGGGAGGAGGCAGTCCCATGCTCCCTATCCAAATCGTTTCACTTGGGTGCCCTGATGGTCCCTCCCTTTCCCCGTTATGTTATTTAATATTTAGTATAATTTGTACTCGGGTACAAATTATACTAAATATTAACGGGACTTTGTGTTAAATTCAATCGAAAGGAAAGTTGTTTATTTTGCACTGTCTTGATCGAATAATTTCTCGCAATCCACCTCCATCGCATACACGCTGAAGATCTACACAGAGAAAAAAAAATTAAGTGAATAATTTCTCCAGCGGCTAGGCTACACGGAGGAAAAAAAGTCATCAGTGAGAAGTTAAGTTCACAGTGAAAATCTTGATATTAAATTTATTATGAGTTCAGCTTGTGACAAGTGCGCTAAACCTGTCAAAGGTGACGACGAGTTCGTTTCTTGTATGGCCTTTTGTGACCGGATGATTCATCTGAAATGCTCAAGTATAAAACTGAACAAAGCCTTCGTGAACGTTATCAATTCAAGCCTGAACTTGTTTTGGATGTGCGATGAGTGCGTTAAATTGGTAAAATGTGCAAGGTTTAAATCAGCCATCTCGTCTTTCGGTAGTGTGATCAAATCTATTACTGAGAAACAGGAGCTCGCGAATGCCGAAATTAAAAACGAAATGGCAAAGCAAGGTGAGCTTATTGCCCAGCTTTCAAAAAAAATCGGGCCATCTACTCCGGCAATTATGGATCCTGGAAATCACTCTCGTCAACCACCTTTAAAACGGCGTCGTGAAGACGGCGTATCTAGCAGTAGACCTCTTATTGGTGGTACTAAAGCGGTTACTGATTCCACAGTGCTTACCGTTCCTGAGCCTGTCGAGATGTTCTGGCTGTACTTATCTCGCATTCACCCTAGTGTGAAACCGGATGTTATCCCAAAACTTGTCAAAACGAGCGTGCAGAGTGAAGATTCGGTTAAGGTTGTTCCGCTAGTGAAAAGAGGATTCGACACGAGCCGAATGAACTTCATATCATACAAAGTCGGAATGGACCCAAAACTACGCGAAGTCGCTCTGAATTCGGATTCATGGCCGAGAGGTATTCTGTTCCGTGAATTTGTAGATAATGGTCCAAAAAACTCATGGTTACCTCGTATGGATACGCCGTCCATCGTAATCTCTCCTCTGGGTTCGTCCCAGTTTACCACTCCGATCTCCGGACTGGATCCAGCATGCTGAGATCTAATTGTTTGTTGGATCATCGTAAACCAGAACGCACTACCTGTCGCACTATGAGAAACCCTAAGCCACCTGACCCAGTCGCGCTTGGCGTTTGCTGTGATCAAAATGACGTTGTTTCCTGCCTTCAGAGTCGTTCTGGTCCTGCGGTCGGGATTGGTAGTGGGGTTTCCCAACAACCACTTTCAGGCAAGTATGCTTCTGTTAGTATCAATTCTTTGCCTGATCTGCTTCCGTGTTCCAGCCCTGCCTCCAACTGTTTCGAACCCTCCAACACCAATTTCAACATTTCTATTGCATCTGATCGAAGTGATCATACTAATGAAAATAGCCTTCACCGACCTTGTTTTACACCGGGACGCACACTTGCCTCATGCCTTAAGGAAGTTCCCATCCCTCTCATCGCAGTCGAGCCTCTCCCGCCAGCGATCAACAGCCGTCCCGGCCCTGCGTTTGAGTTGGGTGATGGTTGCTTCCGAACTTCTACTACAGGCAAGTACTCTGTGAATTCGAACAATTCGTTGCCTGATTCGTTCGTCGTTTCCAGTTCATCTTCTAGCCAGCTTCGATCAACGTTTGCAAGCAGGATACCGGGACGCACAAATGCCGCTAGTCTTGAGGAAGCCCCTATTCCGCTCAACGCAGTCGAGCCCTACCTGCCAGCGACCAGCAGCCGTCCTGGCCCTGCGGTTGAGTTGGGAAACGGGGTCTTCCAGATTCCAAGTAACGGCAAGTATGGTCAACAAACGGACACTTCCCGCTCTGATGGTATTTCCTTTCCCAGTGCTACAAACCTCGAACGTCGGAATTCGGACCTTTTAATTTATTACCAGAATGTTGGCGGAATGAACGGCCTTATTGATGATTATCGGTTAGCGTTCATGGATCATTGCTACGACATTATAGTCTTAACCGAGACATGGCTAGATTCTCGGACTGTTTCTAGTTATGTTTTTGGAGATGGTTACGAAGTTTTCCGCTGTGATCGGAACATAAACAACAGTAGGAAATTGACTGGCGGTGGTGTTCTCGTTGCAGTTAGTGTCAGGTTGAAAGCAAGTGCAGTTGAAGACGATTCCTGGATCACCGTAGAACAAGTTTGGGTAGCTATTCAGCTTGGAGGCCGTATGCTATTCCTTTGTGCGGTGTACATTCCTCCAGATCTAACTCGAGATTTAGACCTAATTGATGCGCACTGCCAATTTGTTTCTGCTATTTCGAATACGGTTGCCCTCCATGATGAAATGATTATTTTGGGAGACTTCAACCTAGCGGGCATTGCATGGACTCCAACTCACAGCGGCTTCCTCCGTCCCGACCATGAACGTTCCTCTTTCCACGCAGGGGCTATTCAGCTTCTGGACAGCTACAGTACCGCAACTCTATCCCAAGTTAATAACGTGGTGAATGAGAATAATCGCTCTCTAGATCTCTGCTTCGTGAGTGGCCGAGATATTGTTCCCGTCATCTCTACAGCTCCCGTGCCTCTAGTTAAGGATGTCCCTCACCATCCTTCTCTAATAGTTGCTGTCGAGGACGTTGTAGCTCGAGACTTCGTCGACACTCCTGCTACTGTGTCATATGACTTC
Source organism: Aedes koreicus (assembly GCA_024533555.2). NCBI lineage: Eukaryota > Metazoa > Arthropoda > Insecta > Diptera > Culicidae > Aedes > Aedes koreicus. Next base: position 149,333 of record JAHHFK020004247.1, read on the forward strand.
CGTAGAGCCGACTATCACAGTATTGGTGATGTTTTATCTAGTTTGGATTGGCAGAGCATTCTTGATTCGACCGACGTTAACATCGCTGCTCAAACTTTTTCCTACGTCTTGGCTTATGTCATTGACAGACACGTCCCAAAAAAGATTGTTCAGACTGACTCTCGGGTCCCTTGGATGACGAACGCTCTTCGCTCGCTAAAACGGATTAAAAGAGCAGCTCTTAAAAGATTCACGAAACACCGCACCATGTCGCTTAAACGCCACTATAGCAGGCTCAACTACGAATATAAACGGATCAGTCGTGCGCATTTTCAACGTTATCTGAGTGGGGTTCAACGGTGTCTCAAATCTCATCCGAAATCTTTTTGGAGCTATGTTAATCAACAACGTAAGGAAGTGGGCTTACCTTCATCCATGTTCTATAATGGCAAAACTGCTGGCACTCAACAGAAAATTTGGGATCTGTTCTCGGTAAAATTTGCTAGTGTTTATGAAGACGAGAGACTAACCAGTCATTCTGTTCACGCTGCCGCCGACAATGTTCCCTTGGCAAATCAAACACTCAGCCTAGTTGATGTGGATTCAGAATCAATCTCGAACGCGGCATTACACCTTAAAACATCGCTTAAGCCCGGACCCGATGGGGTTCCGTCGGTTTTTCTGAAACAGAACATGGCTTGTCTTCTGTATCCACTTCATCCGATATTCCAGAAGTCCCTCTCTAGCGGTACATTTCCTTATTGCTGGAAAATGGCGGACATGTTTCCGGTATATAAAAAAGGAAGCAAGCGGGAATACCGAGGAATCACATCGTTAAGCGCTGTATCGAAGCTTTTTGAACTGGTCGTTAAGAACTCACTTTTTACACATTGCAAGCAGTTGTTAAGTGACGACCAGCACGGATTCTCACCAGGGCGTTCCACAAATACAAACCTATTGTACCTTACGTCGTACATCACTGATGGTATGATCGCTCGATGCCAAACGGACGTGATCTACACAGATTTAACGGCAGCTTTCGACAAGTTGAATCATGATATCGCGATCGCTAAACTTGACAGACTAGGAGTTGGTGGTAATCTTTTAAGATGGTTTCGATCATATCTCACAGGGCGTCAATTGACAGTTGCCTTGGGTGACCTTCGTTCAAGGAGTTTCTGCGCCACGTCCGGGATACCGCAGGGTAGCCATCTGGGACCGTTGATATTTCTTTTATACTTCAACGACGAACACTATGTTATTGGAGAGCCCCGCCTGTCGTTTGCTGATGACCTGAAAATCTTTATGCGAATCTGTTCAACCGCCAATTGCCATTTACTCCAAGCGCAGGTTGATGCTTTTGCTGATTGGTGTACTCTAAATCAGTTGGTGGTCAACCCGGCCAAGTGCTCAGTGATAACCTTCTCACGTCAGAAACAACCAATTCTGTTCAACTACCATCTTCTCGGAACGACATCGAACGAACGCAGTGCGTTAAAGACCTAGGTGTTCAGTTGGATTCGAAACTGACGTACACGCAACATTTATCGTATGTTGTTGACAAAGCTTCAAGGACACTCGGTTTTATATTCAAGGTTGCGAAGAACTTCAGCGACATTCACTGCCTAAAATCGCTCTATTATTCTCTCGTTCGTTCGACACTGGAGTACTGTTCAGCGGTCTGGAGTCCATGCTATGATAATGGCGCCGAGCGAATCGAATCTATTCAACGCCGTTTTCTTCGGTTCGCACTTCGTAGACTTCCTTAGAGCGACCCTTTTCGTCTTCCTAGCTACGAAAGTCGGTGTCAGTTGGTTGACATGGAGCCTCTGCGGGTCCGTAGAGATGTCTGTAGAGCTTTAACTGTTGCAGATGTGCTACAAGGAAGAATCGACTGCGGAAGGATCCTTCAACAGATTAGCATCAACGTACAACCAAGGCCAATGCGTCACAACTCCATGCTCAGGCTTCCTTTTTGCCGCACCAACTATGGGTTGAATAGCGCTATTCACGGGTTGCAGTGAACCTTCAATAGGGTGGCGTCCATTTTCGATTTCCATCTGACGCGGAACGCACTTCGTCGGAGATTTTCTACCGTTTTTAGATCAATTGACGCACGTAGTTAAGTTAGTGTATAGCTTTAATTATTTTATTTTTACTTATTTATGTTTGTGTCTTGACTCCACTTAAGAGGTTATGTACTCGTTTCTTATTGTAATTTTTTTCTATTTAACATCATTAGGACCTAAACTTGGTCTGTTGATGTACTTCAAATAAACAAACAATAAACAATAAACAAACAATACACAAAAATAAAGATATCATAAGCGGCAACAGTAAGTCAATACGAGAACATAATATGCGTATGTACAAAATATATCTGACAACCACTGGATTGTTACTGAAAAAAAATTAGGCATGTAATAATATCCTACTTGTCCTAAAAAAGCTGAAAACAGAAAAGATCATTCCAAATTTCTATGATAAAATTTCCATAAGAGATATTATTTTATAAGATATGTTGTCAAAATTCTTCTTTATACCGTTCTAGTTACATTTCAAAGATAGCAATTGGAGTCACCGAAGCGCACGGTTTGATGATTTCTGAAATAAATGGCTTATTTTATCAAAATAAAACTAAACACAATATTCAAATATAATCCTACACTGCTCATAAGCACATGCCAGTCTTTTAAGACTAAAATAGTTGAAGTTCTAAAGTGCAAATTAAATTAAATGTTATACTGAAATCCTGGAAAAGGAATCGAGCCTTTGATGCTTGTAATGTTGCTCCAGGCTCTTAAATGGTTTTGGAATGCAAAGCGTGCTGAAATTATTAATTAAATGAGAATGGAAAATAATATGATATGAATTACAGGTATGGTATGGACAGGTATGTACAACTTTATTTATAGGTGCACGATCTTTTGTCGCACTCCCTCACTTGGCTATTGTCAAAATGGCAACATTGCCCAGGCTACGCCAACCAGTGTCTTCATATTTCTGCTGGCAGTACTTTGTGATCATATGACTCGTGGAGGCGTGAGGTAGGAACTTGTGAGGACCAGAGGTCGGTCGCACCCTCCTTTGAAGTTGTCAACTCACCATTTGAAGCCCTGTACCTCTATTTTGATTTTGTACGTCAAGAAATGTATGGATTGTGAATGGCGATGAAAAAGACTACAGTAGGGAAATGTTCCTTATATTCTACTTTTATTTAGCTTTTTTTTTTGTTTAGGAGATAAACCACTGCGACCAGTAATTTGATCTATTGTAGTATATTCCGTATCCTTTGATTAGTGCATGTCGAGTTACTTCATCATTGTTGAGAAATGATGAAGTATTCGGTGTTTTTACAGTTGTCGTTGTTTGTTTTGTTGGCAATGAATTGATTTTAATTAATGTTTTCGCTATATAAACCCTCTGAAGAGTGAAAGCATTCTTCAAAGGCGCGCCCCATTATCAGTCAAAACCGGATTCATTGCAAAGAAAACAAACAATGAATTCGATACTGACCATACATTAGAATCCAAGTCCTTACCAATTCAAACTATAGAACATCAAATAAAACATGAGAATTCACATATATGATGACATATCATGATTTTCTTATTCCAAGCTTATCATCGGTATCTCAATCAGAGCATTGTCACTTTTCAAAAAGATGTAAAATGTAATAAGAAATAAGATATGTTCCATTGATTATAAAAACAACTATGTTCCCTAGTTTGAATTAATTTGGACTCTTCCAGCGCACAGTGATTCCAATGCGGAAAAAAGTCGAAAAATCAACTTCCTCATCTTACAACTAATATATTTTTGTATTTTTGTACACTATTCGAAATTTATTTTTAGAAAATTATGTATAAAAATTGCGCTCTCTACATTTTTTTAAAGTATACACATAGCACACACGCGCACATACTCCAAAATATGCTTATTTTGGAAATTTGTTTGCCAGCTTTCCGAAAATCTGGGTATCATCTTGTGCAAATTTGCGCACATACGGTTCCGGGAGGCCAGAGTTCTGGAATGTCTGGAAAACCCATATATTTGGTTAATTCATAAATATCAACTTAGATTAACACTTTTTTACCTTTCTTACAATGAAGTGTGTGTTTATATATCTTAGAAAATCGACTTTTAATCCAAGGCCTGGAAGGCCGAGTGTTATATACAACGAACTAAACTCGATAAACTGAACAGAATATGTGTGTGTAACGAAATTTCTAACTCACTTTCTCAAGCAACTACTGAACCGATTCGAATGAAGCACCGTCAAATGAAAGGTACTGTAGCCCTATATGTCGCTTTTGAATTTATTGGAATCGGTTAACTGGTTTCGGAGATACCCCCGGGGAAGTCGCCAATTTCTGACTTAGATCAAAACCCATTATGCGACACCTCAAATTACATGAAAGAGTCACCTCAAATTACATTTGAAGAGTCTTAATTTCGTTTTGACGACTCTTAAATTCAGAAACTTAAAACCCGTCAAAACTATACAATCTTGAAGAAACTGAAGACCCGTCAAAACATCCGGCAAGCGCTAACCAGAAGGTTAATACCTCCGATTGCATTATGCCGGGCAAACGCATCTAAGGAGCATTTTTCCAAAGTTTAAGGAGCATTTCCCCAAAAAGAAGGGTGCATTTACCCTTTGCCAATAAAAACTGAAAATTTCTAAAATAGGTTTAAATTATTAGATTTTATCTTTTTATATTACTACTTTTTCTTAAAACTAAAACCAATTATTTTTCTTTTTCTTTCATCATAAAAATTGAAAAAAGTTCCAAGAAGTGGTTTTAAAGTTATAGTTTTCTTCTCGTTTTTTGGACTACCCTATCTCGGAATGGGCCAACCTTATGATAAATTGAAAAAAAGATATATCAAAAATTTCCCGAAATGGAACAAACCTATCAAATATTGCGAAATTCTAAAATCCACCTCTTCTTTTTGGTATGGAATTGCAGAATTATCAAATGTTACGGATGTTTCGGAACTTCCGGAAAACCATGCAATGACCACCCAGAGCCAAACATTGTTCTCCACATTGCTTTAATTTTTACATTTTATGTATAAATGGTTTTGAAAAAAAATCGTATTGCTTTAGGACGAGACTAATGAATTTACCATTTAATCGGATGTTCCGGATATTCCATGGGACCATAAAGTGGCCATATCTCGGTAGTGTGACCCAATACGATAATATAGATAGCATATTCGAAATCAGCGGCCCAAAATAACTTGGAAACACATAACTTAGCTTTGTGAAATCCATTTTTCGACTTTTTACCCTTCTTACACCAAAAGAAGGGTATTAAGATCGCTTGAAAATTCGACTTTTTATCCGAGGCCCAGAGGGCCGAGTGTCATATACCATCCGACTCAGCTCGACGAACTGAGCACATGTCTGTGTGTATGTATGTGTATGTGTGTGTGTGTATGTGTGTGTGTGTGTATGTGTGTGTGTGCGTTACAAATAATGTCACATCGGTTTCTCAGCCATTTGTGAACCGATTTCAGTTCTGTTGACGGCAAATGAAAGCTACAACATTCCCATCCCAAGTAGCAATTCAAATGTAAATTGGTTTGATTCATGTTTTATGGTAGTTTTATCAGAGCATTATGGAGTTCATCCGGTTTTATCAGGGCATTTTCCAAGTTAAGGTGGTTTTAATTCATTAACAGTTCTCAAGAGTGATTAAAGAACACTTGAAGAAACCTCCATAAAACTACATCATTTATAAGTGTAATTCACCTTATCAGTAGTTTTATAAGATACTTGATCCCCCTCTCAAGACATCGTTTCGCAACTTGCATAAAACCTGATAAAAGTTTTGTAAAAGTTTTATGACATTCTTCTTTAAGATGAATGTATCTTGGAAATGCTGCCATAAAACTCTCTTAGAACCATTTGATTTTAAATAAGAGCACATATTCTTGAGAAAGAACATTTTGTGAAAAATAAACAAACTGTTACAATGGACGCCCACAGGTGGAAGAAATTAAAAACCAGCGGATCGTTCAAGCGGAAATTCAATAAAAACCTATCCAATATATTGAACACTCCTTCATCTCAGCCACCAACGACCATTTTTTTTTACCATTCCATTGGATTCGCAGCCTACTGAGACTAACTTATCAAAAGGGTCTATGCGTTATGCGTAAAACGAATAAAATAAAATGGTGCAATGTGTCGCCAGTTGAAAACCGAAATGCATAACTCATGATATTTGATTTTATGCCGGTTATGCAAGTTAAACCTAACGTCTCAGGTAGTGCGTTATATGGCGCACCACCGTGGAAATACAGCGCAGTACTTTTGACGTAAGGTTTAATGTGCACTACGATTGTCAAATGTTATGTTAATGTTGAGTTCTCCCGAGTCGTGCATTTTAGTTCCCAATAGGCTACACAATATTTATACTCGTTGCAAGTAAAAATTAGTATATCATCTGAGCGAAAATCGATTTTTCCCATGATCCGCACGTTTAATCCAAAGTCGGAAGTAGTGCACTGGAATTGCTCAGTGATCCACTACACAGTGCACTTCTTCCAACGCTAGGTTCAGCGTACAGATCAAGAGAAAAATCATCTTTCGCTCAACTGATGTTTCAGCCATCGACGCAATATTATTATCTGTTCTTCTACCCAAATCCATTGTTAACATATTCAAGTTAGAGTTTTTTTTTATGTTTTAATTGCCTTACGCTGGTGATTAAAAACAACAAATTATAAGCTGTCATTATGAACAACAACTATGCATAGGCACTTTTGATTTGATCGTTCACATTTTCTTTGTTTATGATGTGCCTTCTCCACACTGATTTTATGGCTATCTTACGAAAGACTTGTTTACCTTGAGCAATTCAAACAAGTTTTATTCAAGCGTTACTCCTCTTTTTCAAGAATAGAACAAGTAAAGATGAACTTATGGCGCTCCTGAAAAAATCTTGTTAGTCCTGTGCAAGAAATATTAGTGTTATATGCGTTTTATGGTAGTTTTAGATAAAACCATTGAAAAAATGGCGAGCGTGGCTATTCTGGATTCCCTCCGAATGGTAGCCATTTTCATATATATGCTACAAAACTCTCGTTTTTCCAATGCTACGAACAATTGCTGCTGTTTAAATTACATTTTGAAACTTAAAATGGATTGTAGACACAATTTATTCAAGATCTAACAATTTATCAACCTTGTCACCTAATTGTTGAATTGTCAAGTATTTTTTTATTTTTCAAATAAATCAATGTTCTAGCAATGATTCCGAGGCGCATTGAAATTTTCGAACTTTTATGTTATAAAACACCGATAAACTGAATGTCGCATGAAAAATGTATCAATTGCTGGCAAAAAACTCAATTTTACAATTAATTTACATACGTATCCACTTTGGAAAAGAAACATCATAATATATCGATGTTTTTTTTCTCTTAGAAAAGTCCCCATTCAGCAGAACGAATCCAAAAATGGAATCTTCGAAATATATTTGTGACGGACTGGAAGTGTTCTTAAAGAGGAAAATCATAAAACTACCAAAACTTGTGGTAGTTTTATCATAGTTTTAAGCATGTCCTGCATGTCATTACAAGTATGTACCGATAAAACTATCAAGTTTTAAGCGAATCTTGGGAAATAGTCTTGAGAACCTCCTTTAGTATGGGCCTTTTTGAACTTATGAGGGTTTTATGGCTGTTTTATCGATGTTATGTAGAATATCTAGTTTTATGCGTGGTTTTATCAAATGAGTCTTGAGAACTTCTTCAAGTGTACCTTAAAATTGAAATTGTTGCTTGGGATAGAACGCTATTGATTTTTTTATTCGGACATTTCGTTACGAAGATATCAACGAAACAGTACTTGACGGCCTATTATAATAGTAATCAAACAGTTCAGTCTCCGATTACATACTGAGCTATTTGTGTACCGATTTTAGTTTTGTTAGCGCCAAATTGAAGTTATAAAATCTTCAAATAACTGGTCAAAATTTCAAAATTCAAAATTTGGAGATATGAACAAAACAAAACCTGAGAGCACATAATTGTAAGATGAAAATATACTCGTTGCAGTTCAAAGCCGAACAAGACCACTCACCCCAATCGATGTCGCTTGCATTCTATTGTTCCGCATCTGGTGCATTGTATAGCACATACAGCGGACTAGTCACACTATGCGACTCTAAAGAATTAGAGCAGGATCGATTGGCTCGAGTGGTCCGGTTTTTAACTGCAACGAGTATTTTCGAAAATTACACAAAGTCTCCACTACACAATTTTCAACGAACATGTACTTATTAAGCATCTTGAATCCATATCGATTATCATAATTGACGCTCAGGATTGTCTAATAATTCATTCTATGGACTGATTATATGAAATTTCCAATATTTATGTAATTTCCCCTTTTATATAACTAACATAAACAGGTCGCTAAGCACTATTAATGGCAATATTTTAATCACATCGATGAACAATGCTTTCAGGATTGTCAAATAGTTCATATTATAAACTGAAAATATGACATATCGAATATTCCTGAATTTTCCTGGAATTTCTGATGAGAATATGTATCCAGTACCATATTGGCCACATTTGAGTTCGTAATTCTGGTGAAGTGTAAGAAGGGTTCAGTCTCACCATCGGTGGATTAATTCGGGTTTTTCTGGAATGGAATCACTACCCTAGCAAAGGAAAATAACAAGCTGGTATCATATAAAAAAAATTTTCTTTTCTCCCATATGTTGTTTTTTTTTCCTTTTTTCATATAAAAAATTTTGTTTTTACCATTGGGAAATGAAAAAATGTGATAAAAAAATAAAAAATAAAATTTTTTTTTACGAATGCTAATTAAAAGAAAAAAAATAAAATCAGCATACTTGAACAAGAAATTTTGATTTTTTTTAAAAAAAGTTCAGATATTAGTATGAGAGTTTGATTTTAAATTGATAACATAATTTGAAATTTTTTGAATAAATTTTCTTAAAATACAGAATTTGTTATCAAGATGTTCCTCCTGATATTAAAATAAGCTATAGATAAAATTTTGAACGAGTATTTTTTTATTATCCATTCTGCTATTTTGGCTGTTCAATGATATTTAGTGATCAAACAGTGATAATCAGATAATAGAACTTGTTATCACTTTGGTTTAAGCCTTTAGCTCGGGAATGCAGCGTAACGGGTCTTCTACAATAATGCTTCGACGACCTGTCGGGCACCTATGGAAAAATGCATTTTGATGTAATAATCAACGATGCGATCATCTGAAGTAGTTATTGTATGATTCAATCAAATAAACATTATAAGATGGGATTTTCAAGTCGTCTAAATTTAAATTTGATCGGTCTTTAAGTTATAAAATCAGTTCACGTTAAATTTCGGACACATTTCTTTCAGTGTAGATTTCAAATTATTTCACGGATCGCTGAAACGTTTCCCTTATATGACAACTGAAACTCTCCACTTTATTTCGTCGTACAACATGTTCACACTCTTGTTACACTCAGTAAAATGGCGTCGAATCAAGTGGAAGTGCACAAACGCATTTTGTACGAACGGCAGAAAAATACGAATTTATCGGTACGCGATCTTGCCAAGAATCTAAAACTACCAAACAGTACCGTGTTTTGTGTTTGCTAATCATTTGACCAGCAATTCACTGTTGATAGGAAGGTTGAAAGTGGAACAAATCAAAAAGTACGCTCCCTACAAATGGACAAGAAGGTGGTAGCCATTATTGAGAAAAATCACAATCTCTCTGTGCAAAATGTGGCCCGCATAGTTGGGAAGTCAAAATCATACGCACAAAAAGAGAAGCAGAGGAAAATACTGAAGGCGTACAAAGTGAAAAAAATGCCCAACCGTAATGTTAAGCAAAATTTCACTCCAAATGTCGTGCCAAAGAGCTTTACACCCATTTTTTGCAAACATTTTCTTGTATCATAATGGACGACGAAAGATATGTACTCGAAGACTTTAAACAGCTTCTGGGTCTGGCTTTTTATACCGCAATGCAAATGAACGCCGAAACCGAGCATTTTCGGACAAAGAAGGTTTCCAAATTCCCGAAGAAGTATTTGATTTAGCAGGCCATATGTACAGGGGATGATCAAAAAGGAGAAGACTAGCAAAATTTTGTCCAGATTCAAAGTGATACAGTTCGGTGAATAATAAACCGTTTTTGATGAAATTAGAAGCGTTCGACGGGGAATTTATTCTTGTTACAGCATGTTTATTCAATATTTGATTTGACTTCCGGGCACAGGAGATATCACGGATACTTTGAGGTTATGTCAAATGTGCTAATTTTCTGCAGCTCGTTATTTTTTATGTTACTTGAAAATCGGAAATATTATATTTTTTTCAGAAATTAAAATTCATAACAAGTCTGTCAGTGGTGAAAGATCGTGAATCAGCTCATAAACATTTGAGATATGGCTATTTCCGTAAAATGTAGTTTTTTACCCAATTGCCTGACACTTCTTATGTTGAAAAACTCCTTTTTAATTTATCTGTAACTCTGCGTACCCTTAACCAAATTAGATGCAACTTTTTCCATACGATTACAAATTTATCCTTGTTTTTGGAAGAGTAGCGGACATTTCGTTATTTTCCGTAGTTCCGGATTCATTATCGGGAATCGTGAAGGAAGTACCCTACCAGTGTAATGGCCAGAGTTAGAACTGTATCAAACCTGGCTTGCGACGTATCAAACTTCATGATTTTACAAACCAATACCACTGGTAGTCAACCTGAGAGTATTTTTTCACATTGGCCACACCTGGTGACGTTCCGGATTCCGGGTTCCCCAGGGAAGTGGCCAGATTTCGAATGATGTCAAACCCTGGCTTGCGACACATCAAACTTCATGATGAGGATTCAATGGCAAATTATTCAAACATAGTTTCGAAAATATATAAAAGTTCGGATATGCTAACAATAATTCAGTTATTTTGATTAGATAGATCGTTTCAAAGGAAAATCGCGTTTAATAAGGCGTGGGTCCACCATTCGCATTCAAAACGGCTAGGATACGCCTAGGGATGGAATCGTACAATTTTCGGATTGTTTCGATAGGTATTTTATACCACTCATCGATCAAAACCTTCTCTAACGCTTTAAGAGACGATGGTGGTGGAAATACACTTCTCACGCGTGCTTCTAATGTAGACCAAAGTGGCTCGATAATGTTGAGGTCTGGTGACTGTGCTGGCCAATCAAGGTGATGAAAGTCTGTGTCAAGCTCTTCGTACCACGCCTTTATGATTTGAGCAGTGTGGAGCGTTGTCATCTTGGAAGATTCCTCTGCCATCAGGAAAGATGGTCTTCATCATTGGCAGCACCTGTTGGGCAATTGTGTTATTTTAAGTATATTGTGAAGGTTTTCTAAAAAATACCTGGTCATCCAATAATTCTTGATAATCTTTGGCCTTTATTTTTCCCTTCATAGCAACTAAAGGCCCAAGAGAATGCCACGATATTGCACCCCATACCATAACTGACCCCCCGCCATGTTTAACGGTTGGCAGAAGGCAGCCAGTGTTGTAGGCTTCTCCAGGAGTACGCCATACGTACACTCGACCTGTAGTTGGAAACAAGCTAAAAGATGATTCGTCCGACCACACAACATTAGTTCCATTGATCTGGCGTCCATTCCTTATGATCCTTGTACCAGCGCTTCCTGTTTACCGCGTTTTGCGGTTTAGAAATGGCCGCACGAGCGTAAAGATTCATGTCGTGCAGCTCCCTTCGGACAGTTGATATAGAAACTGGTTCTTGAAGCGCATTGTTCAAAGCAGCAGTTGCTTTAACAGCACTAATGCGTCTGTCTGCTTTGACTATGCGCTTCAACGAACGTTGCTGCCGGTCATCCATCTTCTGCTTCCGTCCACAGCTACTTTTATCAGGCGATGTTTTTCCATGTTTTTTATATTCCGACATTATCCGGCAAACTGTGGCCCTGGCAACACCAACCAGTTTGCATGTTTCAGCGATCGAAGCACCGGCTTCTCGAGCACCGACTACACGGCCCCGTTGAAATTCCGTAAGCTCTAATGGCATTTCGAACTGCACAGTTCAGCACTTAACCACTTAAACGCTTTGCTGCAGCTACTGCGTCAATTCTATCGATTATTCCATCGACTCTCAAAGCACAAATCATGGTCTTATCTTCGCCAGGATTTACATGAAATCATCATGATTTGATGATTCACTATTCTCAGCAGAATAACTAGTTACCCTCGTAGGTAAGATAATAACCATCATGCGAACATGCAAGACCCGATCGATCTGAGTTTCATTTGTCTGTAGCCCTTATATCAAAATATGAACGGTTAATCTATCAGTATCGTTAATTTAAACACTTGCTCCATGAACGGCAAAACTTATGAGTTTCTCAACTTTCTGAATCCAAAGAAAGTCGACACCTCCAACTCACGGATTTTCGTCTTGTGTGGCTTGATCGAGCCAGTTCTCAAGGAGTGGCCTTCGTTCTAAGGAGGAATATCTGCTACCGATTGCTACCGAGCTTCCATCTGAAGTCCATCGAAGCCGTAGGGGTGAAAGTAACTACTCCTATCGGCTCATTTACGATCGTCGCGGCCTACTGCCCCAAGCAAGTAATACCAGAGATGGATCGGTTGTGAACCTACGAAACGACATTGTAAAACTGACACGTCGGCGGGATAAATTCAATATCGCCGACGATCTGAGTGCCCAACATCAAACCTGGGGCAAAGAATGCCGGAACCACAACGGCATCATCCTCCGTGACGATCTACAGGTAGCGCAGAACAAAATCCTTGCTCCAGATGTACCCACCATACGAAGCAAATTTTACAATAATTAGAAACTAAAATGCTTAAGGTGGCACACTTGTCCCTACTTCCGCTATTAGACTACTGCGTCCATTAATTAGAAGTATTGTAGTAAACGTGTCAATGAAATGTCATGAGAACTTTGTCCTTCTTTGATTCATGCGCAGTTCTTCTCAATTTAATAACTTTGAATTCGCTAACATACCAAGTTTTTTTTCCATTGTTGAAATTAGAACAGAATGCGACTCCAAGCAAACCGAAACAAATAAATGACTTATCAGTCACTAAGTAAGCTTAGTCAGCGATCCTACGAAAAAAAAAATATGCCATAAAATTTTATATTGTATACAAAATTCCCTAGCTTCCGATGTTTGGATGGATTTATGTGAAAATTTACGATGCATTTACGATTCTTCTAATCTACTTAGAATCTCCATAATTTTCTATGAATTTTTCAGAGCCTACCCAAGTAACCATAAGCATTAAGCTAAAGCCCGATAATAGCTTTATATCAGCATTAATGTTGCTTAAAAGTTATATATAAGCATATGTTTTGCATGCAAGCTTCATATTGGCATCATAAATGCATTCAAGCTCCAACCAAAAATAAGCATTATCGCTAGCATTATATGCGCATATAAGGCTGTTATAATGCATAAAAGTATTTATCATGTTCACAGCCTACATGCTTCATATTTGCATGTAGTGCTCATATAAGGCTTTCATATAATGCTTAGAATTAGTTTACAAAAGCATTGAAAAGTAATTTGGAGTCAACAATAACCAGCATGACCGAGAATAAGTGATTTTTTTTTAAGTGGAAATTGTAGACGTATAGTGAAATTGTATCGAAACTACGATACTTCTAAACTTAACACACCTGATCATATTGATGATTACATCTACGTCTCCATCAGCCAGTTAGTTCTACGCCTTTAAATTCGTTCGTAGGATTTGAAGATGAATGTTCTAAAAATGCTGGAGCAGCTTAAAGCCAGGCACTGGTAGCAAAGGCAGTGGGCCAACCATGCATTGATACCTTGGTTTAAGACGCTGTACAGGAAATTTACGCAAAATATTACTTTACTCATACTAATACACTCAATACTAAAAATATTAATTTACACTAAAGGGTTTGTTTATAGCTTATCATTGCATGCATTTTCCTCCTCTTTTTGCTAATACCATCAATAAGAAAAAGCAAAAGATGAAATAGTTCGTGAAATAAATCAGAAACAGACAGCAGATAAATGCAGAATAATTGCATTAGCAGTGCCATAAACGGGCCATGAAAACTGACAGTTATGTTAAGGTGCATTAATATAGCATTACTAATGCTATTTACGAGCTGTCACTTCTGCATTATATAAGCACGTTATTTCGCCTTTCTTAGCATTATATTAGCATTATATCTGAATAAAGAGCTTCAAGGCATTTACGTGCTGCTTTATATGCAGATATAATGCTGATATACTGCCACGTTTAGTTCTTAATGGTTACTTGGGTAGTAGACTAAATAAATAGAAGTTCATGGAGTATCAATCAGTGCCTGTTTTTATCACTTACTATCATACGCAATGAAAAGCATTTCGAGTCAGTGTAGATAAATTGTATTTGTATTGAAAATATCAGGGCAATGAACTTATTATGCTTCTATCACTACTGGATTTTTTATTACTCATTAGAGTTAGAATTTCCAGACAATCATCAAACATTAAAATGCCATTTTCAATTCAACCAAAATAATTATTTTGAATAATGTCAATCGCAGAGTCTTACTACCCTCTATTATCATAATTACAACTTATAGTTATTGTAACCTATCGATCTGAGCTTAAAAAATTACACATCATGTGCTACATCAAAAGAAACAAATCATGTTTTTTCATTTGATAGCATCCTCGCCTGGATGAAATTAAATATTGATATTGTCAACAGCACAGGCAATAATGAACACCCATCGACGAATGAACAAAACCAAATAAAGACTTCGAAACTCAGCGGTGGCTCAGCTCAAGAGAATACTGTCATTTCAAAATTCAAATTCACGAAGACAATCGTACTACTCCGCAGACAGACGTTCTACTTCATCTCATTTACCTGTGTAAAAACATGGCTTTCCTCAAGATATCAAGTAGCAATAACCTAACAGATGGCGCCACAAATTTGATTAGTGTTGGTAAGGGAAAAATGAGTTACCAGTCAAACTGTCAGATTGAGTGTAGCAATAAGTTAACTATGCAAGATGATTCCAGCGTAATTAGATTTGAAATTTTACACCACAAATGTGAATTGTTTTGTTCGAGCTTGAATGTTTGTCTGCGGTTGGTCTGTCAGTTAAGGTTGGCTTCATTTTCAGCTCATTGGAGTGCAGATGACTTGATTTTTACCGGCACTGGTATCAATAAATGGGATTACTGTAAGATTTGTCGCACTTCTGAAAATCTTTCATGCTTTTTCCCGGATTCAACGCCAAGCAATTGGTATTGTCTGAATAATTATTAAAAGACTCATATTGAAAAAAGTGGATTGGGATCATAAAATTCAACATGACAGTGATTTAAGAAACTGACTCCTTTTTCCGGATTTCTTCTGTACTACCATTAATCGGTCACCTGCACGGACCTCACATAATCTAGGACACGAACCATAAGAACCCACTCTGCACCTCAGACATTTTCTTCCAATAAGACTGCATCTGTCATGATGAGAGCAAACTTGACAATCTCCAAAATTCCTCAAGGCGCAAGTGACGTATAAGCAATGGCAGTCTCTTAAAAATAAAATTCCTTTCAATACCAGTTCTGTGCGAACCGATAAGTATTTTAAAAAAATCTCCAGTTTTGGCTACGATTTTCTCACTCAAACAGCCACTAAAATGTTTCGGAACGTGTAGTTCACATCCGCAACTATGGCATTTCTGTGTCCAGTTCGAATTAGACGTGGAAAGAAGAAAAAACGTAAGTAGAATTTGAGACTCCTGCGTGCCTTTGCCATCCGCCCTGGCGATGGTGGTGATTTCAATGAAGAAGAAAAAGTGAGAAGATCACCAAAGAGACAAACATCAGCAGCAGGAGAGGCAGTGAAAGAATTCCATTCAATAGCAGGTCACTGACATAATTACCTGTTGATATGCTATATGCTACATTTCTGCGACACAGGGGAATAGAAATAGAAGTGGGATTTTTGATTCCTGATAATTGTGTCACAACTATGTGGAACAGATAGGGTGATATCCTGTTAATCAGGAACGGGAAAGTTTTCGGTATAGTGATTTCAAATTGGTAGAAATAGTAATGCCAAGAATGAGACTAGTGCAGTGAAAACAATATCTGATAATTAATTTGAGATAAACATTCAATGAAAGGTCACGATTTAAGAACTCGTTCTCGTCAGTGCTGCCGAAGTCAGTCAGACCGAAGCTCTATCCCATTGGAATAAATTGATGGTATCCCGTACCATGCATTTCTGAACTGGATTTTCGTCTTTTAAAATGGAATCAATAATTCGTGTCTTACAAGTGTTAATAAACAGGTTTCTTGTTGTTACTATCGTTCAAGTCACTAACAGTAACTTATTTTCTTTGACGAAAGTTAATACCATTTACAATTTTTTGAGCTAAACCAGGGCTGGACCAAATGATAATACCGTGAACTGCAAGCTGATCTGCACAAAAATCACATTTTTTTCATTACATATATTATGTTGTTCATTTCTTGACAAAACAGTCAAAAGGTCGAACGTAACACTTGTAAACAATGACTTCTAGCATATTTTTCTGGGATCTGCTTGCTCCCACAAACAAAATAGCACCAGAAACAGATACAAGGAGTTATTACCTTCCCGTCGGTATTGGATATAGATGAAAGCAACCTGGCATTTCCAGGAAATTTACGTTTCAAGTCATTGTTTACAAGTGTTACGTTCGACCTTTTGCCTATTTTGCCAAGAAATGAACACGATAAAATTATACATGTTACCTCTTTTCATGCGAGTGAACTCATTTTACAGAGGCGTATAATGACACATCTTGGTATCTTCAGTAATGGTACACTGGGATTTAATTTAATTGATAGGAATATAATATGAAAAATTCGAGTAAGCTTATAATTTGTTTATTACATGTCCAAAGGCAAAATGATTATTTTGCCTTTCAGATCGTTACATTTCTGCAATAGTTATTTGTGGAGCTCCAACGTATTGCAATTAGATGAGCGTGTTCTCTATCAGTTCATCCTGTTTCTTAGCATTTTATGACAATTGTTCATCAAACTAGCTTTTTTCCTATTGTCAACTTATCGTATTTACTTGAGAGCTTTCGAGAGATTTTGTTCAATTTTTAAATTGTGATTTTCATAGTGAAGTAAACAATTTCAAATAAGGTCTTTCGAAGCCTCTTCACACATTTAGTTTGAAACTGACTGTGCACAACCAGTTTGAAATTTTTATGTTAAAACATCATGCTTGTTTTTGCATTGCTCTAAAAAGATACTGAATCAATCCGCTGTTCTAGTATTCATATTGACAATTCCTTATTCCATAACTTTGCAGAACATCACTTTTCGAACAAAAACTGTTAATTATTCATGTCGCTAGTACTTATCTTTTCCATACAAATCAGGAAAAGAAAGAAGTCGCCTCTGCTCTATTCAGTCCACGGTTGTATTTACCAGCCTCACATTCTACCAACCGTGGTAACGTATAACTCCTGCCCCAGCTTTGTGTCCGCCTTGATGTAAGTCTCGTCGTCCATCACGACGCACCTCGGTTTCGTCAGCCACTCTCGCTACGGTTTCCTGACACGGGTTTTGGGTACCATGTTTTGTTTGTCGTTCCGGTTTGATGCCTTCCTGACCTTGGAGGCCGGCACTTATCGTCTCCATGTTTCAGTTGGCAGTCTTTTGTGATCATATGACTCGTGGAGGCGTGAGGTAGGAACTTGTGAGGACCAGAGGGCGGTCGCACTCTCCTTCGAAGTTGTCAACTCACCATGTGAAGCTCACCAGCGTCGTTTGATCGATCCACCTTGCTCTTTGTGCGCCTCTTTTTCTTGTGCTCGTCGGATCGTTATCGAAAATTATTTAAACTGGGCTGTCGTCAGATATACTTACGACATTCCCAGCCCACTGTAGATGACCGATTTTAGCAGGTAGAATACTAATACAGATACTAATTCGTCTACCGCCTCGATTCCATCATCGTCAATCTGAACACGTGATGGTAGGCTAATATTGTCTTCTCTTGAGCACGCATTTACATCAAGCCCATTCCTAAAAGCTTCATCATTGAGTGCGATGTACGTTTCCGCCATCGTCTCAAAGTTACGTGCTACAATATCAACATTGCCGGCAAAGCCAAAAAGTTGTACGGATTTCTTGAAGATTGTTCCACTCGTGTCTATCCCCGCTCTTCGAATCACACCCTGCCAATGTTTAATACCATACTCGACATTCCATCACCTTGCCGAGATTCGAAGGGACTCGAGAGTTTCCCTGAGACTCGGACGACATACATCACTCGATCTATCGTTATTTTGACCAACCGCGTCAGTTAATCTGGAAATCCATATTCTTGCCATAGCTGGTCTCGATCGATTGTGTTGTAATCTCGACGAAAACATAATGTGTGGGTATGTTATGCTCACGACATTTCTGCAGCACCTGCCGAGTGGGCACCCATGAAAACCACTTGAAAACAGCCTCACGAACTCCTTTGCAACTGGTGACAGACAATGCATAGGATTTGAGTGAGCAACTTGTAGACGGTGCTCAGTAGCGTGATAGCTTGCAAGGTTACTGATATTTGCCTCGTACAACTCGAATTCTTCCATGTACTACAAACACATTCGAAGGAGCAAATCAAGGCAAGCAATCCCGATTTAACCGAAGCATTTTCTGATGCGAATATCTGTGAGAGAATAGTGAGCGATTTGTTTGTTTGCTATTCTTGCTTTACTCCATTCACCTATGATCCTCCAGCAGCCATGTCCAAACACTACACTGCACGGCGAGCTACTTTTTACCACGCTAGCGCGTGTATTAAATTCACCACTTTGACTTCGTGCTTCCAGACTTACACGCAACGCCCGTGCTCGTGTTTTGCATTCAGACATCGTGTATGATGTTTCGGCAAACACCATAGCCGAGTGTTTCCGATTGTGTCCGATTGCGGAATACACGCGTGGTTAATTTATTTTATTTCTACCCATGCCGTGCTTGTTAAACTCAATCAACTAATGCGCCCGTCACCCAACAGCCAAGAAAACAAACCTATAAGTCAAATTATCAAATTTTTAGAATCATCCGACGAGCAGTCGGCTCGGGTGTTTTCCCAAAAATCAAGACACGGTGTCTGAAGCAAAACACGAGCGTGTACACTCATGTCGCTTCCATTGCGTTGCATGTTCATCTATAAGCACGAAACTGAAGTGGTAAATTATAGCCACATGGTGGTGTGTTTGAAGTCAACTTCGGCTCTCGTGCAGAAGGGTTTGGTGTTTTCACCAAGGCTGTCCTCCAGCATCGTTCATTACGAAAAATGCGATCGTAGATGCGAAGCGAGTGAGGCGGGGAGAGCTTTGCGACGCAGTTTATACGAAGCAATAGCTGCAATGCCATCGTTGCGATGCAATGCGGTGTAAAAACTAATTTTTACGAGGAATACTCGAGTACTTTTTCAGTCAGACGTATCTGATTTTGAAAACAAAGAACGGAAGTAAGATTCAAACGTTAAAATCTTGAAACCTTTGGCATTTTCATGTAAACTAAGAGCATCATTAACGGTGGGCAACAGTAGCGTTGCTATTTCAGAAGCGCTTTAGCGTATTCATTTTAGTTTAGCCACTCTTCTCCACATCGGTCGTTGCTATAGCGGTGATCAATTTAGTTACCCTATTCCGTACCGGTGAGTGATGATAGAGGGCTGCTAAAGGGGCTTCTATACCTCACCGTTAATGATGCTCTAAGGCCACCAACACAAAAAATAACAGTTCCCTAACATGATGGTGAAGCTACTTTCCGTGTAGATGCTGAGAGATTTGAGAAATTTACGTTTGAATAATACTTTCCCTTTTGTTTATCAAATCAGATACGTCTGTTTAAAAAAGAACGGGAGAATAGAGCGGTTTATGAAAAGCTGATTTTTCAGTTCATGAAGTCAAGAATCCCATGACGCGGTTTTATTATTGAGCGGGTACCATCCGATTCAATCAACAAAAGATGATAAATTCGATAAAATAAAAAAAATATGTCACTTGGAAAATGACATCTGAATGCATTTTTTTTTATTTAATATAATTGCAACTATTAAATGCAATTGTATTCAAATGCAATTGTTAAATTCTGGACAGGGAGCGACCCCGGTGTAGTGGTTAACATCCATACTCTCACTCCAAAGTCACGAGTTCAAATTTCACCCCCGGAAAAGTTACGGAAATACCCAATGGTCCAAATCACACCTCAGATTTGACAGGTACTGGTGCCCTTGCGTTCATAAATTCGTGTCTAAGACAAAGGGACGGAGAACACGACGGTTGTTTCTATCTTTTTTACTCTCAAAGTGTGAAAAGTGAGGTTTGCTTTTTCCGTGCAACAGCTTATAGGGCTTATAGGTATTTGAACCAGCCCAGGGCTGAAAATCTCGATAATCAAGGAAAAAAAAAATTCTCGACAACTTATTCAAATAGACGTATCTGATTTTGTAAACAAAGAGGACGAAATATTAAAACGTAAATTTCTCAAAACTCTCACCACCCCCACGGAAACTAGCATCATGTTATTTCTTGTGTTGGTGGTTTGCATGAAAAAATATATATTTTGTTACAGGATACCAGGAAATAATCCACACATATTTATTGGCAAAAATCCATGGAAAATTCCACATAATACTGATGTGTTCACACGTAAACAGAATCCTCGAAGAATCACAAATGAAAAGTATGTGTGGCCACACATAGTGGTTATGTGTACACATAGGAATTATGTGCGGTTACCAATAGCTAGCATTTGTTGATCGCATTGCAAAAATGTGATGTGTCAGACCGGCACACCGGTCCCAAGCTCGATCCGAAGCTTAATAATTCGCCCCTAATAACGTAACTCACACCAATACACCCTCAAATATTCTGTCAAAATAACATAGCGCAACAAAACAAAAACAAAGATACTAAAGGGTGTCCACGATGAAATTGCCACACTATGAAATTGCTCTAACTTTTTAACCGTTGGGTAGAATTTAATGAAAATTTGGGTGGATTTAGTTCATAGTGCATTATTTACATCCTGCAAGTCCTGTGATCAAAACTCGCGGAAATGGAGTCGAAAGAACAGCTCGTGCGTGATAAAATCTTGCGCATTCATCACGAGAACAAGGATCTCTCGCATCGTTCCATCGCTAAAACGTTGGGAATCGCGAATTCCACGGTGTCGCGAGTGATTAAGCGGTTCGAGGAACGGTTGACCACCGATCGGAAGCCCAGAAGTGAAGGAAAAAGTATTCCGTACAACACCAAAAATCACAACCGCGTAGTTGGGGCCTTCAACCGAAATCCGAACGCCTCCGTTCGGGATGTGGCTAAGAAGCTGCACCTAAGCCGAAGTTTTGTCCAGAAGGCCAAAACTAAGGCTGGGCTTCGAACGTTCAAGGTACAAAAGGCCCCTAATTGCGACGAGAAGCAGAAAAAGTCCGCCAAAACCCGTGCCAGGAAGTTGTACCTCAACATGCTGACGAAAGTTGAATGCTGCATCATGGACGACGAAACATATGTGAAGGCCGACTTCAAACAGATCCCCGGCAGCCTATTTTTCACGGCCAAGGATAAGTTCAGCGTTCCGGAGCATGTCCGCACTCAGAAGATGTCCAAATTTGCGAAGAAATTCCTGGTTTGGCAAGCCATCTGCACGTGCGGGAAGCGGAGTGCACCTTTCGTGACCCAGGACACGATGAACGGACAGGTGTACATAAAAGAGTGCCTCTAGAAGCGGCTGCTTCCTCTCCTGAAGGCCCACAACGTCCCAACAATCTTCTGGCCGGATTTGGCCTCATGCCACTACTCCAAGGACGTGCTGAAGTGGTATACGGACAATAAGGTCAATTTCGTGCCGAAAATGTTCAACCCTCCCAACACTCCGGAGCTCCGCCCCATCGAGAAGTACTGGGCGATTATGAAGCAGCACCTTCTTAAACGACCTAAGGTAGTGAAGACAGTCGAGGAACTGAAGAAAGTATGGGTTTACATGCAAAAAACGGTTGATTCACAGGTTGTGCAGAATCTTATGGCCGGGGTTAAGGCCAAGGTGCGGGCATTTGCGTATGGACTGTAAATAAAATACGAGTAAAATGGTAAAATGAAGTTTAATAGTTATTTCTCAATCCCTGAAAATTTGATGGCAATCGGATGAAAACTCGAATTTTGCGAATCAATTTTGTGTGTGGCAATTTCATCGTGGACACCCTTTATTACCGAAAGGTACCGAAAAGCGCAAGAATGTATAGCAAGGTGCAGAAAGCAAGGTGTACTTCGGACCTAGGGGTTCTACAACAGTGAAACAATTTTAAATCGCTCGTTTCATATTGATTGTTGATTCTACCCCGTGCTGCATTCTTCTCCTCTACTAACTGCGTTCATTCGCCGTCAAACAAATCATTTATCCGGCTCGGTGTAGCTTCTCTCCAGCCATCTTCAAGAGTAGCTTTGCCTAGCTGCTCTTCCGTGTGTAGGACTGCTTCCAGCTGTTGCACGTATTCCTGGACAACTTCGGTTTCTCCTAGTAGCTCAATACTTGCCCGAATAAAAATTTACATCAGGCTGATGTCTGATTTCAATGTCTACATCAACATGAAATTGAAATGTAAATCTTACGTTTAACATTAGAGATCAGAACGATTTCGCTGTATTTTGGCAAGGTAACATGATGTTAACATCAGACATTTTCCAACATTTTTTTTCTATTCCAGTGTCCCTTTGATGTCATGATTTTTTTACTGTTGACATTCAAACAAAACCCGCATAATTACAAACTATTCCTGGACCATTTCCCTTATTGTTGACGACCGTTTCCGTTATTGTTACGACACTTACCCTTATAGTTGATAGCTATAAACTAACAATCTCCTATATAGTTTTAACAATATGTCAGATAGTAAAAGGCCAATAGGCTAAATATGCTGAGTAGGCGGATAAGTTAGGTTACCATAAAAAAATGGTAATTTTCACGAACAAAATTTTTACTGTACTTTATGCCAAAAAGTTGGTATATAATCCAGACCGAGTGCAGACAATAAAAAACTTTTCTATGACAATATGGCATATATTAACAATATGTGTTAATGTAGATTCTGTATGGTGAAAACGAGATTAAACTATTTGATAACAATAACATAAAATGTGATAAAATATCTTACATTCGAATTATAGTTTTGACTATACAGACTTGTAACATGTGGTGTTGTATCACATACCATGTCAAAATATCGAGTCAAAGTCTTGTGGCGTGAGCCGAACGTCAACCAGATGTTTTGACATGCTAGCAGATGCCGCACCTCCGCCACATCAGTTGGCGCCTGGCCTAACATGGAGAACAAACGCTCAGATAGACAGCACCTTCAAGTAAGCCAAATCAATTCTAGTTTCACCAATCATTTGACCAACTGCTAAAATTGGTTTGACTACTGTTTGAGGGTGTGTATGCCACACATTGAATTTAAGCAAAATCAGTCATCACTTTGTCAATTGATTCTGTCCACCAATGGTTTGAACAAAAAACTTGATCTTTGTCAACCGATTGGTCAAACCGAAAAATCGATTAAACAGATTGTCAAACCGGTACGTCACACTGCATGAACGATGTACAGGATAATTCGGTAATCTAGCTCAATGAGACTGCTTTACCTACGGCCATACATAGCACTAACTCAGTCATATTCGTGGGGGCGGAGTAACTAATTACTAGTTATGCACTCCATTGATAAAACTTATAACATTGATATAACACATAACAAAAAGTTCAATAACTATCAACGATTATAAATGAAAAACCAACCCTCTAATTCTTGTCTATCAATCATTCTCCCTAGCCATCGGCAGCGACATCGATAAGGACCTGACCAGCAGCTTGGGTTTGAATCATGGAATGGGCCGTATCACTGGGTCGGCCAGCATCGAAACGCTGGTTCGAGTGGGCATCGAGAAGGAACATGGCCTATCGCCGGACAGCAAAATGGTGGTGCTGCACGATTTTACTCCCTGCGTGGACGATGAATTGGAAGTGAAGCGAGGACAGATTGTGAACATTCTGTACCGTGAGAACGATTGGGTGTATGTTATCGGTCAGGACACCCGACAGGAGGGCTTCATACCACATTCATATTGTGCGCCGTTCAACACGCAACTTGCAGATTTGGCCATAAAGAAAAAATTGCCACGTGACGTGTCTGTTGGGCTGGCAAATAACGATCTAACCGAAGGAATACCGGACATCAATATAGATGTGATTGACGACAGCACGTCCGGATTGATTGGACTAACCAATTCACTCAAACACTCGCAGGCGAGTCTAAGTTCTGAGCCTGATTTCTTGCCATTTTCAAAGGATCCAAGTGGTCGTTATATTGTACTATATACTTTCATCGCACGTGACGAAAACGACGTCTCAGTCGAGCGAGGAGAATTCGTAACGGTTTTAAATCGTGAAGATCCAGAGTGGTTCTGGATAGTGCGAAGCGATGGCCAGGAAGGCTTCATACCTTCTGGATTTGTGTACCCAGCGGAAAATATTCTACAGGGTCAAACAAAGCAAAATCTTGCCGGTGGAAACCCTACTAACAACAATAATGGAAATGTAGGAACCAATGATTCCAACATACCGCAAATGAATGCAAATGGTGTGAATAATTTAGGTGGAAACGGAGGGACTACTCTGAATTCCGTACAGCAGCAACAGCCCCAGCAACCAGGAATTGGTTCGGATGATTTACGATATCATGGAACGGAACTTGTCATGCTATACGATTATAAGGTAAATTTAAACCAATGTGCAATCAAACGAAATTGTATTAACGAAGTTTCCTCTTTTGAACAGGCGCAAGCACCTGATGACCTCTCGGTTCGACGAGGAGATTGGATCTACGCTGATCTGAATAACCAAACCGTGGACGGGTGGCTATGGGCTTATGCACCAAAAACACGAAAGTATGGATTCATTCCCAAAGCGTACGCTCGACCGCCGGCCATGACCAGTTTGTAATTCAATTAATCTGGATTATTGTAAGCAAATTTGTTTAAGGATATCAACATATTTTTATACATGAAGTATTTGTTTGTAAAGAATGCGTGCCGCATTTCATTCAAATTTTATCGCTCAACTTCCGCAATCGCAAAAAATACTACGAACTATAGGTTGTAAAATGCAAAAGTACTTAATCAAAAAATCATTATACAATTTAATACTCTACTAGAATCTAATTTTTTTATTTTATTTTATACAAGAAATAAACCAGTTTTTTATAACAACCATACTTATTCCTCTTCGCTTGCTTTCTGCTCCAATTGTTTACGTTTCTCCTTGAGTGCGGCATATTGCTTTTTAACTGATTGGATCTGCTCTGCCGAAACGGTGACTGCGACCTGACACTCAATTTGTTCCTTTCTGATGAATTCCAAGTTCTCCACTTTCTTCGCAAGAAAATCTAGCTGCTGCGACTCCAGCAAATCTCGATAGCTCTGCAGGCGATCATTCTTTATATTTTCACAATGAATATCGGTTAATTTTTGCAGGGATTCTTTACGAGTAATCCAATGGAAATGTCTGAAAGTTAAAAAAAAATGTACGCTGTGGTTATCTGGTAACATCGCAAGTTCTTCCAAGACTCACGTCGGATATGGCTTGTAAACTAAATCGAGTTTCTCGAGAATATATTCAAATCGCCTATAATCCCAGCGTCTCAAATATCGCAGAAAACGCTTCCGTTTATCAATTAGCTCTTTGAGATGAACTTTAGCAGCAGATTGCCTAGGATATTTTTCCATTACTTCCTGTAGACTTCTAATTTGCGCCGTCATTAAACCCACTGAAAGTAAAGGAAACTAACAGATGAAATCAAACAAACACCCGATTTTATTGGGTGAACATACACTTCGCTTCGATAGATCCATAGTCCAACTCGTGCCGCTGAACCCGTTTGACCATTTCCTCTTTGAAGTTCTCGAGCATTTCTCGTCTACGATTATGTTCTAGGGAGAACATGGCTTTGACCGCATCATCAGCACTATTTGTCATCATTTAGGATATAATACAGCATCGAATAAATCGCATCATAATGGTAACAACCAATAAAAGAAAACATACCTTTCTAATTCCTTCGAATTTTGGAAATCTTTAAGCAACTCTGTTCCGGCTATTGAACGAATCGGATGCAAATCCCCACTCTTCTGCGGTTTATAACAAGGAATTTTCTCCGGTCGAACCCATTTTATTTTTAAATCGGACTTGAATGCATAGTTGCGAGAGAGAAAATTAACGCAGCTAACTAATGGTTTAAGTTTATTAATGGTATTCATCGTCTACGAATTAACACTTGGAATTTTAGTTGCAATTAGAGTACAACAAAATTGCGTAAACCCGAAAATTTCACGCCGAACGAATAACCTGGAACACATGTAAACAGATGAAAACAACATTCGCTGTCGATGACATAAGGGCTGCCATATAACCATATAACCAAAATAATACGGTTCACGGTAAACTGAGCCAAGCCATCGAATGGGTGAATTCTACCAAGATGTTTTATCCGTTTTATCCTATATTAGATCAAATCAGCGCCAACATTTGATTAGGGCGAATCTGCTTCTGTGAACAAACACTTTGTCTGCTAATTTATCGGAAGTTGAATACAATTCCTTCAAATTGAATATATCAGCGGATAGAAATAAAGCTCCTCTTCCTTAAAGAGTGCTTAATTTGTATTTGTGACCTTTTGTTCAAGAGAAAATCACTACGAAAGCCATTGTCTACAAAAGCAGATTCGCCTTAATCTAATGTTGGCGCTGAAATGAATGGAATGGCTTAAGCAAAATATTTATACACGGCCGAATCAATTAAAGTACTGTAAACTGATTGAACATTTACTCGTAAAGATATTGGCTGGCCCACAATTGATACGTTGCGGATTTCTGTCAAATTTACGTCAACGAAACGCAAACTTACACTGATTGGCAAAATAAAGTGCCCACCTCATCGTTTTTTCAATTTCTCTCATTTACTTGGTTCAAATTAAAGTAAACACTCTGTATTTTTTTTATTATCTTATTTTTTATATTCTTTTTAAGTTTCACTTATGGAATACTGAAAAAAAGGAATTTTACTTAAGGAATAAAAAAAATCAATTTGTGTTGACAAAAAAAACAGTGACAAAATGAAGTGCCCACTTCATTTAGGCTACAGAAAACATAAATTAAAGTAAAATAAAAGCATTTCAATAATTGATGTGTCCTCTTTTGGCCTTCAGGACCTCCTGCAGGCGCTTTGACATGCTCTCGACCAGGTTCTTTAGGTGCTGTGGATCTAGCTCTTCCCAGGCGCGCTCCAGGGCTTCGAAATAGTTATTTTTATTGGTAACACCAGTTTTGTCAACCCTGGCATCGAGAATCCCCCACAAATTCTCGATGGGATTGAGGTCCGGGCTTTGTGGAGGCCATTCCAGCGGTTTGATCCGACAAGACCGGAAGAAAGACTTGGTCTTCTTGGCAGTATGCTTCGGGTCGTTGTCCTGCTGGAATACGAACTTCTCTTCAAGGCCCGTCTGGATCAGCGAAACCTCCAGATTTTCTCGCAGGATGTTGATGTAAGAATCTGCCGTCATTATCCCGTCGATTTTCACAATGCTTCCCACTCCACCCCACGAAAAACACCCCCAGACCATCACATTTCCTCCTCCATGCTTCATCGTGCCTTGGATGTGGCGCTCCTGAAGCTCCTCTCCCGATCTGCACCAAACACGAACCCGCCGCTTTCGGTTAAACAGCTCGAATTTTGATTCTTCCGTCCAGAGAACCGTTTTCCAGAACTCTAGGGGCTTATCAGCATGCTCCTTAGCAAACTTAAGCCGTTTGGCTTTGTTTGTCTTGCTGATAAATGGGCGCTTCCGGGCAAGTTTGCTATTCAACCCCTGTGCTACGAGACGGCGACGAACAGTTCGACCGGAAACTGATAACTGAAGGGTTTCCTGGATCTCGCGGACAGTTACCTTCGGGTTCTTCTTGACTTCGCGCATGATCTTGGTGTCCGTTCTCGCATCCGTTTTCCGCTTCCTGCCTCTGCCAGGGCGATCCACCACTGATCCAAACGTTTTAAGCTTCAGAAGAATTTTGCCAACCGCTGCCTTACTGATACTGTACTTCTTAGCGATAGCCCGGTGCGATTCACCGGCGATTTTGCACATCACGAACGACCAATTTTCGGATACACAAGGGAATTGCTTTCGAAAGCACTGCGTTCTCCATTTTTTTCAGTTGAATCGAATGCGATCACGTATACGAATGCACCAGGTTGAGCCGTTTGCTTCAAAACATGTCAAAATATCAAAACATAAACAATCGAGGGGTCTTCCAATGGAAACTTATCGAAAACATATCGATTTTCGATGTGGGCACTTTATTTTGTCACTGTTTTTTTTTTTCAACACAAATTGATTTTTTTTTCTTTAAGTAAAACTCCTTTTTTTCAGTATTCCATAAGTGAAACTTAAAAAGAATATAAAAAATAAAATAAGAAAAAAAACTACACTGTGTTTACATTAATTTGTGTGTGACCCTTAATGGCTGACCCACAATTGATACGTTGCGGATGCGTTGACGTAAATTTGACAGAAAACCTATGGGAAAACTGTCAAATTCACGCAAACGCATCCGCAACGCGTCAATCAAGCCAGCCAATAGAATAACACAGGCTTAATGACCTACCATCATAATCAGCATTACATCAGCGGCTAGATAGTCCTGAAGAAAATGAATATTTCTTTTAACTCAGGAAGTACTAGCACACCGGTCCTAAGCTCGGTCCCAAGCTTAATGATTCGCCCTTAGTAACGTCACTCGCACCAACACACCATAAAATATCCTGTCAAAATAACATAGCGAATCAAAACAAAGCCAAAGATACTAGAACCAGCGGGTGGATAGTCATGAAGAAATTTTTTATAT
Source organism: Aedes koreicus (assembly GCA_024533555.2). Lineage (NCBI taxonomy): Eukaryota > Metazoa > Arthropoda > Insecta > Diptera > Culicidae > Aedes > Aedes koreicus. Next base: position 178,325 of record JAHHFK020004247.1, read on the forward strand.
ATTATTTTTGGCTCAGGAAGTACTAGCACACCGGTCCCAAGCTTAAAGATTCGCCCTTACAACCGTAACTCACACCAATACACTCTCAAATATTCTGTCAAAATAACATAGTGAATCAAAACAAAAACAAAGATACTTGTACCAAAGGGTACTGAAAAGCGCAAGAATGCATGACAAGGTGCACACTCCGAGGTTTCCTTCTGAACTAGGGGTTCTACAACAGTGAACAAATCGCTAGTTTCACATTGATTGTTGCTAGAACCGAAAGGTACTGAAAGCGCAAGAGTGTGTAGCAAGGTGCAGACTGCAAGGTGTACTTCAAACCTAGGGGTTCTACAACAGTGAACCAATTTCAAATCGCTAATTTCATATTGATTGTTGATTATATCATAATCGAGAAAGCGAGAAATTAAGACTACTCTGAGAAAAAATTGATAGTCAATTTAACTATTATTCTGGTTAGGATGACAGTATTGCAGTATGGCAGTATTGTGATTAACAACCGAATTTGATCATGCTCAAAACAGTCATCAGAAAAAGTTGATTCAACATTTACTATAATGTCAGAATAGTCATTGTTATCATGATCGTATTCAAGAATGTCATGAGCGTGTAGAATTCGACCATTTTCACGGTTATTGTAAGCATTATATGCAATAGTCACTTGACCATGATTTAATTGTCGGTACAACCATGGAATGTCTCACTGGAATCGAGTGCAGCGAATTGCAACCGATTTGCAGTCAATTCAAAGCAACGGATTCCGTTTTAGTACTTATGATCAATTTTGCAACACACTCATTACGTCAGTTGCACCGATTTGACATTCGAGTTAAGATAAGCGATGCTAAATTCAATAGATCAAGGTGAATTTAATATTTAATTAATTAATTTAATTTAATATATTAAATTCACCTTGCAATAGATGCGCATTTTCCGTCAAGTTGATTCATTTCGATTTGCAGTGAATTTTAAATTGATGCAGTTGCTTTCAGGAATTGAAATTGATTTCAACAAATAACTTTGATCGAATCCACGTGAGACACCCTTTTAACATGGGTCTCCACCAAGGATCATGTGTAAGCTTCTTTTTGTATAATTTTTATGTCAAAGACATTGATGAAGTGACAACTGCACAGTGAATGACCCAGCAAAAGGATCAACTTTTTCCGAACAATTTACTAGTGGGTCAAAGTGTTGACTGGGATGTTGCCACTCTGGGATCGGTTTTCAGAATTAACTTCTCAGTTCTTTACCAGGTGTGAAGTTATGAGCCTGAGGTGATCGAAAACTTTTAAAAGCTACTCGAGTTGAATCCTCAAACTCGCTTTATGACTTTGTACCACTTTTATATAACACAGGATGTCGGGTCCTCCCTTAGCTCAGTCGGTAAAGGCGCCGCTACAAAGCAACACCATGCTGGAGGTGGCAGGGTTCGATTCCCGGTCTGGTCTAGGCATTTTTCGTTAAGGAAAATTTCTCGACTCCCTGGGCATAGCGTATGATTGTACTTGCCACACAATCATACTAATGCAAAAATGGTACTTGGCATCGAAAGCTCTTAATTAATAACTGTGGAAGTGCATTTAGAACACTAAGTTGAGAAAAAGCCATAAGCTAATTGTGAAAGCAATAAGCTTGAAATGCTAAAGAAGAAGAAAGAAGAAGGATGTCAGCTCTTTGCTGAATATACCCAATCGTGTATGCTTCTCCGACTTCGGCAAGTCGATACATTTTGATTTATCCATGAGGCATGAGCTTCACTGAATTCCAAAACATCATCGTCCAATGATTGCTCCAATAAGTTTTGCTGCAAAGTTGGGCCAACAGTTGGGCCAAGTTTATTCTACAAAATCATTTTTCCGTGACAGATCGTTGATAGAGCCGTCCGCAGTTTAGGTGCATACACCGAAATATTTAGTGTAAGCTACAACGGCGATATATCTCGACCTCTCCAGGGTTGAAGTGATCTGGATGTGATCGCATGTTCAAACATTCTCACCCACCCAGAAAATTCGCAAGTTGGGATGGAGGAAAGGGAAGATTAAGATTGGCTATTTTTTTTTCTTGGATTGGGACTATCTGCTGGATTGGGGCATCTGTTTCAGGATGCGGCAGGAAGCAAAGCTTTCCGACTGATCTCGTTAATGAACATAAGGTCATGTTAAGAGTCACGACTCTGATAACTCCCACTGCTCCTGGGTGTACTGCGGTTATTCTTCCCATTCTGCATTTGATGGGCGGCTGATTATAAATGAGTTAATGACCATCAACTTGCCCACTTCGATTCAAACAGCTGGCTGTCACCGCTTGGACCTATCCTGTAGTCGGAAGATATTTTCCCTACGCCATATCTTCTAGAAATCTTGCAACCTTGTTTGCGTGAGTTAAAAGACATTCATCCGGTTAATGGATAGCTCTCCTAAGTCAGGTTCAGAGATCCACTGCAGAGATTTACCGACTAGAAGTGTTTTGTGGATACAGGTGTTCCGGCTACTACTCTTAGCACATGGTATTTAATTGCGCGAACGACTGTCTCCCACAAGCCCTCAAAATGAAGGGCACTTGGTGGAAAAAATGCCACTGGATACCATCGTTGGAACACACCTAGGATATAGTGCCGTGATGTTCGTAGCTCTTTAACAACTCCAGGAAATCTTTCAGTTTGTTGCGTGCGCTGACGAAATTAGTGCCATTGTCGGAATATAACTATGTGGGTACATCTTCCTATCCGTGACACGAACCGTCGAAGTGCCCGAAGAACCTATCTGCCGACAAGTGAACTGCATACGTGCAAATGCATATGAAGATTGCGGCACATGCCTTAACTGCAGTGCGTTGAGGTACCGGTTGGAGATAAACTGGGCCAAATTATTCAATACCAGTAGAGGAAAATGAGCGAAACACGGTGACTCTCGTGGCTGGTAAGTCACCCATAAACTGTTGAGCTGTTGAACTTGAACGAAAGCATTCTTGGTACTAGTGAACGATGTTCCTCATGACAATTCTACCTCCCAGCGGCCAAAATCGAAGTCGGAGAACGCTTAGCAACAGTTGAGGCCCAGCATGGAGTAAGCGCTCGTGCCCAAATAACACCATAAACATCTTCTTTGACAAGAATATAAGAAGTTTGTCTGGTCTTGAAAAAGTTTTGAGGATGTTTTTCCACACATATTCGGTTCAAACGTGGTACCAGAACAGCGAACACATTTTTGTTCTTTTTTTGTTCGATCAACTTAAATTTTACTTCTTGAAAACATCGGTGACTGTTTGTCATCTTACCACTACGAACTATCTTTACTCACTTTTGAGTATCAATACTTTTGACTTATGACTGAGTCAAACGTACACAGAAAAAAATAATGAATTTTTACAGTCGCGTAAAATTTCCTCTCGTTTAATTTCAAGCCAAAGGAAGCGCAAACAACGAAATTGTTTGCAATCTTTAATGCGCCATAAAACAATGTTTGGAATCTTTCATACAACAGACTAGATTCAGGCGTTATCTGGCTTAAATTTACAAGAAACATCCCATAAATTTCTGCCAAATCTAGCGTTCCCTTTATGTGCATTAGATAACGCAGAAAATTACACGTTTTTTTTTTCAAACGGTGTACTTCATTTTGAATTGTTTGGAAATAGCGTGTACGCTAGATGTTTGTGAATTTGTTGATAGGTTGCATTAAAGATAAATTTTAAACATGTTTGCAATAGTGAAATTATTCAGAAAAGATTGTGAATCCAATACAGTGACGGCTGAAAATATGTTTATTTGAAATACTGGAATAAAAAAACACTACCTAAATGTAAGATTGTGATGCCACTCACTGATTCAAATAGAAGCCAAATTGGGCATAGGGGTTTATTCAAATGTAACATAAAGCAACAGTTTGGGAGATTGTTTAATATTTTTTTAAAATTATTACGCTTAATTTGATGAGGAGTCTCTTGAGATGTAGCTACGCACAACATAATAGAAAAATTGTATTTGTATTTTCATTCATACTGACATTACTCGGTTCAATTTTACAACAAAAAACGCAGAAAAAAAAAAAAAGAATTGAAAATTGAAAATCAAATGTGTTGCTACTGTTTTTACCCGTACTGTAGACTTGGAAAATCACCATGTTGGTTTTTTGTGAATTCCATAAAGAAATGTCACTAAAATTCAATTATTTATTCGGGGTACCTTCTACGTTTTTAATCCAATCGATGGCGTATGAAATTAAGGAAGGTAAAACGGAAAGTTACACTGCTAACCTTGAGCCGCATATACAATTTTGATTAAACTTCTATGCGTAAAGCACTTTTAATTTCCTATTTGAAAAAGTTATAAACAATCATCTTTAACTCGTAAAATACCATTAGCTACGATATCGTTCCGCCATTAAAATAATCTTGTTTATATTTTTTTACTTTGTTCATATCGTGTTTGCTTTGACAAAACATATCATTATGTTATACGCATGCTTTTGAAAGCATCCATAGAACATAATATTTGTCTACAAAACATCTGGTATGACCTAAAAGATGTTCAAAAATGCCACATTTATTGCGCTTTTTCGGTTATATGCGTGTATGAAATTAAGTTATTGACGTTAGAAAAAAAACATGAGCTTGGTCTAAATCGTGTATTATTAACATGAATATGACAAGTTGTGTTACTTGGGTGATAATGTTATAATAGAAGCATAGTAAATGGATGCCATGCTGGAAGAACCATTGGGTCTCATCTGACTCCATGGAGTGCTTCAGTCGTCCACCTAACTTAAGCAGCTGATCCTTAGAAAGAAACGGGTTGAATCAACGTAATAGGGATCCCTTAGGAATCGGCTCTTCCTTGGTGAGCACCCTGAACTCCTCGCTGAAGGCTTCCTTCTGAACCAGATGAACCAATTTGTTTTCCACTTTTCGTAGTTCTTCTGTGGACAGGAATTCAGAGTTGTTCCGTTTCGACAATGGGAGTTTAAACAGCTTTATCAGCCTTCGACGAAAATTTTGCTGAAATACTCATGGCTGTATTTGGAAATCGTTGCAAGATTTCTGGAAGAGATGGTGTAAGAAATATCTCTGCCAGCTACAGGCCTGTTCAAGCGGTGGCCAGCTGTTCGAATCAAAGTGAGCAAGTTGGTGGCCATCAAGGATGATAATCAGTCGCCCACTAAAGGAGAATGGGAAGAATAACCGCAGTGCACCCAGGAGCAGTCGGAGTTATCAAAGTCGTGACTCTTAAAACGCGCACAGGTTCATTAACGAGACCAGTCTACAAGCTTTGTTTCCTGCCGCTTCCTGAATATGTTTTTTTATATCGTTCTTAAAAGGTGAGATTTTTAATATTAATTATCATCTAAAGTTATCCTATATTCATTTATATTGTTCAATTACAGGCATCAACATGAAAGCAGCGCGTTCTTAAACGCCACCGGTGTTCGGTTACTTCCCGCTGGACTTCTGGTAAGTGTTTTTTTTTTGTTAATTCCAAACTTTATCCTAATTAATTGTTCAAAACATTAATAAAACCAACGATTTGTTTTAACACTTTTTTACACGTCTTGGTATATCTCATGGACAGGCACGTTCTGAAGAGAGTCCTCTAAAAAGATTCGCACTTTCTTTGGCAAACTAGCAAATTTCGAAAACTGAAATCGACTAAGAGAGCGGCTTTGAAAAAAATCGCTAAATATCGTACGCTTGCGCTGAAAAACCACTACGTCAAGTTTAATTATGAGTTCGGGCGAGTTAGCCGTCGATGCTACTCGTCATATTTACGAGGGATTCAGTCCAAAGTCTTTTTGGAAGCACGTAAACCAGCAGCGCAGAAAGTATTGCCTACCATCTTCAATGGTGCTAAACGGAGAAGTCCCTTCATCCCCCAGGAGATATGCCGCCTGTTTACCGTAAATTTTTCCAGAGTATATTCCGGCGAGAGATTGACTGATGAACACAACAATGTGCCACTATACGGTCAAGCTTTGGGTGCAATCGATTTCAACGTCGACATGATTACAACCGCCGCAAAACAACTCAAGCCGTCTTTCAATCCTGGACCCGATGGTGTTCCGTCAGTATTTCCGAAGAGACACATTACCTGCTTACTGACGCCGTTACTGCGCTTATTCCAAATGTCCGTCGCAAGAAGAGTGTTCCCATCCTGCTGGAAATTTGCACATATGTTTTCGGTCCACAAGAAAGGAAGCAAAGGAGACATGAATAATCATCGAGGAATCACTTCGTTGAGCGCGATCTCGAAGCTATTTGAGTTAGTCGTCACAGAGCCTCTACTTTCTTATTGCAAGCAATATCTAAGTTGTGATCAATTCGGTTTCACTTCCGGTCGTTCCACCACTACTAATCTACTGTACCTTTCATCGTATATCACGGATAGTTTAGCTGAATGAGCTCAAACTGACATCATATATACAGACTTGTCAGCAGCATTCGACAATTTTCTGCGAAGGTTTCGCTTATATCTGGCCGCTCAAAAGCTGTTGGTCACTATTGAGAACTGCCAACCACTTCAGGGATACTTCAAGGAAGTCACTTGAGACCGTGGATCCTCCTACTTTATTTCAACGATGTGAATTTGGTCATCGAAGGCCCACGACTATCGTATGCAGACGATCTTAAAATCTACTTTTAGATTCGTGCAACCGATGACTGCATCTTCCTCCAACATAAATTCGAAGCTTTTGCCAGCTGGTGCAATTTAAACAGAATGGTACCCAGCGAAGTGTTCGGTAATCACGTTTTCTTGGAAGAAAGAACCTATCATATTTACCAACTGACTCGAAGGATCAACAATAGATCGTGTGGATCAAGTAAAAGATTTGGGAATTATTCTGGACTCTTAACTTTCATACAAGCAACACATCTCGTATGTGATTGATAAGGCGTCGAGAACTTTGGGCTTTATCTTCAGGATAGAAAAGAATTTCTCCGACATCTATTGCCTCAAATCCCTGTACTGTTCACTGGTGCGATCCACACTGGAGTACTGTTCTACGGTTTGGAACCAGAATTATAACAATGGTGCTGAGAGAGTTGAGTCCGTTCAACGACGCTTTCTTCGATTTGCTCTAAGGAACCTGCCGTAGAGGGACCCGTTTTATCTTCCCAGCTATGAAAATCGTTGCCAGCTGATCGATCTGGAGCTTCTCCGTACCAGAAGAGAAACCTTGAGGACGCTTTTTATAGCAGATACATTACAGAGCAGAATAGACTGCTCTGCAATCCAGCCACGGCATGAACGGTGCCATCGGTGGATTACAGCGAGTATTCGAACGAGCCTCTCCTGTGTTCGACTTTCACCTTTCACGACAGATGCTGCGTCGGCGTTTTACTACGTTTTTCCTTGATGCTTCCGGTGTTGAATAACAATATGACCGTATTTGTGTACACCGTGTCCAACATATTCTCATACACTTATTCCTTGCATTGGTGTCGTGCAACTATTCAACATGCTTCACGTATGTGTTGGTGTAGTTTTGCACTATGTTTATACAGACGCTTTTAGGTTATGTCCGATTCTTTTCATTCGGTGTTTATCTTTTACCAGCGATGAAGGAGTTTCGTGCTGTGGTGATAAAAAAGTTTTTGAAAGGTGAGCACCCGGGCGCTATTTTCAGAAATTGAAAAACCTCGGAGTAAAGCGGGATTTTGTGTACCGAACCATCCGAAGGTACTGTGACACCTGCTCGTTGGATGACCGGAAGAGATCCGGTCGTACTTGTACGGTGTGGACTGCACGAGTTATTAAAGTGGTCAAGGAACGGATTAGACGAAAATCACAGCGCTCTGTACGTAAAATGGCCGCAGATTTGAATGTTTTGAGATCGTCAATGCACAATATACTGCAAAATGACCTCGGATTCCAAGCTTTTAAGAAACGTAAGGTTCACGGAGTTTCGGAACCTTCAAAGCAGAAACGACTCGAAAGAGCAAGTCTGCTTTTGTCGCAGCACGGTGGGGAAGAATTTATATTTTCCGACGAAAAGTTATTCGTCTTGCAACAATCCCACAATGTCCAGAACTTCAGATTGTGGGCTCTCTCTTCGAGAACTGTTCCAGAGAGTGATAGGAATAATCCACGGTTTCAAAGTGCTGCGCCAGTGATGGTTTGGGGAGGCATTTGCAAGCGAGGCAAATTACCACTGGTTTTCATCGAAAAAGGCGTTAAACTGAATGCCGTATATTATAAAACGGAAGTTTTGGAGAAAGTTGTCAGGCCATATGTACAAGAGGTGTTTGGAGATGATCACTATGTGTTTCAGCAGGACGGAGTGCCATCGCATACTGCAAATCTCGTTCAAGGCTGGTGCCGAGAATATTTGACCGACTTTTTGGACAAGAATGAATGGCCTCCCAGTTCACCAGATCTGAATCCCTTGGATTATTTCGTATGGTCATACATGCTGGCGACGGCAAATGACCACAGGGCGTCTAATATGAACCAATTCAAAACCGTAATCAAACGAATATAGGACGAAATGCCGATGAAAGTCGTGCGTGCCGCCTTTGACGGTTTCGAAAAACGTCTGGAGCTGGTCTAGAAAGTTAAAGGTGGTGTTTTATTGTTTTTTCAACAATTACTGCACCATATTCCGCCAGCAGAACGGCGTTTCGGAACGCAAGAATCGGACTTTGCAGGAGTTGGCATCGTGCATGCCGAAGGTTATAATGCCGAGTACTACGTCTACATCCCATCTCGAGATGTGGAGATAGATGGTGTGGTTACTGCAGCGAGCCTGACGTGTGAAGACGTTATGGAAGGTAAAGGGCGACTTCCCAATTCTGCTTCGCCTACCATTGAAATTCTGGAATGCAAACAATTGCATGCAGGATGAATGGTAGATGTAAAAAAAGACGTATTCCCCGTCGGACTCGCTACAAGTGACCTTCGCCGGATCAGTTCTCCCAAAATTTGTTGAAATTGATAAGGTTTTTTTTTCCAGTGCGCCTTTTTGTACCAAGGGTATTTAATTGTACCAAGTGCAAAGAGTTGGATCATACGGCTTCTTTTTGCGACAACAAGCCCCGTTGTGGCAAATGCAGCCAAAAGCATCTAGAGGATGCTTGCCAACAGGAAGCAACAAAGTGTGCTTACTGTGGCAAAGAGCCTCTCCACAATCTACAGAACTGCCCCGTGTACAAGAAGCGCACTGGTTATGTGAGACGTTCCATACAAGAACGCTCCAAGCAGACGTATGTAGACATGTTAAAGTCGCAAAACGGAGCGTCTGCATCGTCTGTATCAGCCGCTCATAATGAAAATCCTTTTTTGATTTTGTCTTCCGACGAACTGGACTCTGACGTAGCCGATGAGAGTGAATTTCCGGAGGTACACGCCCCCGGTAAAAGGAAACCCACTAGTTCCCCGAGTATGCGCCGGAAACTAATTAAACCCACTCCCAAAAGCTTGCAAAAAAAAATGGAGGTAGCGGGGGTCAAGTTGAAAAACCGAATAAACCGGTAATAGCTGATGCATCCGTTCCTAGCTGTAGCTATACCACCCCGCCGCTACCTAATAACAGTAACCAAAAAAGGTTGCCAAAAACAAGTACTGCGTCTTCTCGCAATTCTAAGAAAAATATCCCGTCCAAGCGAGGTAAGATTAATTTTAGGGACATTGTGGATAACATTTTAAATGCTGTTGGTTGGATGGTTGGATGCTTCACCGCTCCGAGGACTTATTGACCTGCTTATTCCTATAGTTGGAAACTACTTCAAGCAATTGACTGTATCATGGCCCCTCATTGGTGAATTTATATCTTTCGACGAATAATTTGTCGAGTGAGGTTCAAGATATGATCATCGTATTACAATGGAACTGTCGCAGTCTAATACCTAAATTGGACTCGTTCAAGTATTTGATTCACAATTCAGGTTGTGATATATTTGCTCTCTGTGAAACATGGCTTTCTTCCGAAGATGAATTAAACTTCCACGATTTTAACATTATTCGCCTGGATCGAGATGACTCATATGGTGGCGTACTTTTGGGGACCAAAAAGTGCTACCCCTTCTATAAAATCTCACCCCAATAATCTCAGGCATTGAAATCGCCGCTTGCCAAATAAATATAAAGAATAAAGATCTTTGCGTAGCTTCCGTCTATGTCTCTCCGAGGGCATCAATAAACCGCCGTCAACTTTGGAGTTCAATTACATTACTTCCATCTCCAGTTCTTTTTCTGGGTGATCTGAACTCCCACGGTACTGCTTGAGGCGAACAATACGATGACAATAGAGCGGGTATTTTCTATGACTTATGCGACTATTTCAACTTGACCATCTTGAACACTGGGGAAGCGATACGAATAGCAAAACCTCCTGTCAGGGAGAGTCGACTTGACATATCTTTGTGTTTTAATTCACTATCATTAGATTGTCTGTGGAAGGTTATCAATGATCCCCATGGTAGTGATCACTTACCAACTATTATCTCAGTCACAAATAGTTTTCAAAAAACAGACCAGTCAATCCATGTTCCTTATGACCTCACGAGGCATATCGATTGGCAACATTTAGCATCGGTGATAACCCTTGGTATTGATTCTACCGATCCTTTTCCATCATTAGAAGAGTATCGTTTCCTTTCCGAACTGATGTACAAAAGTGCATTAGAAGCTCAGAAACGACGAGTTCCAAGTGCATCCCTCAAAAGAAGACCCACCACCCCTGGATGGGATGACGAATGCACTAAGTTGCATCTTGAGAAATCCGATGCGTTTAAAGATTATCGTAGATATGAAACATGTGAGCTTTTTGATAAGTACCACAAGCTTGAAAAAAAGCTTAAAAACTTACTCAAAGCAAAGAAACGCAATTACTGGCGTTCGTTTGTAGAGGGATTATCTAGAGAAACCTCGATGACAACGCTTTGGAGAAAGGCTCGTTACATGCGAAACCGCTCATCCTCTAATGAGAGTGAAGAATACTCCATGCAGTGGATATTCGACTTCGCTAAAAAGGTTTGTCCAGACTCTGTCCCAACACAACCGAATTTACAAGATACTACCCGAAATAACGGTTCTCTGGACGAACCATTCACAATGTTGGAATTTTCAATGGCACTTCTTTCATCGAATAACTCTGCTCCGGGAAGCGATATGATTAAATTCAACCTTCTAAAAAATCTTCCTGATATCGCTAAAAGACGATTACTTAACCTGTATAACACTCTCATGGAATTAAATATAGTTCCACCCGCATGGAGGCAGGTTAAAGTAATAGCTATTCAAAAGCCTGGGAAACCAGCGTCTGATTACAATTCTTACCGTCCGATCTCTATGCTATCATGTTTAAGGAAATTGTTAGAAAAAATGATCCTATCAAGACTTGACCGTTGGGTTGAATCAAACAACCTGCTATCAAATACGCAATTTGGTTTCCGAAAGAGCAAAGAAACAAACGATTGTTTAGCGTTGCTTTCATCTGATATACAACTGGCCTTTGCTCACAATGAGCAATTGGCTTCAGTATTTCTGGATATTAAGGGCGCATTTGATTCAGGTTCCATAGATATACTGCCAGATAGTCTGCACAATAGTGGTTTACCAGGAATTTTAAATAACTTTTTGTATAATTTACTGTCAGAAAAACAAATGACCTTTCTAGGTGACAACTTGACAATTTCCAGAATTAGCTACATGGGCTTACCCCAAGGCTCATGTTTAAGTCCCTTGCTTTATAATTTTTATGTTAAAGATATTGATAAACGCCTGGAAAATAGATGCACGCTAAGAGAACTTGCAGACGACGCTGTGATCTCCTTTAGAGGTCCACGTGCGGAAATCTTGCAAAAACTATTGCAAAATTCCCTAGATAATCTGTCCATTTGGGCCAGAAATTGGGGATCGATTTTTATTGAAAAGTACCAACATGTCAATTGCAATAGAAGAATTTTCACCGATGGGTCACGTGTCTACTATGAATACTCATCTGCCTTCCGGAAACTTCAGGAACCTTGTTCCGTATATGTTGCTGAGCTGGCAGCAATCAATTTCGCATTGGGGATAATTTTCGACATGCCCATAGACCATTATTTCATCTTCTCGGATAGTCTCAGTTCTATTGAGGCCCTCCAGTCGATGAAAACAGTGAAGCACTCATCTTACTTTCTTTCAAAAATAAGGGAGCAGATGTGTGCGTTGGTCGAAAGATCATTTAGGATTACCTTTGTATGGGTCCTCTCACATTGCTCAATTCCAGGCAATGAGGAGGCGGACTCTCTAGCAAAGGTGGGCGCAAAAGAAGGCGAGATTTTTGAAAGAAGAGTTTCACATGATGAATTTTTCCCATTAGTACGTCAGAGTTTTCTCTGGCAAAACGATTGAAGAAGTAATTCTCTTGGGCGGTGGTTACATTCCATTATTCCAAATGTTTCGTCGAGATCGTGGTTAAAAGGTCTGGATGTAAGTCGCGGTTTCATTCGTGTGATGTCAAGACTTATGTCCAATCACTACTCGCTAGACGGACATCTCTACAGAATTATCCTCGTCAATAGCAACATGTGTAGGTGCGGAACCGGTTATGATGACATCGATCACGCAGTTTGGCATTGCACGGGTAATGATGCTTCCAGAGCACGACTATTAGATACCCTAGTGGCCCGAGGTAGACAACCCTCCCGCGAGGTAAGAGATGTTTTGGGAATGCGTGATCTCCCCTACATGCAAGCGATTTGCGAATTCCTTTATTTGTCTGACCTCAATGTGAATGTCATTTTTTTGCGCAATCTCTGATGGATACCTCATTTTTTCCTTTAAAAACATTGCAAATTTGTTTGTCCAAATTTGAGTTTGACGCACCTGTTAACTCTAAGCTCCTTGTTCCATATATGTTGCTGAATTAGCGGCAATACACTTTACGCTAGAAACTATTCCCTCACTTACACTGGATCAATATTTTATTTTCACGGATAATTTCAGTTCCAGAGTGGCTATTCGCACCTCTTTTTTTTCTAAGAAAATACCAGGACTTCTATGTGATTCATTTCCGCGTTATTTTATCGCACTTTTGCGTGGGTATCTTCTCCTTGTTTAATTCCAGGCAATGAGATAGCAGACTCGCTTGCAAAGGTGGACGTTATGGAAAGTGATATTTATGATCCACAAATCGCTTTCAAAGATTTCTTCCCTAGTTTTCGTCAATATTCACTTGTTACACGGATAAAAAATCGTTCCGGAATACGTCAACCTCGAGTCACGAATTTCAGAACAAGTCAAAATTTCATTTACGAAAATACACCATGAACAAAAGCCATGAATACGTGAACTTTGTTCCGCAAAATTAATATAACGCTAGAGTAACGTAGTTGCATGCAACGTGTGTCATGAAAACGTGAAAACTTTTCTTGGTAATCATGATTTAGTTCACGTATTCATGATTAATGTTTCCGAAATCGGATTTACATCATCATACAGTTCACAAAAGCAGCCACGTAGTTCACGGACTGTATTTGGAACGAAATTTTTGTTCATGAATATTAGACCAAAATTCACGAATTTATAAAATAACATGAGAGTATACTTTCGCATGAGGAGTAGAAAAAATGCTAAAGGTATTCGTTTACACCACACAACAATGACTCACTAGAGTTCTTACAAGCGTTACAATAAAATGACAGTTCATGAACAACGTTCACGAAAAGAGGAACAAAATCACGCAAATGGATTTAAGAGTTCACGTTATTATGATCGAGGATCATGATTCCCAGTCATTTTTATTGTGTTACGAAATGCCAAACAGACATGAGTTGAGTTCACGACATCGTGATTCTTTTCATGAAAATAGGATTTAAGGAATCACGTTTATGAGTAGAAAGTCACATATTTGGAATTGATGTTAGTTCACGATGTCGTGATTTTTTGTTCTGGAATATGAGAACGGATTTTTTTCCGTGTAGCTGGCAGCATATATGAAGCACAGCAGATTTGGGGCGATGGGAATATTGTATCATTCCTGAGATGTCGACAAAATTTGGGGTGGGGGGGGGGGGGGGGGGAGGGGGGGTGCCCGCGTGGGGGATTTTTTTGTTGGTTTTTATAAAAACAAAAAAAAAAAATTATAGTTTTAAAATATTTGTTTTTTTTAATCGTTTTGTTGTATATTTTTTTTTTGTTTTTTGTTTTGTTATTTTTTGTTTTTTTTTTTTGGTTGTTTTTTTTTTTTTTTTTGTTGTGTTGTGTTTTTAGGAGATTGAGGTGTGGGTTGTGGTTTTTTTTTTATGTTGGTTGTTATGGGGGGGGGGGAGGTGTGGTGGTTTTGTGGTAAAAATTTTTCTTTGTTTTTGACTAACCAGCCTCTGTTAATACCGTTTTGGGCTAATTGACAACAATCTCTGTGACTGTGAACAAGGTTTCCAGGACGCAGATCACGTTATTTGGTCTTGTGTTGAGCATCGTGGAGTCAAATCTAAGCTTTATGTTTCCTTTCGAGCTCGAAGTAGACAGTATGTTGGAGTTTATGAAACTCATTTATGTGTTTATGACTAACATTAGATTGTTGGTCAAAGTAAAGATGGGTCGAATGATGTGTGTCGTCCGAGTCTCAGGGACACTATCGAGTCCCTTCAAATCTCGGAGAGGGCTACGCAACGTGATGGATTGTCGTGTTTGCTATTTAACATTCCATTGGTGGGTGTTATTCGAAGAGCGGGAATAGACACAAGTGGCACGATCTTCAGGAAGTCTGTCCAACTTATTGGTTTCGCCGACGACGTTGATATCGTAGCACGTAACTTTGAGACGATGGCAGCAACGTACATCGGACTTAAAGCTGAAGCTAGTAGGATTGGGCTTGTGATTAATGCGTTGAAACAAAATACACGACGGGAATATACTCACGATAAGACCATATTTGCCAACCACCAAGGGTTCAGATCGACGGTGATGAAATCGAGACGGTAGACTAATTTGTACAGAGCGATAAAAAGGCGTTATATGGCTGGTAATCGTGCCAACTTTGGACTTTGAAGGACGCTAAGATCGAATAAAGTTCACCGAACTACAAAGTTGACCATCTACAAGACACTAATTAGATCGGTAGTCCTCTACGGCCACGAAACATGGCCTAGGTAATGTTGGTATTACAAGGCTCTGTAATGTGGATTCGATTAACCCTGTACACATAAATGAATTAATATAATATAAATAAAATATTTGTAACGCACATATCTACATCCCCAAACATATGCTCAGTTCATCGAGAGTAAATTTGATTGGTGTATAAGACTCGCCCCTCCGGATGTCGAATAAAAAGTCTGATTTTCAGGCGATCTTTATAACCTTTTTATGATTTAAGAAGGGTGAAAACTGGTGATGTTTAAAGTTATTCACAAATCATCAAACTTTGGATGAAAAACATACAATGCGTATCTTCTAAATAAGACCATACGCTAAACATGTTAGCCAATACGATGAGCTCTAGAGCTAAACTAACAAACTACGCATTCTTATTCGAGAGCTTCTTGGATTTCCCCAGTGATTTCCCCCATAAAACAATATCTGACCATCACTGCCATCAGTAAAGTGGTTAACTCTTTCAAAACCTTCGCAAGCATGATTCACAATCTCAACAAACATCCGCCACTCTCGTTCGTCAAAGCCCTGTATGCACTCGATTAGTAAATTTCAAGGTCCCTAGACCACTGCCCAATGTCTGAACTGATTCGATCGAAACGTGTGAAAAGTGTCGTACGCATCGAACCACCGAAAAATCGAAGAACGACGTCGGACCTACCACCAATAGCTAGTTCATTCACTTTTTGCCACATACCTACCTAGATAGGTATAGAAACAATTCGTCTCAGCCGGTTTCAGCCAACCGTGAACATAATTTCATATTGTCAAAGATCGTGTCGGTCGTTTTCTTGGGCGGCAATCATCGTGGTAGTGTCGTCGTTCCATAGCTTCGGATGCTGTGGGCTCGTTAAAAACCATCATATGATTATCAATTGGAAATAGTCAATCTTGTATCGCGGAGTTCGTTGTATCGTGATCGTCAGTTTGACAGTTTTCTTGGCTTTTGTTTGTCCAGCAGTACTTGACCTACGTGAGATCAGGTTTGCTGACACTTGAATTGCGAATATTTGAATCGATCACATAGAGTGTGGTGATTATGAAGACTTTAGTGGTTTTAACTACTCTGCTAGTGGGCTCCTTAGCTGCTCCACAGGTTTTTTATCCTGCTGTAGGATTACATCCGAAAGGTATTGCCGCGCGTAGCCCAGCGACTTAAACAAATAATTAACACGTGTTTTAACCTCTTTTCTTTACAAATGTGCTCCCATGAAATGATGCAATTCTTGGCTTATAAGCTTTTCGTAAAGGTGATTATATCGTTTTAGAAAATCGTTTGTTTAAAAGTATTTGTAGTTCTAAATGAACATTTATGTTTTTTTTTTCATATGTTATTTGATGTGACCTGTTACAATTGAATACAAATGCCGATACTGGGTAATGTTGGAATTCTGTGGAACAGCGCTGAGAAGAGGTATGTAGGCTAGTCATAACTATTTTTAACCAAAGACACGCTTATCGATAATGCAAGAGTGTTAAAAGCATGACTGTTGTTCCTTCGCTATAAATCATGCCATGAGATTGTTTTATACAGCATAATTAAACAGTTAGTCTTGGGAATCAACTTGCAGTATTTCTAGAGTAACTTGAAGTTGTTGCCGAGCATATAACTTTGTGTTAATTCATAACTTCTACAGATAATCATCGAAAATAATATGAGCCCATTTGTGTATTCTGTGGCCGTTTTAGAACACACCCAACTCCAAAGCTACCTTAAAAAAGTTGTCATCTGAGTCCTCTATCTACACTTCTCGAACCTACTTGATCATACTATAAATCAGGAAAATTACGAAATCAGGCATGAAAGCACTGTTTATTAGCATCGCAAACTAATGCATCGTGAACGATGGGTATACAAATTTCCGGTGTGTCATTCAGCATCAAACAACATCGTAAAAAATATTTTCCGCATTTTTGGCAGACCGGTTTTTGATTTGAATTATTTGTCCTTCAAACACAGATGGTCTTGTCATGTGGCTTTTCTTCAGCTAAATTCTAGCGTGCATAATATAACGGTGGATTCTTTTATATATCGTAGGTGTTCCAACAATTGTGAAGTACTATTGTTTGCGTTATGGTGTCTTTGTTAAAATAAGGGTGGTTAGTCAGAGAAATAAATGGTGAGGCTTAAAATAAGCGCAAAATCAGCAGAAAGCATTTTTTCTCAGAGTATGCAATTATTCCTTTAACAATAAAATATAGCACGATTCACATGTTTAAGGAACTAAATTGAAACTATCAATGCAGAATTGCTATTCATAAAATGCTAAAGAATGTTTTCAGTTTGTTCACAATTAACATAGGCTGAAGCATTAACATTTTTTAAATTAGTAGATGTGCTGAACAACCATTAAATATTTGGAAAAAAATCGGTTTTCTTTACTTCACTTCACCCAATATATTTTGGAATAGCACGCTAAAAAAACTGGTTCTAGAAATTCAAGCATGTAGCTAGAAATATAAATCTTCAATAAATTTATAGAATCCATCAAATCAAACATCCACACCGCAGTCACTTCCTGGTCTATAAAGTTTATTTTCTTACTAGTGGTTATTCTCAACATTGACAGGGCTTGAAACCTTGGTGATTTATGGACATTCTCTCGACGTTAATAATTTTCGTCTTATTAACTTTTTTCTGTTGGATAACATCCAGCTTGAACTACAAATCAATATGAAACTAGTGATTTGAAATTGATTCACTGTTTTCGAATCCCTTGGTCCGAAGTACAACTTGCAGCTGACCACCGGTGCATTATAAATGTGTTATCTAACATGTATTGGGAAAACATTCTTGATCCTGAAGACGTTGAGGCTGCAGCGCAAACTTTTTGGGCTTATGTCATTGACAGACATATTCCGAAAAGAACTCATCGCAAAGTTTCTCGCACTCCCTGGCAAACGAGCGATCTACGATTGTTGAAGTCAATCAAAAGTTTTGAAGTTTTCAGTTTTGAAAATATTTACGAAGTATCGCACGCTCCCTCTTAAACTTCACTATGTGAGCCTAAATCACATATACCAACGAGTCAGTCGTCATTTATTTTCACATTTTCAATGAGGCATTCAGCGCAAACTCAAACTGCACCCGAAGTCCTTCTGGAACGGGACATCCGTCTTTACTTTGTCGCCTTCTGAAATGAACCCTGGTTCATTTTGTTGCTGTTTTGTTGTTGTTGGAAGTGACCAGTCCAAGCACCGTAACGCTAGCAGGATGCTTGGTCAGATACACGTTTTTATGCTCGTGGGCCACGTCTTTTACCGGGAGCTAACTAATATAGCAATTGGTTCTGGATCGACATTAAACCGGTAAACCCAAGCAACACAGCTTGTATTAAATAAGTTGAAAGTACTGTCAAATAACAAAAACAGGTTATCAATATAAGTGTATAATACTTTATTTCATACTTTAATATGAAGCAAAAAGCGCAAAAAGTGAAGCTTTATAAAACATTAAAAGGAAAAAAATATCTTCATACAAAAATAATATATCGCCAAGCGTGAGATTTGAACACTAGTCCTGGGCGTGATAGGTTTGTAGCTTCTATACTAAGCCAAATCAGATTGTTGAAAAGTTAACTCTGAGTATCTATGATTTGCTTCCCGTTCGCAGTGAAACCACAATCTTGTACAACAAATTCATCGTTATGAAAAAAAGCACGTTTTGCAAAACATGGTTTGTGTAATGTAATTTCTACCGTATTTAGAACTACCCAGAAAATCTTATCCTGTTCATGTTTCATAAATGTATGGAACAATGTTTTTAAGAACAATGATAAAGTATAAATCACTTCCAGCAGTGAAAAAAGTATTTTCACAATTGTCAGTCAGATTGATAAATCGAATACGAGAGATTCAAACACAGTGTGCTACTAGGGAACCACTCCGAAATTGAAATGCTTTGCAATACGTTTATAATACATTTATAATACAAACAATTAGAAATCATTCTAACAATTATAATTCATTCATTTTGTGTGTTACTTGGGAACATGCTCTCGTTGGTGAACCGGATTATTGGATTTTTTCGCTCGAGAAAGTTCAAGATCTTACATCGCTCGACTCGTAGCTCCTGTATCCGTTCGGCAATCATGTGAGTTTTTTTTCCGTGCTCTTGACTTTGCCACGCATTCTTCCTAAACGATCTTCCATGCCTAAAGTCACTGATCCCGTGTTCCTTCGCTATGTTCCTCAGTGAACGCACTGGATTCGCCCGAATCTTCCTTTTGATGTCAGTGACCTGTGGCCACCTTCGCGAATAGTTGTTCTTTCTTTTCTCGGTCTAAGACCCTTTTAACGGCCCACCAAGGCATTTCCACGGCAATTGAAATGTCTTTTTGCGACATTTGCGTGTGGTACAAATCCCGAATACGCTGCCACTTCGCCATGGGGCAACTGTCAAACTAAGGAAACCGACTTCTTTTACTCGCAGCCTACTATGATATGAATTAAAGCTAATGTGCATACAAAGAAAACCAAGGCATTGTATTCACAGCTGAAACGGGAACCTTATTTATACGATGGTGCCAACATTACCATGCATACGGTAAGTAGCGCTAAAGAGCTGATCTGGACTGGGGCCATTAACAAAGTTTGGTGGTGGTTTTCCACTGAGATAAAAAGGTAAAACGCTTGAGTGTGGAGTTGACCAATTGAATACAACAGCAAGGATGCTATTTGGAGCACTCTACAAAGTGTTATGGTGGGTTTGCATTAGGAAAACAAGGTAAATGTAAAGTAACGCATGAAGGCCAATGTGGCCCCATTTAAACCAAAAGAAAGGATGCTGTTAGGGCCACTCGCAAAGTTTTATCAGGAAAATTGGTGAAATTAGAGTAGAAGTATTTCGTGCCTTATAGCTATTTCATGCTTCTATTGATTTTCAAGCTCATCTGTTTCGTACCAGCCAGTGGAGATTCGGTCCTATACCCAAATGTACCCAATGATTTCGTTATATCCGATACACTTAACCAATTGCAATGTTTTGTGATATAGTGAGCGGAATATTCTAATTTGAGATAACTCAATGCAAACGTCTTCCAAACTTGGCAGATCGACAGGCATTCAGTGGGTTACTACCTGGAACCTCTAAGCAAGTCATGTTAAGAAGCGGACCTAAAGCAACAATCAATGTGCAACTAGCGATTTGAAATTGGTTCACTGTTGTAGAACCCCTAGGTCCAAAGTATACCTTGCAGTCTGCACCTTGTAATAATTCTTGCGCTTTTCAGTACCTTCCGGTACTAGTATCTTGGTTGTTGTTTTGATTCACTATGTTATTTTGACACAACATTTGAGAATGTGTTGGTGTGAGCTACGTTGTTAGGGGCGAATCATTGAGCTTGGGACGAGCTTGGGACCGATGTGCTAGTACTGACTGAGCCAAGAAAAATATCGTATTTGTTCGGGACCTACTGGTCTTAGAGTTAGTATATGGTTAGTCTACGCCTGAAGGTTCGATGAGGTGCCTCACCCCCTTTTTTTTTCTCTATCACGTTATTATTAAAGGGATAACCCATTCATTGGTTGCGTAATAAATCACCTTTAAGTGTGATAACAAAGCGGTTGGTTTTTTGTATTTCTCTCAATGTTGAGATAAATGGTGGACGTCCATGGCTAAATTGTGGAAAACAAATGTAACAAACAACTTTATTGACCACACGAGAATCGTATATTTTGTAATGACGCGTAATGACAGATGTTTTCTGATCATAATTTCTCAAAATATCATACTTCAAAATGCGCTGGTTTTATTGAAACTGCTTCTAAAAAGAAGTTGTAGAAAATAAAAGAAACATTTTCAAAACATCATGCAACAATCGAGGGCTGGATTGTCAAGAAGAAAATATACATTTTTTTTGTTTGGGGAGAAAGTCGGTTGGTTCGAGACAAAAATAACCCCCCACAAAACACAACACACAACACAAACCCCCTCATATTCTCTCCCCACACAACACAAAAAAAAAAAAAAAAAAAATTATTTTTGAAATGAAAAAGTATGTAGGGGAGGGGAAAGAGAAAAAGATAAATTAATATATAAAAAATATATTTGTTTTTTTTTTTTTTATAAAAATATGCGACACTTTGTTTTGGGTGTAACTTTTTATCGCGTCGGGGAATGTTTTATCGCGAGAGTAAATTAATGAAATTTTGGGTAATATTAGTAGAGCGCTATGTTTATGTGTGCAAAATTTTATCGCGATCTGTCAAGTAGTTTTCAAGATGCATTCAAAACAAGAAGAGCTACGCCAACAAATCTTGGGCGCGGTGTTCGATAATCCTGGTCAGTCGCACAGATGGATCGGCAAAAGGCTTGAAATCCCTCATTCCACCGTGTCCCGCGTTGTGAAGATGTTCCAGGAGACGAAGACCATCGAGCGGCGCGCTGGAAGCGGCCGAAAACCGAAAACGGAATACCCAGAGAAGGCGCGGAAGACAAGGCAGTACTTTAAGAATAACCCGAACCTTTCCACCCGAGACGTGGCCAAAAAGGTCAATTCGTCGAAGTGGTTCGTCCAGCAGACCATGAAGCGGGCTGGGCTACGAGTTTTTAAGGTCAAGAAGGCGCCAACAGGACTGACAAGCAAAACACGGTGGCCAAATTGCGTGCGCGGAAGCTGTACCGTGAGTGGCTGGTCAAGCCAGGCTGTCTCGTCATGGACGACGAAACATATATCAAGGCGGACACCAAACAAATCCTCGGCCTCGAGTTTTTTGTCGGTACGTCCCGCATGGAGGTTCCGGAAAAGTTCCGGAAGAGAAACATGGACAAATTCGCGAAGAAGTACCTGTTGTGGCAGGCGATCTGCGAGTGCAAGCCGTTCGTTAAAACCATAAACGGGCAAATTTATCGAGAGGAATGCTTGCAAAAGAGCTTGCTGCCCTTCCTCCACTCTCACCGTGGTCCCACGCTGTTCTGGCCGGATCTCGCTTCGTGCCATTACGCCAAGCCTGTAATGGATTGGGACGAAGCGAAGAGAGTTAATGTGGTCCCAAAGGATCGCCAAATACACCACTCTGTCATGCTCGGTTCCGCATGGTTCGATATGTACTTCGTTTTGGACGTGTTTATCTTCAACCCAATCTTCACTGCTTCGCGCTTTAGTCTGCTCTACTACTTCTGCAACCGCCTCAACTGTCCTCCGACAGTGTAAACGTCATCGGCAAAGCAGATAAATTGACTGGATCTGCTACAAATGGTAGCACGCATTTTGAATTCCGCTCGTCTCATATAGCACCTACAAGAGCAATGTTGAATGAACCCGATAATTCACCAGATATCCGATGGATCTCACAACAGCATTGGGTTCCATCCATCGCAGTTTTGATTCGTCTGGTCAGCTTTACCGAAAAGCTTCACGCTTGTCCTTGATCTTTAACAGCTCTTTTCGGTTTACTGTATTATATGCGGCTTAGAAGTCGATTAACAAATGATGCGTACGGACTCTATATTCACGGCACATATGGAAAACCTGCCGCAAAGTGAATATTGGATCCGTTAAATAACCCCATCCTTCCACTCCTCCGTCAGCTGTTCGGTATCTCAAATTCATCGATGCAGAATTTTGGCCAACTTGTCCGGGCCCATCTTGATAAGTTCTGCTCCGATACTGTCCCTTTCAACCGATTTGTTATTCTTCAGCTGCTTGATGGCATCCTTATCTTCACCTATCGTCAGGGGTGGCACATCTCCGTCACTTGGTGCATGGCCAACGGCACTTCTTTCGCTGTCTTGGTCCTTTTCCTGTACTCCATTCAGATGTTAATCGAAGTGCTGCTTCCACCTTTCGGTCACCTCACAATCGTTTGTCAGAATACTCCCATCCTTATCCCGACACATTTCAGCTCGCGGCACATTCTCTGCGGGATTTGATTTTCTGGTAGAACTTTCGCGTTTCAAGTAAGCGGTGCAGCTGTTCTAGCACCTTCTCCTGACGGCGCTTTTTCTCCCGGAAGATTTGGGTTTGCTGCCTCCGCTTCTGTCTGCACCGTGTCACATTCTGACGGGTAGCGTGACGCAGCATAAATGCCCGCGCTGCGTTCTTTTCTTGCAACACTAGATGACGTTCCTCTTCAAACATCGTTCCACGTAACGTAATGCCTGGGACAGACATACAACGTACAACATTGTACGAACTGTCAAATACTTTTATCCAGTACTAATAAACAGGTACTAGATTATAGAAGTACAAAGGTGTACGTTGTATGTCTGTGCCAGGCATAAGACGCTCATCACTACGCTGCTGATAGCTGTTTTCACGGAGTTCCAACAGTCCTCGAGAGGAGCTTCGTGGAGCTCATCCTCCTCCAGCGGAGAGCTTTGAGCGCATCTTAACCATTACTAGGTAGTGGTCATCCATGTTGGCGTCCCGATAGTTTCTGACGTCGATGGTGCCTGAGAAGTTCCGACCATCTATCAAAACGTGGTCCATTTGTGATTCCGTTTGGCTTGGTGACCTTCAGGTGTACGCGATGTGGGAGGCTGTGCTGAGCGATGGTACTGCGTACGGCCATATTTTTGTAGGTGGCGAAGTCGATAAGTCGAAGACCGTTGTCGTTGGTCAGTGTTGGAATCCCCAAAGATGAACTTGATGTCATGGCTTGTTAGGCAGTGGTCGTATTCATGCTCCAGCTGCGCGTAGAATTTTTTTTTGTCATCAGCAGTACTTCCAGTGTGAGGGCTATGTACGTCAATGATGCTGATGTTGATAAGCCGGCCCTTGATCCTCAACCTGCACATTCCTGAGTTGATCGGCCTCCACCCTATCACTCGCTTCTGCATCTCACCCATCACAATAAAAGCTGCTCCCAGCTCGTGTATATTTCCGCAGCTATGGTAGATGGTATGACCATCCCGAATCGTACGCACCGTGGATCCTTTCCAGCACACCTCCTGCAGCGCTATGATGTCGAACTTCTTTAAATACTTGATCTCTCTAAAAAGGACCTTAGCCTTATAACATTGCCCTAGTGACTTTTGAAACTGATTGGAAAACTTCGAGATGATTCATATCGATTTTGTGGCATGGGCAAAGAAGACTTGGGACATTTGTTATGCCATTGTGCGGCATCTTTTTTTTAAATTACGACAGTTTTGGAGCAATAGGCCCTTTGAGAATTGGAGAACAAATCCAAATGCGGTAGTACATTTTTTTCGAAGCGTAAGTTATTCCGTGATGGACAAATGCCTGGATTCAAGAGTGAAAAATGGGGAATATATAACAATAGATAAAAAAATGTCTCGCCGGCTCAAGATCGCTTACGCAAACTAAGAACATCGATGGATAGGAAAAAATGTCATATTTCCAATGAAGTTGTTAGTGTGAATAAGGTCTCTTGGTTATTTCGTAAAGAGCCTACACAAGTTTGGTTAAAAAGATTGTTCTCTTCTTTTCTAAGTTACTTTGCAATTATATTTTGCCCATTACGAACACAAACTGTTCAGACAACTGACAGTGGGCTCAAACCAATCTGAGCTCGGGACATTCCGCCTACTGCCATTCACTGTTATTTAATATAGATATGTCAATAGCTTGGTCCAAATCATTTCCACCAAAACCCCACGTTAATCAAACGCATTGCACTAAAATTTAATGCAATTGCCTATATGACAAAATTTATAAACATAAAGAGTGTCTTATAAGTAGCAACCCTTCAGAGCGGAACCGTGTCTATAAAGTTTATTCATAACCTTGCACTTATTTTCGAGAAGCCTTTTCAACTTTTGGAAAACCGCCAATTAACTGTTATTTTCCAATTGCTTCCTTCTAGGATTCATTCCGGTAGCAGTTCCATTTGCAGTAGCACCAATCGTACCAGTGCCGGTGGCCCACGTAGTCCCAGTTGGAGTAGCACCGGTAGCACCAATTGCACCCTTTGGTTTGGGAAGAGGAGCAGGTAAGAGGAAAAATTTATAATATTAAATCATGATCAAGGTCAACTTTTAACAGTCCCCATTCAAGAGGCGTATATCAGATATTTTTTAGACATGGGTTTCACACTTGGTTTGTTTTGATGAGACGTTGTTATGTAACATATCGCTCACCTGATGATTTATTTATTTTGCTTTCCAACCTGTAGCATTCGGAGGTAGTAATGCGCAAGCACAATCGGCCTCGTTCAGTATAGGACCCGGTGGCATTTCCGGTTCGTTCAGCAAATCAGCAGCCAATGCGAATTCGTTTGGCGGTGGTGGCTATGGAGAGACCAGTGCGTCTGCTAGTGCCGCAGCAGAATCGGAATCTTTTGGAGGCGGATATGGCGGATACGGAGGTTATGGCGGCTACGGAGGATCAGCTGCAAGTGCACAAGCGTCAGCAAATTCGTACGGAGGAGGCGGTGGTGTGTTGCCGTGAGTTTTTGTTTGATTTTTGTTAGCAGCCAGTGACTAATCAACGTAACCTTTTATCAAATTATTGCAGATTTTTCGGATGAGTGATTAACATAGTGCGATAGACGTTTGTATGTGAATGTTACTAATCTGTGAAACTGAAGGCTATAGCATTATGACAATATATATTAAAAAAATAAAAGCGCATTTTCTTTTGTATAGAGAAACATCTAGTTACGTGTAGATTGTTATTTGGAAGAAGTGCATTACAATCACATTTTTAACAGAATATAGACGAACATTACATATGAAAAAAGGATACAAGCTTAGTATTAAACATGAGCTTAAAAAGTCTCTTGAGCGCTTTTTATTGATGATCCTTTTTATTATGGAAACGTTGTAAGTTTCAAAGCTAAATCATCCTTCAAAATAAGATCATCTGTTTTAAACGATCACATTCGAAGAATAGCCTCATCTGAATTGCAGGAATTGCTTGCATTATTATTGTCCGATATACACACGCCTAGTGGGTCCAAAGAACTTGACAGCATGTAGGTCATCCAAGTAGCCTAGAACGATTAAAAATAATTAGATATTGCCAATCGTCGACCTTTGCATACTTTCTTACAATGCTCCTGCACCTAAAGTGCCCAGTGCCCCTAGCGTTCCTAGGACTCCTAGTGACTGAAAGCCTGAATCGTACGGACGAGAGCTACCCAATCCTAAACTATTAGCGAGCGTCGATGACAAGGACGGTGTATTGGGACTTGAATAGTAGGATGTGCCGGGGGGACTATAATTCATGTTACCTGAAAATTATAATCAAATAAGTGTTTAATACACTATATTGGTGTGTTTATGATTGATACCGAATCGAGTTGCTGATTGCATCGGTGGTGGTGGCGCAAACGACCCATCAGGATAGACATAAGCAGTTGGTGCTTGGCCTACGTACTGTGGAGAGTAATAAACTGGACTATTTCCTTGCAGATAAACCATTCGTTGCGGTACCTGCTGAGGCTGAACTAGCGTCTGAATAGGAGCTGGCTGGGATTGGTACACCACCGGAGCAGGAGATGCTACAACTGTTTGTAAAGTGACAAATATTGTATATAAGTTTATAACAAGGTTGTTTTATAATAGAGATTTAAATGAAATCGAATAAAGTTTCTTAAAATTATTTTTTGAAGGGAACTGTTGCTTCTTAATCCATTGAGCATAAGCATGAGCATGATTGACAGCCCCAGATTGCTACTTTATTATTTCCAGACCAGCTTTTATTACACAGAGGACCAACAGATGACTCTTGGGACTAACAGACATCCTAAATGTGTAAAAACTGGCTGGCCCCGCCCGAATGCAGGTCAAATAAGGAAAGGATAGGAATGTGTTGGTGTGATACTCGCTTTATTGGAAGCCGAGAACCCTCTGCACATCCACGAGAAAGGGATGTTTGATAACAGAACTGGGTGACAGCAAGGATCGTTTGTTAAACGATTAGCTTTAATTCACAGCTAGTAAAATATATAAACATGAGTGCCGATTTCCGATTTGACTCTATTTAAACCAAAAGTAAGGATGTTATTGAGGCCAATGAGAAAGTGTGATGATGCTTTTTCATAAGGAAAACAAAGTTATTTATGATGTAGAAGGAAATGTTCGCTCATAACCATGACGCCCCAAGAATAGACAGTGATGTTTTGCCAGTATGAAAGATATGAAGAGAAAGTGTTGATAGTTCCGTCAGTGTACGGCAGGTTGTGAAAATTGAAATAGAAGCATAGCAACCGTTTGATAACTGGGCTAAGTGCACAGCCCAGTTAGCGGATGCTGCGCGATAACTGGGCTGACATTTTAAATGGAAATAAATATCGAGGGGGCTTTCGATCGGTTGGGATATTTCATTGTACAATACATAAAGTAAATAATGTTTTTATGCTTTATACGTTATTGTGATATGGCTTATTGTGCACCCCATTGTGCAAAATATTTGACTCAGTTTGCATAGAATTACGACTCAATTTCGTACAATTTAACATTGTTTCACCCCTCCACGAACCTTGTATGACTTTTACATGACTTTTACTTTTACAAATTGTCAAAT
Source organism: Aedes koreicus (assembly GCA_024533555.2). NCBI lineage: Eukaryota > Metazoa > Arthropoda > Insecta > Diptera > Culicidae > Aedes > Aedes koreicus. Next base: position 205,838 of record JAHHFK020004247.1, read on the forward strand.
GCTGAATTTTGAAGTTTATTTGCATTTAACTGGGCTATTAAAAAGCCATATGTAACATATTTACCTCCATTATATGAATAGAAATTTACGCGTGATCTTAAATTTACAGCACTGAAAAACAATAGCTGTAAATTTACTCGTTCTCTCTATATAGGAGTTGTAAATTTAAAACATGCTGTAATCTACGGTTCAGATTTTTTGTGGTTAGAAATAAAATAGATTTGTTTGCTTTATTTATTTTTTCTTCACCAAAAAATAGAATGATTTATAGATTCAAACAATCTTCTTTTTATTTGCCTTTCTTAACAGTTTGCAAAATCCAGTTCGTTCAGTTGTATGCATCAGTTAGTAACTACTTTTTTCTGGTTTGAGATCTGTGAGGAGATTAATAGACGAGTTCACATTTGTCAACTGGGTAAGTGAAATCATGCCAGCTTCGGTGAATTGAGCTGTGATACATAAAATCTGACACACTTTCGCTGCAATTTCCTCAGTCACACTTTTTTCGTTCTTTAAATAAAAAATCTCTACACTTGCTCATGCTTAACTTCTCTGCGTGCAGTTACACAAGATGGCGATGACAACTTTTAACTTCTGACTTGACAAATTCACCGGTGGTACTTAATTGTATTAGAGTCATGTAAATTTCAAGCGTTTAATACGTAAAAATAAGACCGTGGCGTATAATTACACAGAAAAAAATAATGAATTTTAACAAGCACGTAAAATTTCCCCTCGTTTATTTCTAAGCCAAAGGAAGCGTAATCAACGAACTTGTTTGCAATCTTTCATGCGCCACACAAAAATTATTCGCAATCTTTCATACAACAGGCTAGATTCGGGCGTTATCTGGCTTAACTTTACATGAAATATCCCATTATTTTCTCACAAATCTTGCATTCCCTTTATGTGCATTAGATAACGCAGAAAAACCAATGTTTATTTTTATCTGTATAGATGTTTTTTTTTTCCTTATTTTACGTCGGTCACATGGTGACAATCACCGACGCCAGGGAGACGACTTCACCACCTGGACCCTACCTAACGACTCATGAATATGATCCGGGACCAACGGCTTTACTTCCCTTCCGAAGGAAGACGTGACCAGATTTTTTCGCCTCAGAAAACCACCGACGTCGACTGGGATTGAACCCAGACCCACTGGGGTGCCATATAGCAGTCACGCTTACCACTACACCACCGACGCCGGCATCTGTGTAGATGTTATCGGTTGCAAATATGAATTCTTGCTGAAAGGTTGCAATGAATATGATATAACTTTTCATTAAGGTAGTGCTTCTTGCTATTTACGGTACTTCAAATTGATGTTTGCATTCAACCATTTATTAAGTCAACATGATTTCAGTGAAATTTCAGATTACATCGGAAGTAATTTTAATATATTTTTTTCTGTGCAGAGTTTTTAATTCTAAGTTTGAATTTTTTCTCTTTCATCACAACTGACGAAGTGGAATTTGAGTCTTGCAGTCCGGCAAATGAGTTATCCACAGAGCCTATCAAAAAAAATTAGGCTGGTGAATGTTTTCTGCATTTTTGCTAGGAAGTGTGACAAGAAATTGTATAATTCAATTTAAAAAACACCCCCACATCATCAGTGGATGCCTTACACTGTAACCGGCCAGTACCCATTAATGGTTAAAAATGTACCCATTTTTCGATATTATATGAAACTGTAAAAAAATGGGTACTTTTAAAATCACAATAATGCATACTAAAGACCCATTTTTTATTTTCAATGAGAGACCAAAAGATGAGTATTTTTCTACCCATTAATGGGTAAGAAATATCTTTGCATTTTCCTGGCTCGTTTTGTAAGTGCGTGGTTCGAAAAATAAAAAAACTTCGCAGAACCCATTCCACGTAAACGCGAAGAATATAGAAGAACTGAAGGTTAAACTGGATAGCGAAGCTTCCAAAAACTAAGAGGTACGTTAATAATTTAATATAATAATATAAAATGCGTCAATTTCATCAGTAGAATCTTGCTTCCGAGTATGTGCCTCTTCCGGGGCGTAACATCCAAGCTTTCATCAAGTTGACGTCATAATTATTTAAATATTATCAGATATATTCCACGGATATCCTCTCTGGATGATAACGATGTGATGACCGCTTCAATGGACCACTTGAACGTCGCCGGAATATTTGCCGGTGTGAAAACTCCCGAACGAAACTTAACATACCGGATGGACGAATCCAGGTTGAAAAAAGAAGAAGACACCTAGTGGTGATAAATCTGACAGTTCCCATGTAAAAGTATAGGACGAAACTTTTAAAATGCTTCTAGGAAATTCAAATAGAATTCTAATGAAAGCGGTTTGTTGTATGATGTAAGAAAAATCAAAAACTACTCAATAAAGACATTTTTAGAAAAATAAAAATAAAATTAAAATAATGCCCCTATTGTGCAGTTTTGGATTTTTCTTACATCATACAACAAACCGCTATTAATTAAAATTTCATTTGAATTTTCTAGAAGCATTTTAAAATTTTCGCCCCATGCTTTAACATGGGAGCTGTCAGGCAAAAGGCCTGAAATATTAGGTGTATTCTTAGAAAATGTCTTTTTTTGCAAATTTGATGCTTTATTGTGAAAAAATGGTTATACATTTATTGTTCAAAGTATTGGCCATCGCTAGCTATAACTTTTTCCCATCTTTGTGGTAGTTGACGGATACCCTCTCGGAAAAATGATGCTGGTTTGGCGGCTATCCACGAATCGATCCATTTTTTGACTTCGTCATAATTACGGAAGTGCTGGTCAGCCAGGCCATGTTGCATCGATCGGAAGAGATGGTAATCGGATGGCGCAATGTCCGGACTATATGGCGGGTGGGGTAGGACATCCCACTTGAGCGTTTCCAAGTATGTTTTCACCGGCTGTGCAACATGTGGCCGAGCATTGTCATGTTGCAAAATGACTTTGTTGTGTTTTTTAGCGTATTGCGGCCGATTTTCACGCAATGCACGGCTCAAACGCATCAGTTGTCGCCGGTAGACTTCGCCCGTGATGGTTTCTTTTGGTTGCAACAGCTCATAGTAGACCACACCCAGCTGGTCCCACCAAATACACAGCATGATTTTCTGGCCATGAATATTGGGATTGGCCGTCGATGTTGTGGCATGACCGGGGTATCCATACGTTGCCTTACGTTTTGGATTGTCGTAATGGATCCACTTTTCGTCACCAGTCACAATTCGATCCAAAAAACCCTTCCGTATGTGCCGTTTAAGCAGCTCTTCGCATGTGAAAAAACGGCGCTCAACGTCTCTCGGCCGCAATTCGTATGGCACCCAATGACCGACCTTTCGAATCATTCCCAATGCTTTCAAACGCTTACTAATGGCTGGTTGGTTAACTCTCAATGCTGCTGCAAGTTCTTTTTGCGTTTGTGAGGGGTCTTGGTCGAGCAAAGTTTCCAATTCGACGTCTTCAAACTTTTTGACCGGGCCGGGGCGTTCCTTGTCTTCAGTGACAAAATCACCACTTTTAAAGCGTGCAAACCAACGTTGACACATTCGAACGTCGATTTTGTAGTCCGGGTATGTTTCGGAGAGCAATTCACATGCTTGAGATGCATTTTTTCTTCGAATTAAACAGGAAAATTAAAACTTCCCGCAAATGCTGCTTTGATGGCTCGAATTTCGACATTTTTCGGCTTCACAAAAACTTGTTTACTTTCACTAATGATGCGTAACTTACACTGAAATAACTAGAGAATAGAATGAAGTTTCGGATGTGATAGCTGTCAATGTCAAAATTCATGTCAGAACAATAGATATGAAGTTGTCTGCAAATACGACATTTTCTAGGAATACCCCTAATAGTGATAATAGCTCTGTATTTTTATTTTGAAGTAGATTCGATTTTCGAGAAATTTAGTAGTTTTTAACTCAATTTAGAGTAATATCGGACTGTTGTATAATGACGACATGGAAAAAAACAACACAACCCATGCTGAAGATTGCTTTGCCAGCTTTTTTTCTCGACTTAGTGTTAAATAAACTTAAATAAGCTCAACAAACAATTGTTCTTAAATACTTTTGAATGCCACGGTACATAAGTCATATTAGGTTTACCTATAGCTTAATATTTGAAAACATTTTGTTTCACAAAACTGATAGAATTTTTCAAGAGCATATAAGGTTATATTTCTGTTACAAAATTCACAAACACATTTAGTATAATCTAAACGATAATGACAATTCCACATCCTGTATCGTGAAGTAATGAGTATGTGCAACTGCTACAAAAGTGTTTTTGTGTATGTTCACCTCATAGAGTCCATTCAAATGTAGGACTAGATCTGCCTCCTTTCGGAAATTGTTTTGCATGCATCTTAATATTCAACATCGTACTGACATATTATCGTTCATTTCATATTCTCAAGTGGAACAGTCAATATGGATGAGGTCCCGTAATGCAAGGCAAAGCGTTCGAAACCCGGAAAGAAAGAAATATTTATCAAAATAAGTTCAGAACTTGATTCAGCGATGATCTAGATGTAAAACTTGTAGATAAAATTGAATATAATTGAAAATGCACACATGAAGCCCTCTAAATGGTTGTTAAAACAATTGATCAACTGCTTTGAAACTTAGATCCAGAACAACTGTTTCTATTCATAAAACTATAAATAAACAACAATGAAGTTTAACCGTTTGGGTACAGCTTGATAAATCCTCAATTAGTATGAATCAGTAACTAAAGTAACTTAAGAGCTTATTAAATGTTTAAATCATATCACATCATATCAAATGGACGACCGAAAATAATTTTAATAAAATATTCAACTGTCACGGTGAAGTCAATCCACAGCTTAAGAAACTAGATATAAGACCAACCGCACCAATACGGTAATATCGGTAAATTGTTACCCTGTTTGACAACTCGACACCGCACCGGTGGTTGGTAACCGGGTTGGAAAATGACAATTTGCTCGCTCGGTGAGCAGCCGGTTCGTAAATTTGACAACCCGACCCAACCGAGCGGAGCGTTGCTATTTGAAAAAAAAATAAGCGAAACAAGTTGAAACGTTAAAACAACATCTTCATCTGGAAGACTTTCATTTCAATTTGAGTGTCTCCGATTTGTTTTTAAAGTGACATGTTGTGAATAAATGAGTGCAACAAACTCCCGTGGAAGGAATTGGACGCAACAAGACAACGAAGTGCTTTGCAGGGCTTGGCTGGATGTTTCCCAAGATCCAATCTTTGGGACAAACCAGAACGTCGAAAACCTGTACGGAAGAGTATTCAAACTATACACTGCACGAAATATTTAGCGAAACGAAACCAGTGCGAGAAAAAAATTAAGTCTTATTGTGTAACCTTTTTATGAACGACCGATGCGAAAGTCAAAATAGGAACGCTCTCTGTCATCAAAATATTACTCAGAACCCACCGGTGGGGATGGTCTAAGGGGAATAAAAATTTTAAACAAATTTTTAGTCGAACAAATGTGCCTCAACAACTCTTAAACAACGGTATCAATCTAACTGTGGGTAGCTGAATAATTTTTCTATAATTGTGTGAAAAAAAATCTAGTTGAAGTTTGTACTGAGAATAATTCAAGCTTAATTCAACATGTTGCTGAAATAAACTGTAGTTGAAACGTTAGCTAAATGTGATGCAATTGGGTATTTATTTTCGACTCCATTGATTAAAGTTGATAATATGTAAATAAAGTACATTTATGACAATGTATGTACCATTTGTTACATTTTCAGAACTCTTAAGTACGATCAGTACAGCAACGGAATTTTCATTAATATTAAAATTATGGTAAAACCATAACATCAAGCACTAATACTTTCAATCAGACGCACCAGTCCGGGTAGTGCGCACCCCTCGGCAACGCATCCAAATTTTCTCGCGCATCGTGAAAATTCGAAATACTCACATGCCGAGTATGTGAATTCGTTAAGTGTGGCCAAAATAATTGTCATCAGCCAATAAAAATGTTCGAGGACCGATTGTTGACAGTCAAGAAAAAAGAATTGGAGTTTCAAGCATAATCTCAACCATATAAGGTCCCAAAACAAGCTGGAAGTGTCGATTACAACCGTTTATCGAGCGAAAAATGAATCGGACTGTCGACTTGTAAGAAGGTACAGATTCTAAATCCCGACAATAAACAAAACACGATCCCGAAATCTGTTAACGACGATGCTCACTGAATTTGATTGGTAATGGATGGCAAAACCTATGTCAACGCAGATTTCAAATAGTTTCCTTGGCAAGAGTATTACACAGCAACCGGAAGAGAAAAAGTTGCAGATTTTTTCAAATAAAACGGTCGAATTTCGCTTCGAAATATCTGGATTGCTAGGCTATCTGTGGCTTGAAAAGGGACATTTCCATTGCAACCAGAAATCAACCAGAACATTTTCGTGAACAAATGCCTGGAATACGGTCTGTTGCCCTTCTTAAAGCAACACATTTTTTCCGTGCTGTATTGGCTGGAGTTGGTATTCTGCCATTACGAAAAAAAAAAACATTGAGTGGTATCCCGCCAACAATTTGCAGGTGGTGCCAAAGGACAAGAACCACCCCAACACGCCTGAGCTCCGTCCAATCGAAAAATATTAGACCATCGTCAAGCGGAATCTTATGAAAACACAGAAAAAAAACAAAAAGCGGATCGGCCAACTAGAAGCTTAGTTGAATATATTTCTTGTATCGCATTCAATTTAAAAAAAAAAATCAATTCACACGCACTCTTATTTCGCCAAATTTTGATCGTAACACCCATTATTCCTGACAATATTCAAATGATATTCAAAATCATATCATTTGAATATAACGGTGGATAAACGCTCAAACGCCGTCGGTCAGACAGTTAGCGCTATGACGTGTAAAGTTGTAGAATCAATCAAGATCTAAAATGTTATTATCAATTCTGAAATCCATATCTTTAAACAAGTTATCAGTAAATTAATTCAAGTGACTAGAAATCGGTATTCCGGAACCATCCCCAGCATGGTTTCACTTTGCGTGCCGCAATGTCTGAGATATGGTCCCGGCTGTACAAAGTTTCAAAATAACTTGTCCCTATACAACTACCTAGGATTACTTTGTTAAACTACTGCGTTATGCTGATGTACCTTCCGTAAAATCATTCCGTTTAATCTTCTTATAAGTTTATAATTCTTTCAATCAGTACCCACCCACTAAGAAATAACGACCCATGTGCATTTTCGATACAGCTGAAACTAGACAAACGACAAGCGAAAATTAAGGTAACACTCACTCTATACTTTGAATATGTTGCCATATTGCGGATTTCTTCCGACACTGTTCGCAACATTCAGGACGACTACAAAATTGTTTTACACAGTCGATTTTTTCGGTTTCCAACTATAATAACATTGATACCTGTCATAAACTGGTTTTTCCTGTTTTTGTTAAACCGTGCCTAAAACTTTTTTTTTTTTGAATAATTAACCTAAATTTGTACAATCTCGTTACATATCAAACGTATCTTATCTTAACATTTATGAATCACAATCAGAAGTCGATTGTCACTTGCCATAAGTTGGAATAATTCAAATATATGATACACAATTTAAAACATTTTCAAGTTAATCACTTTACGTAAAATCGGCCATACCTGAAGGTGTATATGTTTGCTGTGATGCTGATGCAGAAACTTTCGATCCTTCTCCAAGAACGCCACTAATTTGTCCGGGATTCTGGTTTACTGAATGAATTGTGTATGATAACTTCAAAAATTACTCTTTAATTAAACTCATCGTACCTGTTGGTGTAATTGGAATACCGGGTGAAAATTTTTGAGCAGGCCTTGCTAATGTCATGGAAAGCTGCAAAGCTAAAAGCACCATAAAGCGAAACCACACCAAAGACATTTTCTACCACCTTCAACAAGCGACGTTCTTGCGATGTATCACTGGTGACTTGAAATCGCACACTGATTCAAACTGAGTCCATTTCATATTCCAAGCTCTGTGTGGAATCCATTTTTCTGGGCGATATTATTAACGATGTGATGTGAATCTTTAGATTCGGACACAAAATACGATGAAGGGTGGGTATGATGCTAAGAAACTGGTACTACCCGAACGTAAAAGGATTGCGTAACGAAATCGTTCAGCTCTGCTTGTTGCTAGTTTTAACGAAAACTTCACTGCGAGTAGATATAAACAGCGCTGAAATTTCATGCGAATACACGTTGTTCCGTTATGACCGTAGTGTATCAACCAGCCATTATATTCGCAGTCGGGGCATGCTGATTGCAGTAAAAGACATCTTCGCTGTGAGGCAATTCCACTGTTGAATTGCAAACGACGTGAGAAAGACGCATTTTGTGTGAGATCGGTGTATTATAAGTTGTTTACTTAGAAGTTGTTCATCTTAAAATTCTACATAAGAGTTGTATACTTTACAACTTTAATAATAACATCTTCCAAACACTTTTTTAGTCCTATCTTTATTAATTGTATATTGAATAACAATGTATTAATGGAAAATGTAGATACACTAACATAGATAGTAATATTTACATCTATGTCTCAAAATGTCCTCCTCTGACTACTACACACGTTTTATCGCTCAGAAATCAACAATGGACGTTTGTTCCTCCATAGATATAGCATCTTAGGCTTTGGTTAGACTTTTAAATTATCCAACGAATAGTGTGGCTTAGTACGGACCCTGAACTCAAGAATGGACCAAACGGAGTAGTCCATTGGATTCAAGTCAAGAAAGTTGGACGGTCATCCATCTTTGTTCAAATATCTCGGGAAAACCCTTTTACAGAGTTCCAGCATCCTTTTTGCTCCATGTGATGGAGCCCAATATTGTGGAAACGTTCATTTCTTACCTAAATGTGTATGTGCCCATGGTGCTACAGTGTCCGTTAGAAGCTTCGGGTAGACTGGTTGGTTGATTTTGACGCCTTTCTCAATGAATATTAAGGGAAGCAGTAATTCCCACCCAAACCATCACCGAAGTTAGATGGTGTGATCTTACTAAGGAGTGTATCGAAAAGTAGTTATAAACATTCGATGCGTTATTACGCATAAACTACTGTATATATTTTTAGCGTGTAAGCGCCATTTGCTTTGTTTACATGTCAAAAATGATTATTCGGTTCCGTCTACAGTGGCTGACGGAGAATAACATCAAGTTCGTAGAAAAAGACATCAACCCACCAAACTGTCCCCAGTTGCGACCGATCGAACGCTATTGGGCAATAGTCAAGCGTATATTTAAGAAGGATGGTACAGTGTCCCAAAACATGACCGATTTTAAGAAAAATTGGGCAGCGGCATCCAGGAAGTGCACAAAGGTCACTGTGCAGAATTTGATGGCAGGTGTCAAATCAAAGGTACGGGCATTCTACAGAAATGAACATGATGACTAGTTTTTCCGTTTGAATCTTTTGTAAACATGTTAAGCTATAATAAACTGAAATAGTATGTTAATTTTAACCATGTTTTCATGCCTATTTTATTATTTGGAAGTTTATAACTACTTTTCGATACACTCCTTAAGGCTTGTTCGCGAAAAAATCTGGACACCCCTAAATTCGATTATCTCTGGAAATACTTCATCAACGGGTGAAATATTTCGCAGACTGATGAACGTATGTCTGTTTCTTGTGCAAAATCAATTTTGGGTAATACAACAAGCTTTTAGATCGAAGATGGCGTCGAAAGAAGAGCAAGTGCGAAAGCAATTGTGTGCGGTCGCAATGAAAATCCGGATCTGGCAATAAGAAAACTTGCAAAAACGCTTGATTTTCTTACAAGCACTGTCCATAACGTTCTTAAATCTTTGGATACACGTTTGAAAACAGCCAGGAAGGCTGGGAGAGGAACAAAAATGGATCTCAGGAATCACCAGATGAACGCGAAGGTGAAGCAAATATTGCGGAAGAGACCAGATTTTTCAGTAGGTACTGTGGCTAGAAAAATAAAAATGTCCCCAACTTTCGTGAATACTTCAAAGCACTGGCAAGGTATGAAGTCGTTCAAGGTGAAAACTGTACCAAACCCAAGTTTCCCAAATAATATTTGGTTTGGCAGGCAACACGCAGCTGTTGGCGAGCAAGCCAAAGCTTCATCACTACCGGAACGGTAAACAAGGAAATATACCGTCAAGAATGCCTAAAGAAGCGATTGTTGCCATTCCTACGCAGCCATGACGCCCCCTCGCTATTCTGGCCTGATTTGGCATCTTGTCACTACGCCAAAGATGTTTTGAAATGGTGTAAAGCGAATGGAGTCCGGCGGTATTGGGCTCTCGTGAAGAGAGAACTCTCTCAATATAAACACCAAGCTACAACTATAGAAAAATATCGAAAATCTTGGACAAACGCAGCTAAATCGGTTGCAGAGAAGTCCGCACAGACCCTTATGGCTGGAGTAAACTCAAAAGTTCGTAGTTTCTTCATGCAGCCTAATTAAGTAACTGTTATTAGTTTTAAGATGAATAATAATGCACAATGAATAAAAAATGCATCTTGGATTGAACTAACAGCAAATTTTTTTTATTCCAAATTGAATCTGTCCAGAACTTGTCGCAAACAAGCCTTTTATTGATACCGTTAGAGGAACCCTTTGGCAAAAGCTGGTGATCGTTTTGGTGATTGTGGTATTGCTCCATTTATGCTGAATGGTGATCACTTTTCAATGATTTTGATATTTTCGGATTGACCGTCTAGAATTTCGATTAACCCTTTGACGAAGTATACTTCGGGGTCCTCGCAGTTCTTTTTTCTGCCTCTTCTTGAACGGTCTTCTAAATTCCCAAGTTCGTTGTATCGTTTTATAGCATGTCGAACTCTTTGTACTGGCATTTCAATGTCCTAGCGATAAACATAAGAGGGTTTCTTTGCTTATACAGCTCAATCACCGCACTTCGACACTACGCGTGAACGAATTCAAAAGAAACTATGTGCTTTTGTTTGCAATGAACCAGGGTACACTCAGAAAAAAATCTAAACTAATTAGTTTAAAATTCACACTAAATCGATATTCGCCTGGTTGACGCATAGCTTCGTTTAAACGGCCACTATACTCGCTTAGTATAAACTTGAAATATAAGGGGCGCAGTATAATGTTGAAATATATATGCGTAGTTTAATGGAGATTTATTTGAAACTAAGAATAAAATGTTTTCCCGCCCTGTATTTGTTTTTGTTTTGTCAACTTCTAACCTACAAATTAATGACATCGACATTTCCCTAATCGGTCGGTGTGAATAAAAACTGATTGACTGGATTGATTCGAATGTTCAAAGATATTTTTCAGATTGGAAACGTGAAACTTGGGCATAAAGTAACGTTGAGCATGCCCATGCAGACAAAGAATATCATTAATTATATGGATTAAAATAACCTATGTGATCCGATTGGAACTCTATTTCATATCATATGAATTACTTCCTAGTAGACAGAGCGATCCAATTTACTGTCATCGATTTATTCGAACATCGAATGCTGTTGTTTGGTGGATTCAGAACACTAGTTTCAAACCTGCAATATTTAAAGCGCATTAATTATTTGATAAAAATATAACACTGAACACAACTAGCAATTTATTTTCGAAAATCAATGAAATGTTGACATCATGAAATTGCAACATTATGGCGCTAAAAGAGGGACAATAATGCTATTTAGAGCTTTCTCGCACACCTTGAAATAAGTTCAAACTTAATGAAACGTTAGTATAGTTTTTATACTATGCGACTTGTAAACCCCGAAAATGATAAAAATGATTACTTTTTATATTAGGTGCGCAACTAAGTTCCCGCTGTTTAGCAATAGATGGCGCCAGTAGTAAGTGCTGGTCGAATGTTGTACATCTCAAGCGTCATAAACCAAGCTCAGACATATGGTAAACAAATCGCTTTGCCAAATCAGTGATTTTGGTTTAGTGTTATATATTTTGGTTGTTTGAAGATGTCTGATTTCGTGCCAAATAATCGTCATTTGCGGGAAGTGTTGATTTTCTTCTTTCATTCGAAGAAAACGGCGGCTGAAGCACATCGAGAGCTCCAAAAAGTTTACACTTATGCTGCTCTTAGTGAAACAACGTGTCGTGATTGGTTTCGTCGCTTCAAAAACGGTGATTTCAGTGTTGATGATCGTCCGCGTGAAGGAAGGCCAAAAAAACTTCGAAGACTCTGAATTGGAGGCATTGCTCGAAGAGGATCCGTGTCAAACACAAGAAGAGCTTGGTTCAGGATTAGGAGTTTCCCGCCAAGCCGTTTCTAAGCGATTGCATGCGTTGGAAATGATTCAAAAGCAAGGAAATTAGGGTTCCTTACGATTTGAAGCCAAGAGATGTTGAGCGTCGTTTTTTTCGTCTGTGAACAACTGCTCCAGCGGCAAAAAAGGAAGAGTTTTCTACATCACATTGTGACGGGTGACGAAAAATGGATACATTACAGTAACCCAAAACGGAAACATTCATGGGGACTGCCCGGGCATGCTTCAACATCGTCGCCTAGGCCGAAAATTCACGTTGCGAAGGTTATGCTGTGTATTTGGTGGGACCAAGTTGGTGTTATTTATTATGAGCTGTTGAAACCAAACGAAACCATTACCGGGGAACGGTATCGAACTCAATTGATGCGATTGAGCCGAGCACTGCACGAAAAGCGGCCACAATACGAGCACAGACACGAAAAAGTGATTCTTCAGCATGACAACGCTCGGCCTCACGTTGCGAAACCCGTGAAAACCTACTTGGAAACGCTCAAATGGGAAGTCCTACCACACCCGCCATATTCTCCTGATATTGCACCGTCCGATTATTACTTGTTCCGTTCGATGGCACATGGTCTCACTGGTCAGCAATTCCACTCATATGATGACATCTCAAAATGGCTTGATTCTTGGATAGCATCAAAAGACGAACAGTTCTATCGAAATGGTATTCACGTTCTACCAGAAAGATGGGAAAAAGTCGTAGCTAGTTATGGGAAATACTTTGAATAATTCGTTTGTAACCTTTGTTTTCAAAATAAAGTTACTTTTTCACCAAAAAACAGCGAGAACCTAATACTATCGACGATTAGCAAAATCTCTGAGTGTAAGATATGCCATAAGTGTGCTCATTTCCGCATCTGTCAAATCCGAATTATACACTGAGAGAAAAAAAACACGGATAATATGTCTTCACCCTGCACACTGATATGCCAACCAGTTCGTCCGTGGATTCCTTCGTCGCTGAAATGTTTCAGTTGGCCTTATTCTGGTACCCCAAGACAACCCGGTAAAACTTCGGATTTAACCATGCACCCTTATTAATAAACATTTTCAACAAGACGAGTTTTAAGGTAAGTTCTACATTTTTGTCTAAATTCACAAGGAAATAAACAACCTTTGGAGGGGAAATGTTAGTTTTGACATTGATGACTATTCTCGGAAACCGATTTTCAAACATCTCTTTTGTCTATCAAAGCACTTTATTAACATGGTTGACTTGTATAACTTGGTTATTTAGCTTTAATTTTATAACTGTTTTCGTTGTCTTTAATTAAAGGGTAGCCACCATGTGTTAACATCCTCAACAACACATTCCGAATCATTTCAACCACCTCGGCACCACATGAAAGATAAATTCATTTTTGGTACCACTTACACGAATTGGTTGTTTGTTTTTCTACTGTTTCGTTTCCCTCTCGCTTGCATTGATGTGATTCAGATGATGCATAAGTATGTGAAGATGAACCGTCAAAAAGAACCATGGTTGTCAATAAGCATACAATTTCGATTGTAGTTTTGACAAATATGTTGAACACACAGAAACACCTTCCAACACTCTGAAACACAAACACAATGTGGGAAAGTGACTAACAGGTGTATAATAGAAGATACCCGAATAAAAAAAAAGGAAATGAGTTCAAGAAAAATTAAAAATATCCCTTATTCGATAACTCTTGTTTATTTGCATTCGGTGTTTTCATCGCCGTTTTTTACACCGTTTAACTATGTTTTAGTCCATCGGAATCCATCAAGACTCAACTATGCACTTTGGAATAACTGCCATACAGTTGTATATATCACAATTTTTAACAAACCTCTCAATGTGTAAATTAATTCCAATCCAGTATACTGACTATCTTGCCAATCTCTTCATTTTTACAATTCCCAGCATCAGTACTTCTCTTTGTTAAATCTGCGGCACGGCCACTCGGTTTTGATATAACAAGTACTCATCTACTAGTTCAAGCTCATGATGATTAGAAAAAACGTCAACTAGATTTTTGTCATTTCGTTTAGGCCAGCCATTTTCATAATGGAAAAAATCTTTAACAGAAAATCGTCAGTTTTGGTCGCTTTAGTAATTTTTACAAAATCGATAGGCAAGTATAATTAATACTTCTCACATATTATGTATTAAGAACTTTAGGAATCAATTGCTGCAATGGGATGCGGAAACAAAAATCCAGATTCCTCATCTTGGCGGAGGGTCTTTAATGGATTTCAAAATCAAATATCGGCATATCAAAGACAAAACGTTGCAACCCTGGAACGAATAACGAGTTTTTTTTCCTTCCTTACCAAACATTCCAACTAAAGGATTGTAGTCTGTGAAAACTGAAACTTCTTCCCATAAAGGTATTTATGGAAATTCTTTATAGTACACACTAAGGCAAGAGCTTCCAAATGAAGTATCATATTGGCTGACAAGTGACAAGTTCTCGGTCTGACACCCAGGCAGCACCACAAATCTTCAAAAGATAGCTATAAAAATTTCACAGCATTCCGACAATTAGTTCAAAAGCTACTGTGGTTTTAGTCACACAGTTTATGTGATTTTCAGGACAATGGATAAAAAAGAGTTTCACGTGTTAATTAAACATTGTTTTTGATGGGAAAAAATACCATAGAAGCAAAAACATGGCTTGATAAGTGTTATCCAAACTCTGCATCAGAAAAATCCACCATCATTGACTGGTATGCTGAGTTTAAACGCGGTCCCAAGGACCTGTCTGGTCACGATCTGGTCGGCCAAAACATCGGAAAACATTAAACAAGTCCACAAACTCGTTTTGGCAAACCGTAAAGTGAAGTTGCAGGAGATAGCTGACACTTTGAAGATTTCAAAGAAACGCGTGAGCTTTATTTTGCATGAAAATATGTCCATGAGAAAGCTGTTAGGTGCCGCGTTTGCTCAGAGTGGAACAAAAACAACAACAAAATGGACGATTCCGAGTATTCCGAAATAAAAAGGACTTTTTGCATCGCTATGTAACGATGGAAGAAACATGGATCCATTACCACACTCCTGAGTAAAAACGACAGCCAGCTGAGTGGCCAGCAGCCGGTGAACCTCGCCCAAAGCGGCCAAAATCGCAACAATCAGCTGGAAAAGTTATGGTGTTTTTTGGGATACCGATGGAGTTTTGTTCATCGACTACTTTGAAAAAGGCCAGATCATCAATAGCGATCGCTACATTGCCCAAATGGTTCGATTGAACAAAGAAATCTAAAAAAATCGTCTACACCTGCAGAAGAAAACAGTGTATTTCCACCAAAATAATGCACCGTGTCACAAGTCGAAGGCTACCATGGCTAAATTGCACGAATTACGTTTCGAGTTGCTTTCGCATCCACCGTATTTGCCAGATTTGGCCCCCAGCGACTACTAACTGTTCGCAGACCTAAAAAAATGCTCACTGGAAAGAGATATCGCTCGAATCAAGAGGTAATCGACGAAACAAACGCCTATTTTGAGGCCAAAAATAAATCGTTCTACAAGAAGGGAATTGAAATGTTACAGAAACGCCGGAGTGAGTGTATCGCTCTTGTAGGAAACTATGTTGATGAATAAAGTCAAATTTTACAAAACAAAAATTGTTTTCTACGTTAGACTGGGAATTTTTCAGCCGAGGGTATGATTTCTGAGATTTATCCAGGGAAAAAGAGGTAAAGCTTATAGGTTTTTCTACTCCATCAACTATATCGGCAATTACCCCACCAAGGCACTATATCTTGAAGCATCTGAGACAACTGCCAGTGGTTTGTGTGGGTTGTAAAATTAAAAAAAAATTGTTTCTAGCAGCGCACTTTTATATTCCACGAAAGTTTGCTATCCCAGTTGAATAGACATCCCTTTTCAATAGATTATACAGGGTGTTCAATAAGTTCGAATACACTTTGAAAAATTGTTAAAAAAAATGAAAATACAAGATATTATTTTCTGAATCAATTTTTATTGAAGCAATGTTTATTGAAAACCTTTACGGCATATTAGCTGGGAGCACCCCACCCTCTATGCTGTACAAAAGCTTGACAAGCTTGAGACGCTTCTTAAAAGAATCGCATGCGGCACGCACCTGGTCAATCGGCATCTCGTCCCAGATCTTGGAAATGAGCTTGTTAAATTGGTCCATAGTACTCATTTGATGTTCGTTTTGCTTGGCCAGCATGTACGACCATACATAAAAGTCCAGATGGTTGAGGTCCGG
Organism: Aedes koreicus; assembly: GCA_024533555.2. NCBI lineage: Eukaryota > Metazoa > Arthropoda > Insecta > Diptera > Culicidae > Aedes > Aedes koreicus. Next base: position 222,305 of record JAHHFK020004247.1, read on the forward strand.
GGAGCTGGGAGGCCTCCCGACACCACGCTTGGACGATATTCGCCGTGTAGGCCGGTGCGCCGTCCTGCTGAAAGACGTAATGATCCTTTCAATAGAGGTTCCGAAGTGCCAGGGCGACAACCTTCTCCAGAACCTCGGTCTTATAGTACTTCTTCTTCTTCAGCATTTCAAGCATAATTAGCTTCTTGCTTGCTCTGAACTAAGTGTTCTAAATACTCTTTTACAGTTATTGATTGAGAGCTTTCGATGCCAGGTACCATTTTTGCATTAGTATAATTGTGTGGCAAGTACAAACATACTCCTATGCCCAGGGAGTCGAGAAATTTTCCTGAACTAGGAGCTTCCCACGCCTGGATACAACCCCTCAAACCAAAATTAGTTCAAATTGTTTAACGTTCACTAGAATTTAATTTGAAATCCTTTAAATTCGGGGAACCGAAATTTCAAATAGGGGGGGGGGGGGGGGGTGGGGGGGGGGTGGGTGGGGGGGTGAAAAAATTCCAAATATGCATCAGTTTTGCTATTTTAATTTTGTAGTAACCTAAATTTTTTCGAAGATTTGCAGAACATTATCAAAAATAGCAAACATTTTCTTTAAGTCAATGAATTTCAAGCTGTTTTTCACATGGTTTGTTTGCTGGTAAATGCCATATTTCCTACTTGCTGAGAACGGTTCTGCTCAGGTGACATTTAATATTTTCACACCAGTTGAAAAGCTTCAATCCATAATATTCGAATATTCCAAATAAAAGCAACAGATATTTGTGTCGAAATCTCGTTTATTTTTAGTAATCGTTTTCTTTTTGGATTCAAAGGGTTCAGCTAATTACAAAATAAATAGTGAATGCTAGTGGCACTTTGCAGAATTACAATGCTAGTCGTTTCATTTGCACTTTTTCTTTCGTTAACCTACGGTGGAGTTGAATTGAGCTTAATAAATTAGGAAGCCTTACTGCCTAGGAACACTGAACTACTAGCCCAGTGCAGTACTAAAAATTCTACTAGTACTGTCTAGCTCGCAGCTTGGCAGGTTTTCTCTTCAGCTGAACTGGGGCAGCTCTTCTCAGCTCAGCGGTTGCTGGGCTTCCGTAGGCGGTCGCAGTGCTAGTGGCTGATCCTCCTTTTCCGGTACTGTACGAGTTGGCAATGGCAATGGCACCTCCGCTAGCGCTTCCAAAGTTGATTGGGAAATAGGCATTTGGAGCAGCGGGACGGCTAGCACCACGACGGCTCACCTGAGTGTCTTGTTCATCATCCTCAGCGGAGTCCAGCTGAACCTTCTTCTTCTTCTTGTCTGGGATCACGGCTGGGACAGCAGCTGGAGCAGCAGCAAAAGGTTCGTCAGCGATGGGTTCTTCTGCCTCCAGCTCATGAACAGCTGGGACATCATGTTGGACCTCATCTTCTAGTGGGAACTGTTCTCCTGGATACGTATCAGCCACAGACTGCACGTTCGGGTCCTGAACAGGCAACTCAGCACTTTCAACATCTATGTTATGGCAATCTGATGATTAATAATATCTATCACACTTCAAGCCATGCTTGAGGCATTTTCAACAACTTACCCTTCAGATACGATCCTGATGCAAGGGTGTTTCCAGCAGCGTAGGCAGACACTCCAGCCGAGCGACGTTGATTCCGGAGTTGCTGATTTTGGTACTGGACACCATACATGGCTTGCCGAGGAGCCATATAGCCCATTGGTTGCTGGTAGTACATGAAAGCTGCCAGTTGAGAAATATTCACAATTAGTATCACTTTTAAAAACACTGCAACTGTTCAAGTAAACGTCCTTTCGAACGATAAGCACGCACCATTTCGCACGGGAATCGAGTATCCAGAACTGATTCCACACAGCACAACTAACACAGCCAAGACCTTAATCATTTTGCTAAATTCACTTTTTGATCACTTCGATTGATTCGAGAATGATAATTTTTTTTATGTTCCAAACGTAGGTTTTGATGTACCCAAATTTCGAGAACGCCTTCGACTGAAGTTCTCAGACCAAAAATCAGGAGCTAAACTTATGTAATGCTTGGATAAGTTCCCACCGATTACTGATAATTCCGGTACCGGGAACCAGCGCTTTTATACCGAAAATACCGAAAGGATTAGTTTGTATTCATGTGGGGTAAATTATTATTGCCTCTTTTGTTCCAGTGTGCGCAAACTGATTTCGTATGTAAGGCTATCGATTTTATTAGATTTTAGAATAAATTTAAATTTGACTTACTTGAGAGCGTTGGATGAGCGAAAGAGAAACTCGGATCGGACCATAGAGAGAAGTGGGAATGCCAGAATGGGAAAAAGAGAGTCTTCGCACACGAGTAATGCACGGGAGGAGTGCGAATTTACAAAATCGTAAGAAAAGGCGAAAACTCAAACCGCCACATGCGATCAGTCCATACGTCACAGGAACGTGGGGTGGTTGTGCCGCCCATGCAAGCTGATGAACGAAAATTGTTGAGCTGCTGTTAGTGATGCACCTCATTGAAGTTAATGCCTGTTAATTTTGCTTCTTAAACGGTTGAAATTAGTGTGAAACTGTATGGTCTTAAAAAATATTTATGGATCATATTTCAAGTTTAATTTGAATCAAAGTGAATGGAGGCACAATGTTTCAGCAAGTTAGCAATTTCACCAAGATGAGAAATGTTTTCACTTATAAGTGACATGGTTGGTGAAAGTTTTTATTAGAGAAAAGCAGGCGTTTAAGTCAAGAAGGTTCAGATTCGAATCGCAATCGCAATCAATCCCACACAGTTCGAAAAATTAGTGTGAATTTCTGTTAAATATCATGCACATAAATGGAGCGTCACAAAACACACACTTTTAAATTATAAATCGTGTAAAGTTATGGGGTTAATATAAACATTTAATTATTTATTTATATTAAGAAAAGTATAGTTCTCGCTTGTCTCGTGAGTTTATAGATGAATAGTGAAAAAGCATTTGTTGAATGCTTTGTGGCCTATAAATATCATCTGCTCTGGAAAGTATTCACAGTATTCAAAGGGATGGATGAATCTCGGATAAAACGCGGCGAAAATAAGGCCAACCTTCCTTGCATACAGGATGGACCTTCCCCCTCCTCGAAGAGAATCATTGCACGGTTCTAACGAAAACGAGAATATGGATGATTGTTTTCAGCATTCTTGCCGGCTTTAAAGTATTTATGGTAAAATAGTAAGTAATATCTAAATAGAGGAAAATGGAATAAAATAACAAATGCCAATTTCTGGTTGGCTAGAAATGTATGAAATTCACTGCACCATTATCTATCTCAAAATATCCTAAAAAATACACATCGGTTAACGTGATTAATGACGAAGATATTATAAAAAGTTGAACTTTTGATAAAATTGTTTAATGCAGAATTTTTATACCAAATGAGGCTATTATCAAGGACATGAATGGCAACAATGCTTAATCACTTTGTAGACAAAATTTCAACATTTTACGAGCACGTTAGCAAAATGTATCAAAAACAGCAAATATTAGTAAAAACTACACAGAAAAAAATCTGAGTTTTCATTGTGATGTAAATATCAGAGCATGTAAAATTTTATTTTATTCCACACGAAGCAGCAACTTCCATGAAATAGTTCTAACAAAGAAGAACTTTTGCATACAATAATATCCGCAATGTATGCAATGTCCCAAAACATTACACGATGTATAATGTAGTATTTTATGTTTTGTGACGCTCCATTTATGTGCATGATATTGAACAGAAATTCACACTACTTTTTCGAGCTGTGTATATAACCTAAGGTAAAATTTATCTTTTTGTATTGCTTTTCAGATGACCCCGTGCTCCGATCAGCAGCACTATAGCGCAAAATGTTTTTGTAGATTAAGATTAGATTATGAACTGAATCCGTTCAAAACTCTATATGATTCATTAACGATAAAGATTTGATTTCAATACGAGAAAAATGTTATATTAATTATATCTGACTTTTACATCACACAGGTTGATAGAAACATTTAATTTTCAAAGTTATCTAATGCACGTACAGGGAATGCTAGATTTGGCAAAAATTAATGGGATATTTCATCTAAATTTAACTCACATAACGTCTGAATCTAGTCTGTTGTATGGAAGATTGCTAACATTGTTGCATGGCGTATGAAATAATGCAAACAATTTCGTTATTTACGCTTCCTTTGGCTCGGAATCTAACAAGAGGAAATTTTACGCGCTTGTTAAAATTCATTTTTTTTTTTGGAGTGGTTTTTTAACGCGCTTGTTAAAATTCATTTTTTTCTTTGAACTGATTTAAAAAAAGCTTTCTCTTCTTAAATTTATAATGATTCATCTGAAAAAAAAAACTTGCATACTTTAATTTTAATCGCACAGAGAAGAAAATAATAAAATTGAACAGGCGCGTAAAATTTCCCCTCGCTTAATTCCAAGTCAAAGGAGGCGAAACAACGAAATTGTTTGTCTTTCATACGCCATACAACAATTTTTGCAATCTTTCATACAACAGCCTAGATTCAGTCGTTATCTGGTTTAAATTTACATAAAATATCTCACTATTTTCTGTCAAATCTAGCATTCCCTTTATGTGCATTAGATAACGCAGAAAATTCAATGTTTCTTTTTATCTGTGCAGGATACTTTATGGTTAAAAGTTAATTGAAGGAAAAACAACAATTTGCTATCATTTACAACGATGCAACGGTTTCGATTTGATAGTTGTTCAGTTCGTTTTTAAAATTTCAACTTTTAAATGTACAGAATAGGAAATTTTCGAATGGACAGGTAGAAGGTTTTTGTTTTGAAAGCAAGCGGCTTTCTACGAAAAAAAAACCAACGCAACGTTTTAGTTTTGACAATGATTTTTTTTATTTTCATAATCATTATTCATTGTGTGTATGATACTGCATAAAGAATAAGCGACTATCCCTACATTATCCCTATCCTTCCTGATCAAGTAGGTCACTAACATTCTGCAATTCAAGCACCTGTCACAACCATTTTTACTCCTCATTATCACAAGATATATTTTATAGCCGAGCCAGCGGAAAAAATAGAAGCAAACAATAGAAAAAACAATCACCCCAAGTTAAATTGCAAACACCATCCAGCTTTATTAAGTTTTATTAAAATTTTATGAAAGCCACTAGAAATTAATTTGGTTTTTAATGGCACCAAGAGGTGCCAATAGGTTTTATATGTAGTCACACCTACACAGCTTGTTTAAAACGATATTAAAACCTTGTGTTACCTTTTACTCCTATTAAATGTTTTAATTCGACTTTATGAACTCGTAAAATGCTGTTTTGAAATGCCGTTTTAGGATTTATTCTTATTATCTTATTATGGTCAGTCGAAAAAGCATTTTAAAACCATTTTGCTTCCAGTATGCATGAAACGGCTAGTTGGGCTTTATTAACTTGTTTTCACTACCGTCTATGTTGAATGTAGTTTTATCAATAAAGCCGGGAGGAGTTCTACGGCTTGTTTGGAACAAAATCTGGACAGATTAAATTTGGAATAAAACAAATTTGCTGCTTGTTCAATCCAAGATGCATTTTTTATTTATTTAATTCTGCATTATTAGTCATCTTAAAACTAATAACAGTTACTTAATTAGGCTGCATGAAGAAAATTCGAACTTTTGAGTATACTCCAGACATTTTCTGTGCAGACTTCTCTACAACCGATTTAGCTGCTTTTGTCCAAGATTTTCGAAATTTTTCTATAGTTGTAGCTTGTAGTTTATATTGAGAGAGAGTTCTCTCTTCACGAGAGCCCAATATCGCTCGATAGGTCGCAACTCCGGGCAGTTAGGTGGATTCTCCTCTTTCGGTACAACATGGACTCCATTCGCTTTATACCATTCCAAAACATCTTTGGCGTAGTGACAAGATGCCAAATCAGGCCAGAATACCGAGGGAGCGTCATGGCTGCGTAGGAATAGTAACAATCGTTTCTTTAGGCATTCTTCACGGTTTATTCCTTGTATACCGTTCCGGTAGTGATGAAGCTTTATCTTGCACCACAGCTGCATATTGCCTGCCAAACCAAATATTTTTTGGGAAATTTGGCCTTTTTCTTCTTCCTGAAATTCTCCTCTACGCCGTTCCGTTGCATGGCAGTATAGTAAGACATTCCGGGAAGCTGCTTAAAGTCGTCCAGCACATAAGTTTCATCGTCCTTATCACGCTGGAAAACTTCGTCAAATATTCGCGCTACAACTTGCGAGCCCATGTTTTAGCCGTCACATTCTGTTAATCATTACGGTTCGGTACAGATTTCACATTGAGGGACTTCATACCTTGCCGGTGCTTGGAAGTATGCACGAAAGTTGGGGACATTTTTATTTTTCTAGCCACAGTACGTAACGAGAGATCTGGTCTCTTCTGCAATATTTGCTTCACCTTCGCGTCCTTCTGGTGGTCAGTGAGATCCGTTTTTGTTCTGCTCCCAGCCTTTCTGGCTGTTGTCAAACGTGTATCGAAAGATTTAAGAACTTTATGGACAGTGCTTGCAGGAAAACCAATCTTTTTTGCAAGTTTTCTTACTGATAGATCCGGATGTTCATTGCGAATGCATACAATTGCCTTTCGCCCTTGCTCTTCTTTCGACGCCATCTTCGATCTTAAAGCTTGTTGTATTACCCAACATTGATTTTACACAATTAACAGACATACGTTCATCAGTCTGCGAAATATTTAAAGGGGTTAATGAAGTATTTAAAGAGATATACGTATTTAGGGGAGTAGAGATTTTGTCACGAACAAGCCTTATACGGCTGGAATAAAATGTATTTATTACTTAGGATTCCTTCTATGCTGGACAACAAGCATGGAAACAAAAACGCTAAAAAATAACGCTTGCTCTTATAAGGTTGGGTTGTTCAAAATGTATTAAATCAGCATCCTGACTCCTGACAATCTGAAAACTCACGAAAATACGTGGAAATTAATGGAATCTTATCACCTCTTCTTACATTAAAAGTTGACCAACTGATTCCATTTGAAAGAAAACACATAGATATGAAATAGTTTCTAACGTTGTGAAAATAACTAAGTCTTAAAATGAAATTTGTCAGAAGCAAATAATTTCCGTCAAAATAAGAGGCTCTAGGAGTGGACAGTAGTTTATTGCTAGAACAATACTGTCCACTCCTAGAGCCTCTCATGTTGATGGAAATTATCTGCTTCTGACAAATTTCATTATTAGATATCGTTATATAGCGCATATGGAGAATACAACAATAACAAAAATCAAAGTGTATGTCTTAAACATTATATTCGCACATTTCATTCATTCAGACTCCTTGCTTGATTAAACTCATATCTGAATTCGGCAAGCAAATCTCATGCTTGAGATTCACATACATTTTAACTCACTCAACTTATTAGAAAAACGTCAAGAAATCATTCCATCTTAAAAGCCATTAAAACTGCTAAAACGGAGATTTATTGCATGCTTATGCATGTCATGTTAGTTGTTGATTCATTGCTGACAAAAAAAAAACAATAATAACAATGAGCAACGCCCGAAGATGATGCGATGGATTTTTGAATGAGAAAACTCATCCGTTGTTTTTGTTTCGTTGAAGTCGACAATGCAAAGCTCATGGGCGCCTAAATTCATGCATGAGTTTTCAGAATTTGAGTTTTCTGACTCGAATATTATCATCAAGCGAAATTCTTCTCGGTATGGCTAGTTCTCACTTGAAATTTGGATTTTGAAGTATGTAGCAAAAAGCATCAATATGGACATCGAAGGTTCTCAACAAATAATCTATATACTATACACTCAAGCAAATAAGCTTCAGAATTTCAAATGCCACAACTTGAATATGTGTGACTTAGGAATTGTTTTTGTCTTGCACGAGGTTGTTCTTGTACGCCTTTATCCTTTTCTAATCACAAGCGTTGATAGAGTCTAGTGGGTAAGACACTTGACCCAAAACCACAACGTTCAAGAATCGATTGCAGGTTGATTTTGTTTTTGTTTAGTATCATTAGTTTTTATAAAAAATAAAAAATAAAACATTAATTAAAAACGAATTGTGTTTTTGTCACAAAAATAAACATAATGCAGACTTATGAAAATTGGAAGTTTATTTCACCGCTAATTAGGACACTGATTGAAGCCAACAAAATGCACAAAACAGAAAACTAAAAATCCAAGAAGCAGAAAGCCATGTTCACCAATTTGAAAGGTTCTTGACGATGAACGAAAATCGAATGAATTAAAACCGAATCTCTTATTCATAGTCCATACGCCAGTGCTACGTGATGTTTAATGCAATTGCATAGATTTTGGTCAACTGTAAACGTTGTTAGAGGCACTGTCTGGTTTTATCGCCATTCATGAATATGCTAGTATCATGGAGATACTTTTCATTAATAGATTGTCATGAATGCACTAAATAGTCATAAGACTCGTGTTTCAAATAGAATTTTACGAAAGCATATCAATATAAATGTCCTCATATGCCTGACAACCACCCTGAGCTTATTGCTTCTTTAAATCCACTTAGAGCCAGCATATCATAAAACATCCATAGCCTAAATATCAATGAACTGTTCCCGATCCCTCCAAGGAGGCCAATTTCGCTTCCCGAGTTGCATCACTTAGTATTGCAGTCTCGTTTTACCGAAAAAATCGATATTATATAAATGTTTATTCCCGGTTACTAATGTCTAGCCTGCTGAAACCCACCTGTCATTCAATTTGGGCAACATCTGTTATTCACCTGTTTTAATTTTCTGCAAGCGGACCTCTTTTGGAACGTCCATCAAGCGCTGAGAACGATTACGAGGACGTGACCAGGTGCTGTGAGGATTCTGAAGTCAGCTCCATTCTGGACTGAGCGGCGCCTTCGCTGTAAAGTGGTTTACCTACCATGCTGTTGGTTGGTTACGGATGTATGCCGTCTTCAATGTCCTACAGATGCGAAGAAGAGTGAATCGTTCGATAACTTATTGTATGATAATTTTGTTTCGGTAATTTCGCATATGTTTCTTATGCTTTCTGATTGTGAAGTGACGCTCTCACGGATATAATATTTTGCGAAAGGGTCCAATAGCGTCGGCATCACGGATCGCTTATAATTCCAACGGTAAGGCGATCTGATAGATGGCCAATAAAATCGATTGTTCATGGTCCGCTAGGTGCGTGAGCTGATGAGTATGCTTCCGTCTATGATATCTACCAGGTTCAAGTAAAGTCGTAAAAACTAGCAACGTATGAGGTGCCAATCTATTTGCAAATTTCGATGACACGTCCACAGCAAATGACATTCTAATGGACAATAGACAGTCGATAAACGTGGTGGAGATGAATCCATTGGAAGCGAGAAAAACGTATCCGTTTGATATGTCGAGACAGTTGGGCATTATGAACTTATTCAGCGTATTACTCTATAGCACATTAGCAAGCATTATACATTAAATCTGCACTTGTGTGGCTGGCTGTATTACCATAGTAATTATATTATAATAAGTTTCTTTTTCTTCTTGTTTTTACGAATCTTTGATCTTGGCATTCAAGCGTTCCAACATTTATCAAGTGAGTTGAAATTCAAAATCAAAATCTTGAGTATTGTCAAAAGCATGATCTTGAGTATTGTTTGGCCTGCTCAATGATACTCTGAGCAATTAAAGGGAAATGTTCCTATTTATTCGAAAAAAATTAAAAAAGTATACTTTGCAAATTTTTTATTAGCGCCTCTCTTGATTCTGGGTCATAAAGCCGGAGTACATTGAGCAAAAGTAAATTGGGCCACAAGGGTCATTGACCGTAGTACGTTAGGCCGAATCGGTCATGAGCATAGGTAGCTTCATGGGGCAAAAGGACAGCTTTCGCGCTAGACAACTGCCACCCATAACAGCAGCTTAATATGGTGAGACAGCTGATGCCATCAATCGTATTTATGTTATCATTTTTTTTTAGAACTTACGAAATTCGCCTATACTGAATGAGTTTTGTTTTTCAATAATCAATCGGAATAATATTCCGAAACATATTTGAATAAAAGATTAATGAGACCCCATTCATACCCCCTTTTAGTGAAGGTACTAAAAGAGGGTATGAGCGGGATCTCATTTTTTTAGGTGGCCATGGTTATGACCCAGCTAAAATTATTAACATAAATTTTGCAGAGCATGAGCATGAGCATATTGACCATCCGTGGTTCGACTTCGATGGGTTTGCTGGGCTAAACCATTTGGTTTGACGAATGATCGACGGCAGATAATCTCGAATCCATTGTCCCCAGAACTGGTTAGCCAAAACCTAAGAGTGTTGCCAGCAGTTTCAAAGTGCCCATGGGTTTCAACCGGTGTGAACCCAGCAAGAAGTGGTTTGTAGTGAGCACCGGGGATTCATAGTTCTCCAAATTCTACTTTTTCTACTTCGATGAGCAAGTTTTCAAGAACCTCATACGAGAGCGAACTGTTCGGCAGCAGCTTAGCGAGATTCTGCTTAACTGTACGGGTAAGACGCTCCTATGCTCCACCCATGTGCGGGGAAGCTGGTGGATTAAAACTCCAGCTGGTGTGAGGCGTGGTAAACTCGGTCATCAGGAAATCCTGATCCAGGCTTTCCAGAACGGTTTTCAACTCTTTGCTAGCCTCTCGAAAGTTAGTACCTTGGTCACTATAGATGACTGCCGATGTACCTCTCCTACACCCAAAATGAAAAAGCAAGATTGTAATGCAATTGCGAATGATTTTGTTTTATTTCTCGTAATGGATCGTAACTTGGAGAAAAAATGCAACATTGGTCGGTAGGCAGAAAAGCATCACATCAATTCGCTCCGAAAAATTCAATGTGTGCGTGGGTTGTGCAGTGTATTAGTTGTTGAGTCCGGGCTGACAAAAAACAAAAATTCGAGTTGTTACCAGGATTCGAACCGTGGCCGCCAGCGTCGTGGCTCTACATAGCAACCATTCAGCCACTTTAGCAAGTTGAAGTGAATGGAATAAAAGCCCTACATATGCTTCGATTGTCGAGGCACTCAGTGGTACAGCAACAAAGCAAATGTCGCTCGCACACACTTGCATGGCTTCACGTGGTGATCAAGAAGGGCAAACTTGAGGAGAGGGAGATGGGAGTGCGATGACGAGTGAAAATAAAAATAGAACACTTGACAGCGGAATTACAACAGTGACCAATGGCGTTGCGGCATTTTGTGGTATTGTCTCACCCATATTGAACCATGGCTTCGTTTATACCATAAAATGCTTTGTGGATCATGATAGGTAAAAGTGCTTTTTCTGAATCATGCAGATTTGTCAAGTTATGATTGCAAAAGCTGCAATTGCGTTTTTTGCCACGTTTTCAACTGTTGGGTACGGGGGAAGGGGGGAGGGGGGGAGGAGACAGAGGGGAGGGGGGGAAACCAACGGGGAGAAGGAGGGACGGAGGCGGGGGGGGGGGAGGAGAACGGGGAAGGAAAGGGGGAGAGGAAGGAAGCGAGGCGGGGGGAAAGACCAAAAGGCACGGGAGGAGGGGGGGAGAGGACGGGGGGGGAGACGGCGGGGGCGGGGTGTAGATATACCAGAACACGTACGCTGTAATTCGTAGCATCGTTGTCCACTGGAAGAAGTTCTCTTGGTCGACGATCGATTTAGTCGTGGTGACGTGTGTTAGTAGGTGTACGCGCAGTTCAGCATCCGCTGTTCCAGATTGAGGACTGGCAGGGCATTTTTCTTTAGGCCACCGGAGAAATTCTGGAAGTTGGAACCAACGGCTGAAAGAGCTGAGATCAGGGTGGCATGTCCATTTTGTTCCCTCATCTGCCACGCTCTGTTTCGTTGGATCCCTTCGTCACTACTTCACATTGGTTGTGTCACGAGAGAAGAAAAGAGAAAAGGAAGGGGTAAAGAGAGATAAGAGGTAACAAAATACCTAAGAAGAAGAAAAGCTAGAAAATAAATGAATCCGAGGGAAGAGGATAGAGGTATATGGAGAATGGTGGAAAGGGGAAAGGGGACAGGATTTAATAGTAAATAAAGAATATCAGTGGCGGGGGGTAGTATCTCACTCACCCGGAATGCGACAAACTAACTGTATGTTCGGTGATCAGAGTTTAGCCAGCAGAGAACGTCCCTGGAATCGGTCCAAAAGTAACGCTTCAACATTTTAACGGATAGCGATTGGGTGACACTGTTCGTTAAACGTACTCCTAGGACACTGGCTTGCAGCTCTGAGCGAGGAATGAGAAAAGAATTTCAGTGGGGCAACTCTTGTTTTTGCACTGATGAAAGGGGTTTCGATCACGTCTTCTTCTTCAAACCTAAGATATACCACCGCTGTAAAGCCCGCTCTCACTCGCGTCGACGAACGTGTGCACTTGAACTTTGCAACTGCTTCCTAGTGATGCAGATACTCTATAACACCGTGCAATTTGAGCATTGGTCACCTCAGGCAATACTTTCAACCATATTATCCACTTCTGGAACTGTGAGTTCTTCGATGAGGGTGTCCCAGTCTTCTCCGTTTACTTGGTTCTTCTCGTTGGTTTCTACTTCCTTTCCGCGTGTCAGGACGGTTGACGAATTTGACAACCAATTTGTGAATTTCGTATTCTCCTGCAGCGTGGATGCGTTTCACTTCGTGTGCCATTTTTACAGCTTCTTCCTCCATTTCGACGCTAGCAAGCATGTCGTCAACTTAATACTTCTTTACAATGGCGTCAACGGCTTTTGGGCACTCGTTTTCGAATCGTTTTGCGTTGATGTTTTTAACATACTGGGCTGTCGCGATCGAACAGCAGGAACTGAATGTCATCGCTAACATAACGTATAAATCCGGTGCGCCTTCCCTTGAATCTTCCTTCCAATAGAATCGCTGGCAATGCTGATCTTCCAATATCATTAGAACTTGGTGGAACATTTCTCGTATATCTCCGCATACTGTGACTTGAAATTCCTGAAAATGGATCAAGAATGCCAGTAAAGACATCAACTGATCGGGTCCTTTCAATAAGACTGAATTCAACAAGATTCCGTTTACAGTGCCTGCTGCATCCCAGACCATCCTTAATTTTTCTGGCTTTTTAGGATTATAGACTGGAATCACTGGCAAGTACCACTCGCGGGGTTGACGGGTCGTCAGCTCACGGTTGGACAATTTTCAAACATACCTTTTCTGTACGTACTCCGCCAATCCTTCATCCCTCTTTATCCGCCGAGCTAAGCACTCCCATCTCTTGAGGGCCATTACTTTACTATCGGGAAGCCGAGGTGCGTTATACTTCCAGAGAAGGCCTGATTCGAAACGACCATCCTTGGATATCGTCACCACATCCACGAGGATTTCCATAGCACGCTTGAAGGGTCGTCTACAGAGAACAGTAACTTGTCTGGCTTTGAGATACCCATACTGTCGAGACTGAAGTAGTTTTTCATCGCTGCGTGGAGGCTTTCGTCGGAATCGTCGTTGCACTCACACACTTGTACTGCATGGTAGTTGATATGGTTATCGAAGTGATGATTGGATGAGCAGGTCCCGTACACGATCCAGCTTAGACGTGTTCTAACTGCAATTGGTTAGGATGGTTTTCCTTCCCGGCTCTTAAAAGTATACCCCAACTGCGCGTTATCCAGTCCAGTCAAGATTCGCGGACTTACTTTGGTGAAGGAATCGAAGGGAATCCCAGCAAGACGGCTATCCCGAGCAGGAGACAGATATGAATACCTAATTTTGATCTTTGATAACTGGCCTTGGTATTAAAGAGCTCAGATTAAGAGGTAAAATACCTAAACAAAATAATTAAGAATTTCAAGCAAAATATCTCTAGAATAACAAAACTTGTTATTTCGGATACCTGGGAATAACTGAGAACCCGAGCAAGAATGAATAACTTGATAACTGGCCTTGGTATTTAAGAGCTCAGATTAAGAGGTAAAATACCTGAGGATAATACCATCAAATTGTTCCCACAATGTCATGCGAATACCGAATTGAGGTAAGACAATACCAAAATAATAAATCTAAGGTGACCAGATACTTACCCAGGTATCCGGAATATCAAGTTTAGTTATTCTAGAGACATTTTGCTTGCAATTCTTAGGTATTTTGCTTAGGTATTTTACCTCTTAATCTGAGCTCTTTAATACCAAGGCCAGTTATCAAGATCAAAATTAGGTATTCATATGCTTTTGTGTTCTGCTCGGGAAGTGCTATTTTGGTTTTGTCTTACCTCAATTTGGTATTCGCATAAAATTTTGGGAACAATTTTATGGTATTATCCTCAGGTATTTTACCTCTCAATCTTAGCCCTAAGATACCAAGGCCAGTTATCAAGTTATTCATTCTTGCTCGGGATACCAACTCTGTACTTCGGAGGCAATCAGTGTTTGTGGACGGAGTTTAAGCTCATATAAAGTCCGAACATCCGCCAGTTTATACTTTTAGGATGTGTTTTTTTTTTGCGGAAAAAATTACCACCTATACTTTCAGAGATTCATTCTCCATTCTACAGGTCTACCTGTTCATTTCAAGTAAAGTGCTTTCTGCGATCCTTGCAGGCCCAGCTCGTAGACAAGAGAATGTTCTATAAGCGTAATCTCTGACCCATCATCGATGAAGGCGTATGTCTGGATTGTCTTCGATGGAGCACTACTGGAACAATCCGAAACAGCACGTTGGTTGTCTGCGCTAGGTGAATGTTGCAACTGGTGTTCGTAGCAGCTTCCACTTTGGAGAAGCTTGTAGAGGCGTCGGTTCGCTGGCTGTGAAGTGGAGGGTGGTGCTGATATATACACGTGACCTGTGTTTGGTTTGTGCCTAGAGGTGCATTCGTCCTCTGGGGTGATTAAGGTACGTGGTTGTGAGGCTAGGGTCTGTTCGCCCCTTCCTCTTTGTTAAATGTTTTTTAATTGTTTTTTTGAATTATTGGTGCCCCATTAGTGTTTAATAATTTACTAAGGGGGTTGGTTTGCGAGTAACATGAGCGAATGGATGCAGCCGACTAAATCAGACACTGTATGGATTTAGCGACCCCACTGTGCTACCAATCGGTTCGTCTAGGAAGCAGTAATAGTGAACCGGTTGACCACGGTCACTCACCACTACCTATGGGGGACGCGGAGAGTGGGAGAGAGTTTGTCAGGATAGAGTAGGAAGTGATTTATAAGATTAGAAGGTAAACAATCCAAAAAACTAGGTCAGTAGGTCAGTGTGCAATATTGCAATTGAAGCGATCGGTCGATCCGGAGGCTAACTCCGAGCAATTTATGTTTAGTTTTTAAGAATAAATGTAGTATAGTTGTAAAATAAATGTGTTGTTTTAAGTGAATAAGCAGTGTTATAAAGAATAATAAATGTAGTGCTGTTGTTTTAATTGGACTGAATGTGATGTGCTTTGTGTGAAGAAAGGTCATTTTAATGACAAAATTATAGACGAAGGATACGTTCACCGGGTAGTGGAAAACCAGTGAAAGTGGTTGGGAGACTCCCCAACATAATTTGGTCCTTCGAGCCGGATCTCTACTGCCGGTGTACTACGGATCGGTCAAATTTCGACGATTTGACCAAGAAGTGAGGTTGCGCCATCGAACGAAAGGACTGCGCCAACTTATCTACAAAGAGCCTACGCCATTCCTTTCGTATCTACGATTCAATTATCGCCATCCTGAAATCGAGATGAAGAGAATCGTTCGCCACCATCGAAGATAGACAACACTACTGCATTCAACAAACGGGTGATTGCTGTTTGAAAGTCGCCATCACCATTGACATATTGACTTCGCAGATTTCCGCGGAGTGTAGGACAACCAGACCGTTGTTCTACTACCGATCAGGTAGGTTAGAACAAGTATATGTCCACCGAAGCATGAAATACATTTTGCTAATGCCCACATTTAGATTTGCGTGATTCATTTGCTGGTTCGAGTCATCTACGAGAGACGAGTGGTGAACAACCGAAATTCTTCACACCTTCCACTGTGTGAAATCACTCTCCCGTGATAAGCGAAGACCATTGAAGACGATTTCGGTGCTACTATCCCACAATAATCAAACGACGATCACTACGAGGCTCGGGCATCACTCAACGGTCATCGTGGCCAGGTAAATACATATTTACAGTATATGCCCAGCCGAGCCTGGAATTTTGGATGCTACACACTAAATAAACAATATCTTTCGGTCGCACAATTGGACGTATTCGAGTCAGTTTAGTTTTGGACGCAAGCCCTGAGGTTTTGTTGGTTTTCGGACTCCTAGTTCAAGCTTTGTGATATTCAGCGCCATCTTCATTACTCCAGGTGAGACTGAGTATATGTCCTGCCGAAGCAGGCAATCTTTCGATACTACATTGGTACCTTTCTCCTCTGCTGCACCGAATATCAATATGAGCTGATTCCACTGCTATCGCACGACAACCCGCTCCGTGATTAGAAGCGTTTTATAACATTTGAGGCATTTTCGGATTAGGCTGTCGGCACAGACTGTCGTTTACACAGGTGAGACGAACAGTATATGTTCAGCCGAAGCTCATATATTATATACTACATACATATTCCACTCCTTTGTTCTTCAATGGATCGAGTTCGAATCTGAGACGGATATCATACGTTTCAATGTGTGCTGCTTGAGAATTTGTTGCTTTCTGGCTTCGGCAGTATCACTGCTTCTTCTCACAGGTGAGTCGAACAGTATATGTTCAGCCGAAGTAGACAAATTTGTATACTACATCGCCAATTCCTCTCAATTCTCGGAATACTCATCGTTTCGCTAACTACGACTGAGGTAACGCAACGCTAGCTCCTGCCGACTGATTGATTCTTGGTTCATCGTTCGTGGTTCCATTGTGTAACGCCAGCAATGTCGAAACCTAATACAAGAAATGCCGATTCCTTGAAGTCCTTGACTACCAGACTCAAGGGACTCCGTTCATCGTTAAACAATATATGTCAGTTCGTTAGGAATTATAAGGAAGATACAACAGCTAGTCAGATTAGGGTTCGTCTAGAGCGAATAGATTCGTTATGGGAACAAATCAGCTCAACTTATTGGGAGATCGAAGCGCACGACGACTACGAATCCCAAGAAGGTTTCGAGAAGGAGCAACTGGATTTCGAAAACCGCTATTACGACGCGAAGTCGTTCCTGATGGAGAAGGCTCAGGAGTTTCATGATGAGTCGTCGTTCAATCAATCAATACGGAGTGCAGGCGCCCCTCAACAACGTGCGATGGACCGCGTACGCCTACCGCAAATCAATCTTCAGACCTTCACTGGGGATATCGATGATTGGCTGAGCTTCAGGGATCTCTACACTTCCTTGATACATGAGAAGGCAGAACTTCCAGAGGTAGAGAAGTTCCACTACCTAAAGGGTTGCTTAGCTGGCGAAGCTAAGGCACTAGTTGATCCGCTAAAGATCACTAGTAACAACTATTCGATTGCTTGGGAGTCGTTGCTAAAACGCTACAACAACAGCAAATTACTGAAGAGGAAGCAAGTCCAAGCGCTGGTCAAACTGCCCTCGCTCACGAAGGAATCGATCTTGGATATGCACAGATTGGCTGATGGGTTCGATCGTGCGGTTAAGATATTGGATCAAGTCATCGAACCAGCCGAATACAAGGATCTTCTGCTGGTAGAGCTGCTAAGTTCTCGTCTGGATCCAGTCACCCGACGTGGCTGGGAAGAGTATACGTCATCTAAGTAGCAAGACACACTGCAGGACTTGCAAGACTTCATACAACGAAGGATCCAAATCCTGGAGTCTCTTCCAGCGAAGCCAGAATCCAGAAGCGAACCCCAGCTGAGACTCCAACAACCTAGAGGAAAATCGTATTCGCCGAAATCCAGTCACAACGCCGTACAGTGGAATGCCGCTAAGTGCCCATCGTGTACGGAGATTCATGGATTACACACGTGTCCAGTCTTTCAGAAAATGACACTAACCAGCAAGGAATCCTTCATACGAGCACAGTCCCTTTGCCGAAACTGTTTCAAACGAGGACATGTAGCCCGAGATTGTTCGTCGAAGTTCACGTGTCGAAACTGCAAAACTCGACACCACACGCTACTATGCTTCAAAGGTGAAGCTAAGGGAAGTAGTCATGAATCACCCGAGAGGGATAATTCGCGTAATGGCAGCAGCCAAAGGGATTCGAGTTCTGATGCTAGAGCAGCAAATGCCGCATCGGTTCAGAATAGATCGTCAAATCCAGTGCAGAGTCTCAAGTCACAGGTTCTTCTGGCTACCGCAGTTGTCGTCATTGAAAACAACCAGGGTTTTCGCTATCTGGCACGTGCATTATTGGACTCTGGGTCAGAATGCAACTTCATCACTGAAGAATTTAGTCAATTACTGAAGATTCCTAGCCAGAAGGTGGATATTCCGATAACAGGTATCGGACAAATTGGGACGAGGGTCACACGCAAGGTTCAAGCCATCGTCAAGTCTCGTGTATCATCGTACTCTAGAGCGATGGATTTCCTCGTCTTACCGAAGGTTTCAACTTGTCTGCCAACTTCCACGGTGCAGACAAATGACTGGGACATACCGGAAGGAATCGAACTGGCAGATCCGGAGTTCTTCCGCTCAAGAAAGGTCGATTTTGTGATGGGTATCCAAAATTTCTTCAGCTTCTTCAAATCTGGAAGGGAGAAACTTCTAAGAAGAGGTCTACCAGTACTCACCGAGTCAGTATTCGGTTGGATAGTGTCAGGCAAGGTCATCACATCAAATCAAGGAACAGGATATTCGTGCAGCATGTCGGTATCGTGCCATAAAGGAGAGTTAATGGAACGGTTTGGTCCTGCAAGGAAGTACGAGTCACTAGCATGCCATCTCCGGGCGAGACGCTCTGCGAAGAAGAATAGGACCGCTTGGTTAAACGGGAATCGAATGGCCGATACCATGTAACCCTCCCCAAGAACGCTGGGACTATAGCGGAACCTGGCGAATCAACAGACGAACATGGCCGATGTCTGCAATAGGACGACTTACTTCCTGAAATGGTGGGTGAGGAATGGCGAAAATTCAACATTAGCGGTTAGAAATTCTGGACTAGTAGCAGATCAGTTCTGGGAGAAGGTCGCAGAATTGCTGAAGGAACCTGTAGTGGTATGAGTTCCCCTTGTTGAAGGATGCTCTGGAAGAATGGCCAAAAGGTGAAGGAAACCCATCCGGAGAGGCACTGAAACCACGACACAACGCGGTGGTCTATGCTTCGTCGATAAATAACGGATTCATTTCGGATTAAATATCGAAATTTTCAGGTTACACTAAGCTAATGAGAATAACCGCTTACTGGCTACGCTTCATGGGCAACTTACGGTGTCCAGAAGAACAGAGAGGGCCTAGCTTCTTTCAGCTAGCCGTTTGTAGAAATTCATTTTTGCGTTGGTTAAATCCTCGAATCGATGAAAATGGTATCCTACGAGTAAGGAGAAGGTTAGCTCACTCGAATGAAATACGTCAGACAAACCATCCGATGGTTTTAGCGCCGAAACATCCATTCACGGAACTGGTTCTTCGTTTTTCTCATCTAAACCACTTTCACGCAGGACGTTCATTTTCACACTAAAACTGGATGTTGTTCGGCAAGAATATTGGCCACTCAAATCAAAGTTGTCTACGGAATGGTTTCTTCAAGCTCTACGTAGAATTTTGCACGCCGTGGATCATGTACGGATGTGTATTTGGATAACGAAACGAGTTTGTAGGAGCGAAATACAAAATCCAGGATTTGATGCAATACTGAAAAATAAAACACATCATTAAGAGGATAGAAGAATATTTGGGGCTTTAAGCCCCAGAGTGCTCCACATTTATGAAGATTGTGGCAGACCGCAATGCATTCGGCGAAGAAGCGTCTTTTCGAGTTCCTAACGGTTCCATCTGACGATCCACTAGAGGTTATTTCCTGATGAATCAGCAGTCCAGGTGGCAATGGGCAGCGGCAACTTCAAAGGATGGAGATATTTTTATGTTTTTATCGCAGCTTCAATCCAGTCTAAAAAAAATGCAGCAAGCAGCGGCTATTGAAATCGGACCACTTGTTGTCATTGTTGATAAAAAAACAACCACCCATACAGCAAAAGATGAGCCGCATACAACAACTTTACCCGGTCGTCAATGGAGTCACTTGAGCGGTTACAGTACGGACATGAACCGGTTTAAAGAAACTTTCTGTAGCAAAATTATGATTGTTACCTTTGCAAGATACGGTGGAACTAGGGAATCAGACTTGAATTCGATAGTCCAGTGCGTCGAGAGGAGATTTTTTTCTTTCTATCTTTCAGAAGTTTCCATGCAACTTCAGGGTGGGTGAGGATGTTTGCGAGTAACATGAGCGAATGGATGCAGCCGACTAAATCAGACACTGTATGGATTTAGCGACCCCACTGTGCTACCAATCGGTTCGTCTAGAAAGCAGTAATAGTGAACCGGTTGACCACGGTCACTCACCACTACCTATGGGGGACGCGGAGAGTGGGAGAGAGTTTGTCAGGATAGAGTAGGAAGTGATTTATAAGATTAGAAGGTAAACAATCCAAAAAACTAGGTCAGTAGGTCAGTGTGCAATATTGCAATTGAAGCGATCGGTCGATCCGGAGGCTAACTCCGAGCAATTTATGTTTAGTTTTTAAGAATAAATGTAGTATAGTTGTAAAATAAATGTGTTGTTTTAAGTGAATAGCAGTGTTATAAAGAATAATAAATGTAGTGCTGTTGTTTTAATTGGACTGAATGTGTTGTGCTTTGTGAGAAGAAAGGTCATTTTAATGACAAAATTATAGACGAAGGATACGTTCACCGGGTAGTGGAAAACCAGTGAAAGTGGTTGGGAGACTCCCCAACATAATTTGGTCCTTCGAACCGGATCCTGCATCCATTCGCTCATGTTACTCGCAAACAATGATTGTGTGGCAAGTACAATCATACGCTATGCCCAGGGAGTCGAGAAATTTTCCTTGACGAAAAATTCCTAGACCAGACCGGGAATCGAACCCAGCCACCTTCAGCATGGTGTTGCTTTGTAGCTGCGCCTATACCGACTGAGCTAAGGGAGGTGGGACTGGTCGTTGGTTGACCGCTATTAACCGTTTAGCTAGTTCAGCTTGAACCCTACGCCTACATTCAACCTGCAAATCTTCTTCTACAACTCCAGAATCTTGCGCTGCTCCACCAAGTTCCGTAGCGCTGATCCATTGCAAACCTTTGGATATCTTTTAGAGATCCTCGTCATCCCAAATCGATCCACCATCACTTTCCAGCTCTTCCAAGATTTTATACTTCTCCTCCAAGAAATTTTCTTCCAGCTTTCTCTGCTTCTCAAGTTTCTGCAACCTCAGGCTTATTTTCCTGTGTTCACTCCTTACCTTATCAATCAAACCAAGGCCGGTGTGCCCTCTGCTGTACACAGAAGTTGTCTCCAATGTATTCTGTCCATGGCTGTACCACAGCAGCCTAGCTCTGCGGAGGGTCCGCAGGTCACCTCCTACTTGATCGATCCATATTGCTCGTTGCGCGCCTCTTCTTCTTGTACCCGTCGGTTCATTTTCAAGAATCATTGTAATTGCATTCTTACGACAGCCCAGCCCATTGTAGTCGATCGATTTTAGCGAGTGTACGGTTCTCCCAGCATCTGATGCAATTTGTGGTTCATTCGCCTCCTCCACGTCCCGTCTTCCATCTGCACTCTACCGTAGATCGTACGCAGCAACTTCCGTGTTCACTCCGTTTACTGCTTTTAGTTCCGCATGATTTTGTTTCGCTGGCTTCCATTGGGGGTGGATTATCAGCCTGCACAGCTGCTCGGCCGTCTTCAGCTGGGATTGGTTGTCGAGCTTCCCTCGGTTTCGCTACGCACACTGGGCACACCCAATTGATTTCTGCTATTCCTTCAGTAACTTCCACGCACGCAAAGTGAAATCATCTTTCGAAACCATCACACTGCACCATTCTACTATTGTCACGATCTGCACACCACTCACAACTATTGTACCGATATCCGCGTGCACGATGTACCGGATTTCGTTTGACAACGACTTTTCCGCGTATATTCGAGAGGACTGGTTTATTTTTCAATTCGACAGTCGAAGCCACTTGCTTCGGCACTACTCTTTTGTTAGTGGTATTTATTTTACTGACATTTACCTGGTGGGTAGAAGGGGGATTTCCTGTCTTTACTGGATCAGCAAATTAGTTGGTGACTACTGCTGCGGTGCGCAGGGCGCCGGATACCTGTTTAATCACGCCCACTGTATCGCTCGTTGCGACCACTGCAGTCGACGTCATTGGCCTTCTTGTGGGCCTTTGTACACTCGGCGATCCCTAGGGTGAGAGCATGGGTGTGGTCGCATATAACCGGTCGTGTGCACAAAAGTGGGAAAGTTGGGGCTCGTCGGGTAACTGGACGTGGCGGGATCAGCAATTGGTAGAGGAAGCTTATCAAGTTAAAATTTATTGTCAAATGACTTTTGAGCGCTACTCCCTATCCTGGTATGATTTTATTTAGACAAACGTTTGAAGTAGGTCTTTATAGGAGGTAGACCGTATGCATTGACCGGTGCATTGATACTGTCATCGGATCGATTTACAGATCGGATTACGTACTTGGTTGTCCTGCTGAGGTTCAGAGGTTCTCTCACCTAGTATACTGAAGTAATATGCTATTCACTAGCCCGAGAGATCGCTTCGCCGATGATTTGCAGTTGTCGGTTGATGTTTTAGAGCGTTTTTGGGGCACGCACCGTAGTCAATGTTGTCATCGACACTTTGCTGTAACAACTTCCAGTTGATCCGGTGGAAGTTGCACTTCGTGTCACAGTACCGATTGACGGAGAATCAACTTTGGCCATCACCGGATAGTAGTCCGAGCTGAGCTGCTGATAGACGACGGGTTAAGTGATTTTATATGTCATGTGTTGCAAGCTCCTAGACTAGACACTTTAATCACCAACGAAAAACAACAAAAACATAGTTCTACATCATGTATATTGTTTTACCATGTTCATCCATATCCTTTATACATTCCTGTCCTATATCCTTAATTTATACTCCCACTCAACCTTTCTTTTTCTTCCTGTCTACAAATTCTTACGTAGATGTGTTTGAGTACTCATAGGTCCGCAGGATACTTAGGATTAATCGCTCGCTTCGTCAGCCTCTCTTGCACGTTTGTCTGCTCATGCTGCCGTTCGTCATGAACCTCTCGCCAACGAAGGTCCTGCTGATTGCTACCGTTGGCCATCAAAGTCGTAAACTTACGTATTGTTTGCTGATAGATGGGTGGGCGTGATTCACTTCCGTGCGTCGTCTGCCATATCTCGAGAATGCGAAGCCGCACCTGCCCGAGCTTCGTCTAAACCTGGTGGTCTCGAACTATTATCACCTGTCGTGTTCTTGCGGAGTCAATTCACCGCGATTCGTGAGATCGATCCTGTTCCACACGAGCCACCGGAATCGCCGTTGAGATCTGGGGAAGAAATAAACGCAAAATATGATCCCGCTCTGGGGTCGTTTCACTTTTCTGGTTCGGTTCTGGCTGATTGCCTCATGACATCGAGATCGAACTTTCGGTGGGTGAAACTCGTCGGATGGAAGTCGATTGGTGTGCTGGAATGATTCTGGACCGGTCAATTTCCGTCGGCTTGCCGTCTTTGGTGCCTTTTGATCGTCCGTCATCAATCGTTCCACGTATTTGCCGATTGTGCGAAACGAATTCACCACCAGACAAATCCGTGTGCCACTTCTTTCACTACTGGCCGTTAGCTTGCAAGCCCCTTGAATGTGCGTGTATGCGTCAACGGTCAAGTGACTACAACTGCGTTCCGACTCACTGTCCTCTTCCAAGCCGGCAATAGAATATTCACTCACTTGGCGCTTCAATTATATTTGCCGCACAGCGCGAGCCACCTTAAACTCGCATCAACTACTGATCACCGTCTGTCGGCAGAGCCTTTTGCTCGATAGTTTCGCTCTGGTTCACTGTTGTTTGAGATTTCGTAGCAGGTTTTTCGTGGTGCAGCATAAAAGTGTTATCGTGAGACAATTATTTCTCTGCAGTGGGATTCCCCTTTGGTGTAGAACAGCGATGCGTACGGCGAAGAGTGGCGAAACACAAGCTAATTTGTTTCTTTATACTCGAAAACATTTACGATGTTTTTTTTATAATTTGTATCTTTCATCGAGATATTCCAATCAACTAAGTAATAAACCAACGTAACAAATGTTGGTGAGTAAGATGTTCATGGTTGTGTGAACTCTGGATTGACTCAACCGGGTGGGAGATCTCAGCCTCGGTCCAGGTCGTTCTGGATGATGAAGCCTTTGTTATTCCTCAGTGTTTTCTGCAAGGTTTCGTGTTCTGGGTTGATTCATTTTGACGTTTGACGAAGTCTTACCGTAGAGTCATATCCACTTGTATAGGGCAATATGCTGATGATGATGATGATGTCGACGTTAGTATCTACCTCGACGTCTATGGCAACGATAGATTTAAGCTAAAAACTCAGCAGTAAGCGGCAGTTGATATAACGTAACGTAATGACAGCTACTCCTTCTCCGAAAATGGTCCTATTAGAATAAGTAGCCGAAAATGAAAACACTTACTTCCGGCTTGAGGTGCGTTTTGATAATGGTCAAGCCGATGTCTTGCTTTTAGAGCAATTCAATGAATTCAAGAGTTTTGTTGGGTGGTAGTAGTGAAAATGTCCTTGATTTGGTAAATAATCCGTTCCGAATGGCTTTGTACGTTTATTCGAGGGTATATCACACAATTTCTGAAGAATTTTAGACACATTAGCTTTAGGAATAGGTATCGATAGTTATAAGATCTTGATAAGATAATGTCCGTTGAGCCGAACTGTGTAGTAATATTTGTCTAATGATGAGTTTCGATAAGTTAATTCATAAGTCATAATAATTTAGTTATTTCTCACCTCCAGTTGAGCCTCTACTGTTGCTACACTACACTGTCGACTATCTTTAACGATTGGGTTTCAGCTGTAATCTGTTTGGTAGATTTAAGATTTACTTATTAGCTTTACACTTATCGCATTATATATTCTTTATATCTCAACAGTATAAGATATTGGCAAAATTTATACATCAAAAGTTTTATCTTTCTAAGTTCTAAATTCATCTGAAGACAACTTTGTTGGCAAGTTTGAAATATAAAGTTAGAGTAAAAAACTTTTTTTAGGGACACCCTAAGTTATTTGAGGAAAACTGTCCTGATGAAGGCCTATACTTATTCTTCTTCTGTTTGATCATAGTAGCTCAACCTTTTTCAGTTATTACAAACTTCATTATTAGAAAAAAGGAGGAGGACAATTTTGCTCCAAAACTTCAAACTTTGGCTGAAAATGTATCTTTCCAGCTAAATTCGCATTCTGAACCACTGTGCAAAGGCTTAATTGGAGAGGTGACAAGTATGACACATGTAAAATTCTCTTTCGTCACTGGCAGAGGCCGGTCGTCACTGGAATGTATTGTTTGATTTGTTGGCCGAGAATTGGCAGGTCTCGATGAGTTCCGCTAGTTTTGAGTACAATCGTGCCATGGTTGGTCCAACAGGTAATGCATTTGCAATATCGCAATATTCGTTCATCTGGATGCACAAAACGGCTTCGTGAGCTTTGGCACATTTGCACCACGTGGTTGCATGTGGATATATCGGGTACCATGTACAAACCAAAGGCATTTTCAAGACTGTGTGACATCATTTTTCAACGGATAGACGTCCAAGAATGCCTGAAGAGAAAGAGTTCAGGTTTAACGTTGTTTGTAAGATTCATGGGTGTACAACTCGATTTTTTACAAACCCAGAAACTTGTCAACTACTTTGAAATCATTTTCAGTGGAGCATATCCCAACAAACATCGGTGTTGAATTAGAGCTTGTACAAACAAATTTGGAGAAGCTATTCAGCTATTCTAGAAGAAACAGCTGAATAACTTTTCCAAATTTGCTTGAACAAGTTTTAATTCAACACCGATGTTTGTTGGGTATACCGAACCGTGAAACGCATATCAGTCCCATATGAATAGGAAATCAAGCAAAGATAGGACTGATATGCGTTTCACGGCAGTATAACTCTTGTACCCATGCTGCACAGCTCGGAAAGCGGAAGGATTTGACTCCCAGCAAGTTCATTAGCGGGAGAATTTTCATTTATTCGGCGCGCGGAGAATTCATTGCTTGTCAATACCCTCTGGCATAACGGTCTGACGGGCCGTTAATGGGTTCGTCGCTTCGCTGTCGCTTGGATCGGACAGCTTTGCGGCAACGCCAGCTCGCCGTTCTACGGCGCCATTTGTGCTGCGCGCCATCGCCACGCCTCAGCAATTCTTGACCAACAATAGAATATGGTCTATGAACATTTGTAACCAAACACTTCTGAGGCTTTTTCCTCGAAACGTGTGACCACCCACGCAAAGCAATACCATCATCATGGAGGGAAAAGTTCCCCCTACAGGATGATGCAGTTGATTTGCGTATGTAGCCTATGGCTTGAAAGAAAAGGGCTCAGAAGTGTTTGTTTACAAATGTTGATATTGCCAGACTTTTGGTTTAAATGACAAAAGTCCAGCGACAGGCAAAAGGAGCATAAACTCATAAATCCTCCATCTAAGCTCCCAACGATAAAATAAATAATTTTCACATTATTTAACTCTACATGGAAGCGTTTGGTACGGGAGGGTTCACGTTTTTCCATTTATTCGAAGGAGTAGAGCGATTGCGAGCCGCTCTTTCTGGAATTGCTCTATTTATTGGAGTCCTCTCTGCGGTACATGCTACGCAACTGGCTTGGCCGATGATAAGAAAAATGATGCATTCAAGAAGGGGTCATTTTCGAGGATGCTTTCAAGAATTGGCTGCGTTAGTGTGGGCAAAGGCAGGAAAAAAGTCGCGCCAATGAACGGATGAAATCGCAGGAAAACACTGTACATACGCACAACTGCAAGTTTTTCGAACTACCGGACAGGAAATATCAGGTCTGTCTTAAGAGGAAACCCATAAAAAAGTCTGATCTTTTGAGGCAAGTTTATAGTGAAATAAATCGGAGATCCAGATGTTCTGCGTGCGTGCTTAGGCCTCAAAAATATTTTCAAAAGAACAACACCATAGAACACACATATAAGAATGTTTCGACGATCGAGCATTTAATTTCTGCACACCGTTCAGCTTGTTGGTTGTACATTCTCTGTCCCAAGTAACACCATAAACATCTTCTTTGACAAGAATATAAGAAGTTTGTTGTAAAAAAGTCGTAAGGATGAAATACGAAACATGTCTGGTCTTGAATAAGTTTTGAGGATGTTTTTCCACACATATTCGGTTCAAACGTGGTACCAGAACAGCGAACACATTTTTGTTCTATTTTTGTTCGATCAACTTAAATTTTACTTCTTGAAAACATCGGTGACTGTTTGTCATCTTACCACTACAAACTATCTTTACTCACTTTTGAGTATCCATACTTTTGACTGATTCTAGTCAAACGTACTTCATTTTGGATTGTTTGGAAATAGCGTGTATGATAGATGTTCGTAAATATGTTGATAGGTTGCATTCAAGATGAATT
This sequence comes from Aedes koreicus, assembly GCA_024533555.2. NCBI lineage: Eukaryota > Metazoa > Arthropoda > Insecta > Diptera > Culicidae > Aedes > Aedes koreicus. The sequence goes on from JAHHFK020004247.1 coordinate 249,844, forward strand.
TTAAACATATTTTTAACATCCTCATGCAATAGTGAAATTATTCAGAATAGATTGTGAATCCAATACAGTGACGGCTGAAAATATGTTTATTTGAAATACTGGAATAAAAAAAAACTACCTAAATGTAAAATTGTGATGCCACTCACTGATTCAAATAGAAGCCAAATTGGGCATAGGGGTTTATTCAAATGTAACATAAAGCAACAGTTTGGGAGATTGTTTAGTATTTTTTATAAATTGTTGCACTTAATTTGTGGGGAGTCTTTTGAGATGTAGCTACGCACAACATAAAGAAAAATTGTATTTGTATTTTCATTCATACTGCCATTACTCGGTTCAATTTCACAACAAAAAACGCAGAAAAGAAAAAACGAACATTTGACAATCAAATGTGTTGCTAATGTTTTGACCCGTACTGTAGGACTGTAGACTTGGAAAATCGCCATGTTGGTTTTTGTGAATTCCATAAAGAAATCTCACTAAAATTCAATAATTTATTCGGGGTACCTTCTACGTTTTTTAATCCAATCGATGGCGCATGAAATTAGGGAAGGTAAAACGGAAAGTTGCACTGCTAACCTTGAGCCGCATATACAATTTTGGTACAACTTCCATGCGTAAAGCACTTTTAATTTCCTATTTGAAAAAGTTATAAACAATCATCTTTAACGCGTAAAATACCATTAGCTACGATATCGTTTCGCCATTATAAAATCTTGTTTATATTTTTTTTTCTTTGTTCATACCGTGCTTGCTTTGACAAAACATATCATTATGTTATAAGCATGCTGTTGGAAGCATCCATAGAACATAATATTTGTCTTATGGATGTTCTACAAAACATCTGGTATGACTTAAAATATGTTTAAAAATGCCACATTTATTGCGCTTTTTCGGTTATATGCGTGTATGAAATTAAGTTATAGACGTTAGAAAAAAAACATGAGTTTGGTCTAAAACGTGTATTATTAACATGAATATGACAAGTGGTGTTACTTGGGTGGCCGGTCTAAAAATTTGTTTATATATTAGTAGTTTGTTCTTCAGACAAAGTTTGGATTTTATGTTATAAGAAATTAAAATTTTTTGGGTAAAGGTCCCAGGATTTATGGGGAAAAAATGAAAAACGTAATGAGGGTAGGTTAAAAAGGAAAGGTAAGGGGAATTAGTGTGGGGGGCTTCCATTTCTGTAAAGAAGAAGAAAAATGTCTAAACTTATCTGCAGTCTCCTGCAAATGACACGAAGACTTCATCCTTTAGCGGAAATGCCTGTATCATCGGCAAAAAAGGATTTCTGGCAAACCTGAGGCAAATCAGGGAGGTCGGAAGTAAAAATGTTGTATAATATCGGATCAAGAATGCTACCCTGAGGAGCTCCATCTGTAACAGGTAGTCGATCAGATTTGGAATTCTGATAGTTTACCTGCAGAGTTCTGTCAGTTTAATAATTTTGAACTAATTTCATAATATAGAGTGGAAAATTAAAGTTTTACAATTTAGCAATCAAACCTTCATGCCAAGCACTGTCGAATGCTTTTTCTATGTCCAGTTGAGCAGCCTTCAGATTTGTTTGAACGAATTAAATTAGTAACTCTTAAGAGTTGATGAGTAGTTGAATGGCCTTGGCGAAATCCAAATTGCTCATCTGCAAATATTGAGTTTGTATTGATGTATTCTATTCAAAATTATCTTTTCAAAAAGTTTACTTATTGAAGGACGTAAACTTACTGGTCTGTAGCTAGAAGCTTCAGCTGGATCTTTCTCGGGCTTCAAAGTTGGAACAACTTTGGCATTTTTCCATTTGTCAGGAAAGTATGCCAAATGAAAACATTTATTAAATAATTTTACCATGAAAGACAAGGTACTCACTGGGAGTTTTTTGATGAGTGTAGAGAAAATTCCATCATCAACTGGAGCTTTCATATTTTTGAACTTTTTAGTAATAGTTTTTACTTCATCCAAATCAGTACCCCAGGATTCATCAAAAATATTTTCCCGAGAAGAAATATTGAGATAATCATGAGCAACCTGATTATCAATAGGACTAGTAAGACCCAAACTGAAATTATGGGAACTCTCAAACTGCTTAGCAAGTTTTTGAGCTTTTTCCACATTTGTTAACAATATTTTATCATCTTCTTTGAGCGCTGTTGGAAGTTTATTATTAGTTATTTGCGAATAGTTGGTGTGGCTTTTTTAACTTTATTAGAGCGTAAAGTTTTAGGTTATGTTCAGATCCGGAAAGGGCCTAATAAAATTGGATTTATAGGGTTATTACAACCTTTTAGAGATGCTGTAAAGTTATTTACTAAGGAACAAACTTATCTTTTATTGTCTAATTATATTTTTTATTATTTTTCTCCTATTTTTTCTTCATTATTATCTTTATTGATTTGAATATGTATGCCTTATTTAATTAAATTATATTCTTTTAATTTAGGAGTTTTATTTTTTTATGTATTACTAGTATAGGGGTTTATACCGTTATAGTTGCAGGGTGGTCTTCTAATTCAAATTATGCGTTATTAGGAGGGTTGCGGGCTGTAGCCCAAACTATCTCATATGAAGTAAGTTTAGCATTAATTTTTTTAAGCTTTATTTTTTTAATTGGAAATTATAATTTTTTAAATTTTTATTTATATCAAGGGTATGTTTGGTTTATTACATTTTGTTTTCCTTTAACTTTAGTATGGTTTGCTTCTTGTTTAGCAGAAACTAATCGGACTCCTTTTGATTTTGCTGAAGGAGAATCTGAGTTAGTTTCTGGGTTTAATGTTGAATATAGAAGAGGTGGGTTTGCGTTGATTTTTTTAGCAGAGTATTCTAGAATTTTATTTATAAGTATATTGTTTAGTGTAATTTTTTTAGGTAGTGATATTTACAGAATTATATTTTTTTAAATTAGTAATAATTTCATTTTTATTCATTTGAGTACGAGGAACTTTGCCTCGGTTTAGTAACGATAAATTAATATATTTGGCTTGAAAAAGATTTTTACCTATATCATTAAATTACTTATTTTTTTATTGGGTTAAAATTTTTTATTTTAGCTCTTTTATTTTAATGAATATTTTTTAGTATTAAAAATTAATAGAATTAATTACTTCTTTCTTATGTTTTCAAGACATACTCTTAATTAATTAATTAACTTATTAATTTTTAATTTAATAATTTATCTCAATATTTTGTTATTAAAGGGTTAATTAAAAAATAAGAAAAGTATAAAACTGTTAGAATTTGTCCTGTTAAAACATAGGGGTCTTCTACTGGCCGAGCTCCAATTCATGTTAATAAAGACGCAATAATTACTATATTTCAAAATAAAATTTGATTTAATGGATAGAATTGTAGCCCTTGGAATTTGCTCATATGAGTAAAAGGAAGAATTATTAAAATTGCAATTGATAATACTAATGCAATTACTCCTCCTAATTTATTAGGGATTGATCGTAAAATTGCATAAGCAAATAAAAAATATCATTCTGGTTGAATATGAACTAGGGTTACTAAGGGGTTTGCTGGAATGAAATTTTCTGGGTCTATTAGTAAATAATTAAATTTTCAGATAAATCCAATTAAAATTCAAATAAAAATAACATATCCTACAACATCCTTATAAATAAAATAAGGGTGGAATGGAATTTTATCGACATTTCTGTTTAATCTTAAAGGGTTATTTGACCCGGTTTGATGCAGGAATAATAGATGAATTATTGTTAAAGCTAAAACAATAAAAGCTAAAATAAAATGGAATGTAAAATATCGTGTTAAAGTTGCGTTATCAACAGCAAATCCTCCTCAAATTCATTGGACTATCAGTCCCTAAATAAGGGACAGCTGATAATAAGTTAGTAATTACTGTTGCTCCTCAAAAAGATATTTGTCCTCAGGGAAGTACATACCCTAAAAATCCGGTAGCTATTACTATAAATAGAATAATTACCCCAATTATTCATGTAGGGACAAATAAACAGGAGCTATAATATACTCCTCGTCCCACATGGATAAATAAACAAGCAAAAAAAAGAAGCTCCATTAGCATGGCAAATTCAAAGGAATCACCCATTATTTACATCACGGTAAATGTGATTAACACTATTAAAGGCTGTTTTAATATCTGCCGTATAATGTATGGCTAAAAATAGTCCAGTTAAAATTTGGATGATTAAACATAATCCTAAAAGTGACCCAAAGTTTAGAAAAGATTTAGACATAAATTTATTGGGCGTAATGGCCTATAATTTTTTTTGTAATTTTAACTGTTACTAATAAAGTTAAAAATAAATAATTAATTAATAATAAAGTAATTACATTTGTGGAAAATTATATATTTTATTTAGTTCTATGGAATTTTCAGGTATTAAAGAGTTTATAAAAAATGTATTTATTTCATTATTATTAACAAAAGTTTCAATTAAAGATTTGTCTATAAAAAAAGAAAAGTTTATAAAAATTATTAATATAGTAATAGCTATAAATAATAATTTTAAAGATATTGAAAATATTTCATTTGAAGAAAGAGAAGTTACATAAATAAATAACACTAGTATTCCTCCTATAAAAATTACAAATAATACGTAAGAAAATCAAAATGTTTTTACGTATATTCCTGTAAGTAAAGAAGTTAGTAATGTTTGAATAAGAAGTATAAGTCCTATTGCTTAGTAGTTAGATATTCAAGAGCATTATCGATGGTATTTTACGTTTCCAAACGAATATTAGGATCAAAGTTATATTCCATGAATATTAGATATTGGTTTCAATCAGCTGTATTGTAATTGAAAGTAGAACTGTTGGAATTAGAAATTATTTCTTGGGATATTTCAAAAGTTACTGGAAGGTGATCCGAACCGAATTCAGCATGGGTAACATACAAAATTGACATGAATCAGTTTAGACCAAATCAATAGTTGAGGGATTTCTTGCAGAAGAAAAGCAAGTTGGGCTGTTTGGATATTGGATAGTGTAATAACCCACGGAACAATTATCAAGAAGTATATTACCATTGGAATTGCTTTGAGCATTATTCCACAAACGGTGTTTTGCATTAAAATCACCAATAATGAAGAATTTTGACCTATTACGGGTAAGCTTCTGAAGCTCACCCTTGAGAAGATTCTTTTGCTGACCTACGCATTGGAATGGTAAATAGGCAGCTAATAGTGTAAGTTGACCAAATTTTGTTTCAACAGAAAGCCCCAAAGTTTCAAAAACTTTGTTATCAAATGAAGAAAGAATTTGATGTTTTATACGCCTATGAACAATTATGGTAACGCCACCAACTGGACTATCAAGGCGATCATTGCGGTATACAAATCCCATTTTTATTTTATTACCTAGTTTAAGAAAAGTTTCAGTTACAACGGCAATATGCACGTTATGAACTCCTAAAAAATTAAACAGCTCGTCTTCATTATCTTCAAGAGATCGAGCATTCCAACTACTTTACAAGTATTGTAAACCACTTTTCTCCTTCTTCTATTGATTGCTCGATCTCTTATTGATCGCATATATTAGCTCAATTTATTTTTCAAATAAGAGTTATTGACCTTATTCGTCTTATCAGAGTCTTTTAAAATTGTCCAGTATATTTATGGGTTTTTAGAGACATGTAGTTTTTACTTGAGATAAAAGAGTTCTAGAGTTACAAACTAAATCAAATGATTTTTTTAAATGATGTAAAGAGATGTTTTTTAAATATCAATAATGTTTTCATAATATACTTGTTTATAATCATCACAACTTATGCTGCAAAACCTTGAAATTAATATTACATAACGCAATTGTTATGTTGTATGTTGTAATCAGTATTCCTGTTATGCGTTATTGGAATAGACAACTAAAATCCACTTCAATATCCGGTTGGTTATCCGTAAAGCACAAACATTAACTTTAATGTCAATTGAATCGCCACAGTTCAATTTCAGACTAAATTTAGATCCGCTATGAAAAATCAATCAATATTCCAGAACCGTTCGTCCCTGAATAGTTAAAAAGTTCCTCTTATGCCGAACCCTTGTACATAAACACACGGTGATAGCGGATCTTCTTGAAGATCTCAACATTTTACTTCTGCGAACTCGTACATCAAAGTTCGTGAGACAATCATGTATGCAAACCCTACCTATCACCCTCTGACGTGAATTGGGCTGGATGACTCATGCCCCCAATCGAAGACACACTCTCCCGTATCAACGTTTGGGATAAACCCGTATTCGTTAGCTAGGTTACGCGCCACGTGCGCCATTCAAATCAGCATACATAAAATTGTGCATTAATCGCTAGTAGTACGTGCCAAAATTCATTCTAATCGTCATTCTTTGCTATTTTTATTTTATTTTGAATCGCACCTTCCTACCTGATGTTGTTAGTGTTGCCTGGTGTCGCACATTTATGGCATGATTTATGCTCAACCAGTAATCAATCAATCCACTTGCTTAACATTCGAGTCACTCTCCAAAGATTTAGGAAAATTTAAATTCTCACTCCATGCGCATATATCCGCGTTGAAACTCCGCAGTAGAACTATGATAGGGTTATTCAATCTATGGGCATATTCTGTTTTCAGTTGTGCTTTCTGAATGGGTCTGCAAATTAACAATTAATTTTTTTTTTAGATTTGTTTTACAGAATTGCGATTTTTTGCCACAAATAACTATTGTGCATACACTAGACTAACAATAAAGATGCATTGAATGATTAACATGGGTTGGGTTCCCACAGTAGTGACTTGCTAGACACAGTGGCAGCAAGGTCAGTTCTTGGAAGTGTTAACGCAGAATTTGCTGGGCAAAGAAAATAAAAATAGGTTGATTTACTAGTACGGTCTAGTTTGTGTGTGGAATTCATAATGTTCAATAATAGATGTATCTCCGGCATGTGTTTTCGACACGACAGTAAGACCTATCACTACTAATCTCTTCCTTGACACGACCATTGAGTGATGTTTTATAAATACAAATAAATAACCATCACGTGGATGGATACATTAGCCTACGGAAATTCATGGGAATCTTCTTCGTTTGCTTTGGATGTTTCTACTAAGACTTTACGCTTGCTGTTTTAAAAACGGGCTTAGGCATTGCATTAGATTGATTGGATTTACCAATAATTTCATAAATGGATTTTATACTGTTAGAAGTAATAAACAAAAGTTTTAAATATGAGTCATGGATAATACATAGCTGAGCGATGAATAGTCCATGTTTGTAGATGATGGGATCATAAACAAAATATTTTCATAACGGCGTAACCGGACCATGGATCAGAATTCGAAAACAGAAATGTTTTTACTTTGAAAATGAGGAATAAGAACCAAGATGTCTACGGCAAAATGAGTGCATATAAGATAACATGATGTAATGGCAGCCTAGTTCCTCCGTCCATTTATGTCATATATTCAATGATTACTGACAAAATTATATTGGCATCAGAATTGATTTTTTTCTGAGCAGTTAAGACTTCATTCACCAATATATATAATCAATATATTAAACACTTAAGTGATATTTTTGATTTCCTTAACTTTTTAGACACCACGACTTCACTGGTTAATCTGGAGAAATTATCGTCTCAATCTTCTTATGATCTAAATTTGGCTATATTGTACCGATATGCCATGTAATGTATTCTAGATATACAAAAAAAATAGTTACACGTTATATTTTAACTGTTCACATACAAACATAAACAATGAATTCACGAGAAACCCGTAGACCCAATTTAAAGGACATACTTCTTGGTAAGTTCAAAATATAACATAATGTATTCATTATATAGCAAACTTTTGGTATTGGTAACATGTTCAATGGAAAGGTATGAGTCTTTGGTTGTATATTTTCCAAATGGCTTACAAAACTTAAGCAACCATATCTATATTGTAGGAATTCTAATGTTTTGGATATGGATAGTCCGATAGATCATATGTGAAAATAATTAAATTGTTCTAATGTTGTTTTTAACACTAATTTGTTCCATGAAATTTTGTATTGAGTATATCGGATATAGCTTCAAATAAAAAGCCTAAGGAAGTCTTTTAGAATAATGTTATGTCACTTTTTGTGGTTCTGAATAACAAACGACTTATTTAGCTCATCTAAGCAAACGTAGAGCTAGTGCATTTTCGTTTACAACTCAACACGCAGAGGAATAGAGGTAGTTTGAAACAGCAATATCTGAGAATAAATTCAACAAAAAATTAATATTTGTATCATAAAAATAATTTATTGATACAAATACACCTGATTTTAGCTTCAATAATACTGTTGTTAGAATTTAAAATCATAAATTTAGAATCTACAAAATATTTTGTTGATATTGCAAATTTATTCTCTGCTACTTATTTTTATTGCTTCAACCAGAGGGAATGCTAGATTTGGCAGACAATAAAGGGATATTTCATGTAAATTATAGCAAGATAACGCCTGAATCTAGTATGTTGTATGAAAGATTGCAAACATTGTTGTATGGCGCATGACAGATTGCAAACAATTTCGTTGTGTACGCCTCTTTTGGCTTGGAATTAAACGAGGGGATATTTGACGCGCTTGTTAAAATTAATCCATAGGATTGGTACGGGACTGCTAGAAGCCAAATTTCGTCCTACCAAAACTCTGGAACATTTTCCGTAAGCCGTTTTTGTGGTTTCTTAACAGTATGAGCACACACAAAACATAATTAATTTTAGCAAGCGCGTAAAATTTCCCGTGGTACACGAAGCAAAAGGAGGGAAAAAACAAAATTGTGCACTGCGGGACCCACAAAAAGTAGGAATGGCGGAAGGGTTGGTCCGGGCGTGATGACGTACCGACATGAAAAATCCATTTCTTTCGCCAAGCACGCACTACCGGGGGAAGATACAAAAAAACTATATTTTCTTTGTGCCGTGGGCCAGACTGATAGGGGGGGAGGCAACAGGGGGGGGGAATATGATAAGGGTGGAATTTATGATAAGGGCCGGAAAGCCACTTGTAAACAATGACTTTCAATTCCGATTTCTCTCAAAACTCAGAACACTCCAACATATTGGAAGCAGCATCTGGTGGAAGAATGTTTGTTCTACCATATAGTGTATCTGAACATCGAAAAATTCTAATGATACGAGAGAAATCAACGTTTAAAATCATTGTTTACAAATGGCTTTCCGGCCCATACAATTAATTACTCGAGTAATGTTCGATTGGCTCCGCCAAGTGACAGTTCCCCTTTTTGTCTCCGCCAGACTACGAATCTAGTGACTATATTTTTATCTATGCAGATTCTGCGTCTTGTTGGAAGTTGAAATGACGGCTAGCAGCAACCTCCTGCATCTGCGGTACAGATGGTGAGTTGACAACCTGGAATGAGAGTGGACCGACTTCTCACAAGTTCCTACCTCACGCCTCCACGAGTAATATGATCATTGATATCACTGCCAGCTGCAACATGAAAACATGAAAACATGGATCGAACTGAGGGGGTGCGTCAGTGACACTGTATATTTTCCATTCTCTTTTAATAAATAATTTCAGCACGGTTTGGGATCATCTTTGCATTGGACCGAAATATGACAGCCCTTCTCCCCCCTCGTAGACTTTAGCCAACACCCTTGAAGGGGGGGGACTTGAAGTTCACGTAAACTTTATCTAACTCTTTTTTTTTTTAATTTGTGGAAAATATTCTACAATATGTTTGAGGAACGAATTAGAATTATGAAATAAAACTCAAATAATCAGGTAATTTAGTTATTCATTTTTTTTAATTCAAGCACGAAAAACAATCAATTATGCAAATGCTAAAGATGCTCAACCCATGGCTGCTTGTACTAGCTATTAAAGTTCATCAGTTGAAGTTCTAGTAGGATTGTTTCTTGGATGTCAACTCCAATTAGTTCGATGAAACGTGATTCTATCCATAGAACTTTTGAATATCTTGATATCAAATGCCATGCAAATTATTTCCAGTGAAAACTAGATGTATAGATGCTAATATCAAGATAGTTTATATCACGTAATACAAGTTGTAGTGTGAACGGGATGTTATGCTTCATTATATAATATGCTGCCCTTTTATACTGATTTGATGTATTGCTTCAATTTTTTTCAGAGTACAGGGCTCGAAAACTGTGTGCAGTGCAGCACACATTAGTAAACAATCTCCATCTCGGAATCGCATTATTTTTTGTGTCGTGTGTTCTGGAAAATGATAGAGTCTATCATTAAATATGGTGGCCCAATAAGGACTCTTCAAAATCATCTTAACTTTCCGGGCAACGTGCTGGAGACGCACGTGAGAAAACCTCGCTTTGTTGCTCTTTCTGCAAATTGTGCAAGCGTATCGAAAGGTTAGAATTAAACAATAAGTGTAAAATTTACTGAGTTGTTTGAACATCATGGAATATCTTGAATATTGTGGGTTATTTTGATAGTGCGTATGGCTATGAAAATAAATGGTTATTCCATACGGTACTTAGGCTACTCGATAGTAGAATTGTATGTAGAAGAGCTGTGAAATAATAAATTCACGCATAACTTTTCTAATATATATGCACATTTGGTTCGATTTGCTTGATTAGTTCTCGAGTTATGCCGAAATTTGTATGAGAGCCCCTCCCCCCTTCCAGAGAAAGAAGGGATTTCAAAGGGAATTTCAAAATTATAAGAACCTTGTTCAGCCCCAAAAACCCCTGACTACAAATTTTCGCGCTGATCGGTTCAGAACTTTCTCAGTCTATAAGAGTTTGACAGACAGACAAACAGACAGACATTCATTGTTATATATATAGAAATCCTGCCTCCAAAAACCCCACATATGCCAAATGTGGTTTCATTTGCTTGATTACTTCTCAAGTTACGCAGAAATTTGTGTTTCATTTGTATGGGAGCCCTCCCCCATCTTCAACTGGGGGACGGGTCTCAAACTGCCATAGAAACATTTTTTGCCTCCGAAAACTTCGACGTGCTAAATTTGATTTCATTTACTTCATTGACTCTCGAGTTATGAAAAAAATTGTTTTTCATTTGTATGGGAGTCCTCACTTCAAGAGAGCGGAGGGGTCTCAAACCACAATAAAAATATTTCGCTCCTTCGAGAACCTTCACCTGCCAAATTTTGTTCCATCTGCATGATTAGTTCTCGAGTTATGTAGAAATTTGTGTTTCATTTGTATGAGACACCTCTTTTCAAAAAGGAGGGGTTTCAAGCCACCATAAAAACATTTATTGCCTTCAAAAACCTCCACATGCCAAATTTGGTTCCTTTAACTTGATAAACTATCGAGTTATGCAGAAATTTGTCTTTCATTTGTATGGGAGCCCCCCTTTCAAAAAGAGGAGGGGTCTCAAGTCACCTTAGAATCATTTCTTGCCTGAGAAAACCGCCACCTGCCAAATGTGTTTTCATTTACTTGATTTGTTCTCAAGTTATGCATATCTGTGTGTTTCATTAGTATGGGAGTCCCCCCTCCCCCTTCTAGAGGGCGAAGGGGTCTCAAACTAACATAGAAACATTTCTCCTTTCACAAACCTCCACATGCCAAATTTGGTTCCATATGCTTGATTAGTTCTCGAGCTATGCAGAAATTTCAGATTCATTTGTATGGGAGCCTGTCTCAGAGGGCGGAGGGGTCTAAAACCACCATAGAAACATTTATTGCCTTAAAAAACCTCTAATTGCCAAATTTGGTTCCATTTACTTGATTAATTCTCGAGTTATGCAGAAATTTGTGTTTTATTTGTATGAGAGCCCTCCCGTCCCTGCAAGAGAGAGGAGGGGTCTCGAACCACCGTAGAAATATGTATTGCCTTCAAAATCCCCAACTGCAAAATTTGATTCCATTTGCTTGATTAGTTCTTGAGTTATACAGAAACTTCTGTTTCATTTGTATGAGAGTTTCCCTTTGCAGAGAGGGAAGGGGCCTCAAACCACCATAGAAACATTTCTTGCTTCCAAAAACACTCACATGCTAAATTTGGTTTCCTATTCTTGATTAGTTCACGAACTATGCAGAAATTTGTGTTTCATTTGTATGGGAACCCCCTTTTCCAGAGAAGGGAGGGGTCTCTAACTACCTTAAGAACCCTACCCGGTCCCAAAAACTCCTCCATACAAAATTTCATGCCGATCGGTTCGACAGACAGACAGACAGACAGACAGACAGACAGACAGACAGACAACAGACAGACAGACAGACAGACAGACAGACAGACAGACAGACAGACAGACAGACAGACAGACAGACAGACAGACAGACAGACAGACAGACAGACAGACAGACAGACAGACAGACAGACAGACAGACAGACAGACAGACAGACAGACAGACAGACAGACAGACAGACAGACAGACAGACAGACAGACAGACAGACAGACAGACAGACAGACAGACAGACAGACAGACAGACAGACAGACAGACAGACAGACAGACAGACAGACAGACAGACAGACAGACAGACAGACAGACAGACAGACAGACAGACAGACAGACAGACAGACAGACAGACAGACAGACAGACAGACAGACAGACAGACAGACAGACAGACAGACAGACAGACAGACAGACAGACAGACAGACAGACAGACAGACAGACAGACAGACAGACAGACAGACAGACAGACAGACAGACAGACAGACAGACAGACAGACAGACAGACAGACAGACAGACAGACAGACAGACAGACAGACAGACAGACAGACAGACAGACAGACAGACAGACAGACAGACAGACAGACAGACAGACAGACAGACAGACAGACAGACAGACAGACAGACAGACAGACAGACAGACAGACAGACAGACAGACAGACAGACAGACAGACAGACAGACAGACAGACAGACAGACAGACAGACAGACAGACAGACAGACAGACAGACAGACAGACAGACAGACAGACAGACAGACAGACAGACCGATAGGCAGAAATTCGAGAGGATTCGAGAGGTTGACCATTCTTCGGACGAAAAAAAATCCGGAAAATTGTCCTCACATCAAGCCTGTGTAGTTTTTGCCAGGTGAGACGATGCAGAGTCACGTTGGAAGCAGTATGATGCATTCTTCTGGTGTTTCTCTGCAAAGGGAAAGCAAATGGCTCTTCAAAACAATAACGATGCAATATTTACCGATGATTTTAACATCAAGTTCAATGAACAGCAATGGAACCTTGAAACACAGACAAACAAACGTAACACTAAGAATAAATTGCTTTACAACACATCGTCATAATTTTAAATTTAGCTATGTTAAAATACTAGCGCTATCTGACGGCCGCTCTGCCCATTTCACTGTCAACCATGCTTGATTATCTTGCCTGCCACAGCAGCTGCCAACGAGCGCGCCCATGAAACACACGCACACTACTTCAGGCTCGCGTGACTGTCAATCGTTTGTTTCGAAGCAAGCGAAGCAGGTTCGTAGAAGAGTGAAAATTAGTGGCCGCTTGCTCCTCCATTACATCCTCAGTAAATTCATAATTGAACGGACTGTTCCTCAATGTCTTGGAATTAAATTTTCGTTTCGTGGGATGGTTCACCAGGAATCTCAGGAATAATGTGCGTTGCAGCAGGTTGTGACGGGATGGCATTGCCACGTAACCTAAACAATGATTCTACGTTCATAATAGATAACAACTAAATTACTTTTTTGCTTACCCTATCTCAGGCTTGCAACACTTGTTATAAGCTGTCGAGTTGAAATGGTCGGTGCATATTTTCCGCTTTTCGACCGCCTTTTGTCCACCTCCATCAAACGCCACCACAAGCTCCCTTGACTGGCAAAATGTCACCCACTGCGCGCATCTACTTGATGTCTAAATTAAATTCTATGTAATAGTATTATTAGTCTCAATTAATTTCATACGTCACGGGGAAAACTAAAGAAGCATATTCCGCAGTTTTTACCTTCCCGATTAGAACAAAATAAAAATAAAAATTTGCGTCCCAAGTTTTGACGAAAAAAAAACAAAACATTTCCGTAGTCACTCACATTTGCAAGCGATGCTAGTGCAAGGAAATCACTCAGCAGGAAAATGTCAAAATTGTCGATAAGAGCGCTGTGAGTGGTGGCTTGGCCAACTATTTGTATTCAAATAAATCGTTTTTTTAGGTGAACGATGGGCATCAATTAGAGTGTTACGTCTGTTTGTTTGTGCTTGAAAGTTGTGGAGAAACATTCCCAAACCATCACCCTTGAAACATTCGCGAACCTTTGAACAGCTTGTTTATCATGAAGAATATCAAAAAGATGTGTTGCATACACCCGATCATTTTGCTGGTTGTGGTGATCCTGTAGCAGGAACATTTTTTCGCCCGAATACAGCTTCCGACATCTTTCGACTCTCGCAATCGTCTGCTTTTCAATCAAACCATGTGCCCGTTGTTTTTTGTACGGATTCAGTCCAAGGTCGTCTTTTAAAATAGTACTGATCGTTGACTGTTACATACCCAGTTTTTTGGCGATCTTTCGGCCGAACTTACCAGGATTCCGCCAAATTCGCTCTCTCACTCGTTCGATATATTCCGGACACTTGACAGTGCGTTTACGGCCAGGTCTGGGAAGTATTTTTCAAGAAACGTTTATTTGTAGCGTTTGATGGTGCGAAAGATCTTTTTTTTTCTCGAATTGAAACCACAATTTCTTTAAAATTGTACACGGTCAAAAATGTTTCAAAAACAGACTTATAACGAGCCCCTTTTCGCGTCCATGATTACCACGAGTCTCAAACGAATGAAAATTCTAAAAAAAACTTGCCAGCCATATTGACATTTGAATACACGCTAAAAAAAATTATGACTGTGATTAATGTTACACATGTTTGATAAATACTGACACCCTGTGTATACTGGGTTATGAGGGAGCATCAACGCATCTTTCAAGCTGAAATGGCATGATGGAGTAGTGTAACAA
>JAHHFK020004248.1:0-148529 GCA_024533555.2 Aedes koreicus
GGCTCTCCATAATTTTTTAATAACTTTTTTTTTAAATTTTTCCTTGGGTTTCTTTGCTTATTTATTGATTTGTCAACAAATAATACCAAAAATGTTTATCTCAGTGACAATTAGATACAACTAAATTACATAGAAAAATGAACACAGACATCTTCGGAAACAACGCTTATCAACCTCACGGGATACATTAAAATCAAACACGTTAGAGCAGCTCGTGTTTGCCGTAGTTGGTCCTTGAGAGCCGGTTTATGAAAAAAGATTGTAAACGGAGGTTTCGTCGTCAAGTGTTGATGTTCAAGAGGCCAAATAAAGTGGAACAATCGATGTTTCCCTGAAGAAGGTCACCAACGAAACACGCTTTGGCCACCATATGCCTCCCTTCCAACAATTCCAGGCTGATGCGCTTACACCGACTTTCATAACTTGGCAAACTGCGAGGGTCTTGCCAACGAAAATGTCGCACAACAAAGCGTATAAACCTTCGCTGAACGGCTTCGATCCTCTGGACTGCATCAGGACTGGTAGAAAGGGGACCAAACGACAGCACAGTACTCCAAAAATGGACGAACCAAAGAGCAGTATAGTGCCTTCAGACAATAAACGTCTTTGAAGTTTTTTGCGAAGCGGAAGATGAATCCTAACTGCGATGAGGCCTTGGAAACAATATAGACAATGTGGTTCTCGAATGACAGTTTGGAGTCGAGCATTACTCCCAGATCCTTGACTGTTGTTTCACGTTTCAAGCGTATTCCTCGAAGGATGTACTCGTGGAGATACATCGCACGTTTTCGGCCAAATGAGTTAGCCGAGCATTTGGATACATTTAAGGACATCCTGTTGATCCGGCACCAGTCGTCGAACACTTGTAGTTCTTGCTGAAGAAAATCGGCGTCTTCTAGACACTTTATTACGTAGTATAGCTTCAGGTCGAACTGAGGACCAAGTTCACATCGTTCATATTTAACAGGAAAAGAAATTGACCAAGGATGCTGCCTTAAGGAACGCCGAATGTTACTGGAAAGGTAGACGAGGCATAATCAGACATAGACAGACCCAGTGGAATCCCAGTGGGTTTGGGTTCAATCCCAGTCGGTGGTTTTTCTGAGGCGAAAAAATCTGGTCACGTCTTCCATCGGAAGGGAAGTAAAGCCGTTGGTCCCGGCGCATGTGTTGATGAGTGCAATATGTAGGGTCCAGGTGGTGGAGTTGGTGGTTGTCATCACGTTGTGAGGAAATAGGCCGACGGAAAATAAACGACTAAAAAAAAGACACAGTTCTACCAGTGAGGTATGAGCGATGGCTCCGTGAATCATATTGTCGAATTTGGAAATTAAAATCTGATGGTTCATTTTATCCAGGCCGCAGAGAAATCTGTGTATATGGCGTCTATTTGATAACCGTGTTCAATTTCGCGGATAATGAACGATCTACATACGGTAAGAGATAGGTTTTCAAGGGTTAAAAAGGCATACGAATTTGAACATTTGGTTTTTTTTTTCAAAATAATAATAGCTAGAAGTTGTTTGGTTATTTAAAAAAGCTGTCTAACAACAGCTGGTGCTCCTTGTGAATACTTGAAACGTCAAAGAACATCTGGATTAGCGTTTCTATCCAGCAACTAGCACAATTTTCACTTTGACATCCGTTTGCGATGTAATTTTCCTTCATTCTGAAAACAACAAGATATCCTATCCGAGACATCATTTGAAAAAAAATAAGTTTCAATGTAAAAACATGCATGTTGAGATAAAAGTAACATCTCTAGTAGCACATTTATTGTAAAGGTGTTGAAATAACTTTCATGTAACTCATTCTATTTATAATCAAGTTGCTGCAACTTGTATTGAGGGTTCTGTGCTAGTTGGGAAACAAATCACGAATTGAGCGAAATTTTAGTAGGAAATTTGTTATACGCATTATACATTCTTGAGCATTTTTTTCATAACTTTTCAACATACCCAAATTTATCATAACTCTTTGACTCGAAATCGGAATTGAAAAGTTCGAGTTGCTTAGTAACTCCGACACAGTTGCGTCTCTGTTCACAAGTTCAGTCGGATTCCGTGATTTTAAAATTGATGAAATCCTTATTGTGGAAACAGTAAATTAGCATGAGCATGATTAACCGCCCGATGTTTCTTCTTCGTTATTTCCAGATCAGCTGTTACACAAAAAAACATCAGAGCTTGGGACTAACATACATCCTCAACTTGTAAAAAATGGTGACCCCAAATTAGATCATTTATAGTAATGCTTGAGAGCCGATTTGAACTTACTTATACCAACAGTAAGTATGCTGTTGGAGCCACTCACAAAATGGGAGTTTACTTGTTCCAAGAAATGGTGGTATGGACAGGTATCTGGTTATGAATTCGCAAATTGAATAGCTATTAATTCGTCTTGATATTTTACCAATATAATAATCACTGATCAACATCATAATGACCAATAAAAGTCTCGAAACATATTCATTAAAAGGATTTATTAGAAATGGCGTATTAAACATAAATGAGAAATTTTGGTACGAATGATGTTTTGAGCACATTGATTTGAGTAGAACATTTTAACAAACTCAAACCTGAAGATGGACACAATTTTGGCAATCAGACGATATGGGAGCTCATAACGAAGTCGGTGAAAGCGTCGGTTTTACAATTTGAAGGTCAATCGTTCGATTCCCGATATCATGGTGCTTACCACAAACGATTGATTGCTTTCAATTGGATAAGAAGATTTTTAATAAAGCAATGTGAATGTGGTGCAAAAGCCCCGTAGGGCGCACAAAGCAAATTTGAGAAAGCAGATAGGAGCATCGATTCAAATAAAATTGATGCCTTCTCTGAAAAAAAAACACACTATAATTTTTTTCTAGGATGTAATTGATTTTCTTCAGTCGCGTATTATATCAACCTATCAATAGTTTTGATTTTAAACAGCAAAAGCGTCCTGTTCAAGTATTTAAAAAGATGAATAGTACCATCTGTACCCAAACGGAATAATTCCAGGATTCCAACCGATTTTTTTTCGCATAAAACAACTCACCACGCGTGATCAGCATGAGAATAAGAAAACTTTCTCCCGGGGTAGTTTTTCCCTCAGAATGGTTTTTCACTCCAGTCGAACGTACAGGCAAATCTCTCGGAAAGCTCGTTTTTCGTTTTTAATGTTTTTCATTCTCAAGGAATTTGGTATATAAAAGTGATGTATATACACATCGTGCCCTGGCAAAGAGATCGCTCTCAACTCGAGCCCTGGTTGCCGTACGACTAGTGGTAGTGATACACCCACCTTAAGATGCTGCTGATGCTGGAAAAGGAACATTGGAAAAAATCGCGAGGGAAGAAGCGGAATGGCAGCATTTTGATTATGCAAACTCCGGCTGCAGAACGAGCTGTGTGCGAGCGTGGTATATAGTCGTTGCAAACTTCGAGCGAGTCCACGACTTTCTTGATAAGGAAATATGTCTCCTCTGTAGCCCTGCGTTCGCCTTTCTTAGAAAGATGCTTCGCGCTGTGTTGATTCTGCTAACGACCAATAAGAAGCAGTTTTAACAATAACTTGTTTAGACTTTAGAATCGTTTATATTGCTCCGTTGATGGTGTCTTTATCATTCCAATAATCCATTGAGATGTCTGGAAAAGAAGGAAGGGGAAGCATTCAGCTCACGAGCATTGGTTAAAAGAATTTTTATCCCTCCAACTGCTCGAATTTTATGTTGTCTTTGATCTTTTTTCACCGTTCTATGTAATATGATTTCAAAAATTGTATCAAAGGGCGACTCTATGGATGAATTTACTCTAAAAGGAGCGGATTCTGTTTTCAGCCAGATATAGCACAATAGCAAAATAACCGAACTTTTTTTTTCAAAATTCTTACCACTCGATAAATAGAAGATATTACACTCAAGAGAAAGCACTGATCCATTGCCGGTTTCACTAATGCTCTCTGCTTTAATTATCATAATAGCCAATTTATTAAATGGGCTCAATTTCATTATCTTCGCTTTGCCGTCTCACAGAAGGCTTATCTCGTCAGTACTGCCAATGCCTCTTCAGCTGCTGCGGGTTGCCGTTAATGTCACTTGAAGCCATGGAAGGACCGTTTCCTTCATTCTTAAAGGCGGCTTAAATCAAAAGCAATTCATTGGTCTAATTAATTACACCAGAGTCGTCTATTCAGCAGTACAATGTCCAATGTATGGATCGTACCATAAGTTGTTGAATTTAAATGGTGTATTATTGCATTCCTCTTGCCTCCTTATTGCCTTAAAGTTCAGTTATGAATTCGAATTTAACATTCTTACACAAGGCAACATGCATTGCACATTGATAAAAGCAGGTTTTTATGAGCAAGACCTTGAGTAGTAAAAAGTGCGACAAAGTTCATAAACACAATCTATTACGGAAGGTTGTCGTTTGTTAGACCTTGGCAAAAAATGAATCACTGTCTTTTTACCAATGCACTTGTTTTTTTTTTCTTTTTACCTGACAGTCGAATGTAATAAAATCCCACAACTTGTGCGGTGTCCTTCAGATTCATATTTTATTTTGCAAGTCGATCATAACTTTAATTACTTTTCCTGTCAAGCATGAAAGGTCACTTTACCTACGGCTCGTAGGTCCGGGATCAAGGGCAGCGACGTGAGTACCTGGTTGAGTTAATTAGTTGCAAGAGTCGTTATGCGTTTAAAAAACGACTAAAAAACGCAACGTCGCAGTGTGGGCCATTTGTGTGCAGAAAAGTAACATTATTTACGACAGCCGCTGCACAGTTGGCAATCATCCTCGCATGGCACTGGAATCGTGTTGCATGTGTTTTTTCAATAGGTAACAAAGAAAGGCTGCAAAATTAGTATTTGCAATCGGTATGCATTTCTCGTAGGGTTGACCATCATACAGAGAAGGATAAAACAGAACAATAGGTTACACCACATGGCGCAAAAAAGTGTTTTATTTAATTTAGAAATGCATGTACTCTTCGAAGTTGAAACTCAGACAGAGCATGCAAAATAGGCTTCTATTTAAACCTAACCGAACACAGTCATAAAAAGTGATACTTAAATGCCCATGTCCAACTGATCGTTTATTAAAACTGAAATCGTACCACGCAACGTAGTCGTCAGCCATAAATTTGCGCACCATTTTGATCCAACTGGACATGCACAAAGTTCTTCCTACTGCAAGCACAAAACTTTGCTAATTAAGGTTCGCTCGCAGGCTTCTTCCAAAGGTCGATCGGTGGAGGAGATTGAAATGCCCAGATAAGGTTCTGTCACTTCTTTATGCTGTGTGTGAGAGCGTTTTTTTTTTTCGCAAACGGCCATCTTGTGCCGAAGGGAAAGAGATATGAAAACGATTGCTCGGGGAGTCGTAAATCGCCGCAAAATTCGTTTCGGAACAAAGCCTACACTTAAGTTAGTAGCAATCTGCGGCGGTGGAATGGGGATACCGAACGACCCAAGCGTGCTCGCGGCAATGGAGCGTGAAATGGGTATGGGAATCGAAATATGGCGGTCGTTAAAGGAGCCTCTCGCGTGCTGCCGATGTCTACCCGAAGGTGGTTTGCTCCAATCTTGCTGCTATGGACAAATTCTGATAGAATCATACTGCTTCCAACAGTCAACAACAGGAAAGTTGTTCCGTTCCGAAAAATAAAGTTTTGAAAATAAATTTATGAAAATTTTATTTTATTTCTTCGCTTTAGTTTCTTCCAATTCCCAAGCTCTGTGCCATGGCATGAACTTTTCAGGACTTGGGGTGCCATTAAAATAATAAATCTTCCCCCATCCTTTCTTAGCATCCACTCACCTTCGTTGGCCAAATGTCCTAGGAGCGGGCTGCAGATACGAAAAAGCATATATACCTACTCTGCGACCCGAACTCGAACCACCGAGGGCAGACTCTGAGGGGTGGAGAAGCCGGCTGCCAAGACCAAGAAATAAACGCAACGATGCCGGAGAGGGAAAAAAGCGCAAGAAAAACGAGCACATTATTAAGATGTACAACGGTTACGTGCTCTATTCCGGAAAAAAGAAGAAGAATTAGTAGCAGAATCCAAGAAAGGTTGCCATACATTGTTGCCAGAAAAATAAAATTGGTTGGCTTATGATTATTTTCGGAAAAGGTTAACTATTAAGAAATTATTGAATGCAAAAGAATTGATTTTGCACTACTGGTCATTATAACAAATTAATCAATCAATAATTGGTTTATTATAGAAGTTTAAAAGCTGATACGCATAAATTTGCGCCAGTAAAAATACCATTTGCATCGTCAAAATCGTCGATTTGTGGGTTAAATAATTAATAAACATTAACATTGAACTGCAGTTAAGAGCAGACAACAATTTCTGATTTTAAATCAAATCCAACAGGGCATTTAGAAAGGAAAATATGTATAAAAGACACCTTGATGCGAATATATAGTTCTAGCCAAACTTGTTTAAAATTGTTTCGGCACGGTACATGATCGAAAGTTGTCATGGGATATCGATTGAAAGGTCTGATAAATAACAGGATTGAATTTAAATATTGATGTCTAAACGGGCTGAAAATTATCCAATAACAACGCTACTATATAATTGCATTCGATATAAATTTTAAACCTCCTGCGAATTAGATGTGTCTTGAACGAATAAATGGTAACAACAGTGCGGGAAATAAATATAACGACAAAATGATTTCAATGGTTTCATTCTCTCAGTGAGAGTAACTTGAGCAACACGCATATCAATGAATATGTGTTGAAAGCACAAATGTTCATGACCGGTTCATTCACTTACAGCGTGTGTGTGTGTGTGTGACAAGATTCAATTGTTGATCTCGTCTTCAAAGAAAATAAATATAAAGACGCAATTCACCGCCAAACTGTCTTTCCCCGTGGACGTGTTGTTGTTGCGTAAGACTTCACATTTATGTTTGCTTTCGTCGAAATTGGTACTGTTAGCAATACATGAGATATTTATATCAGATCAATATTGTTCATTATGTTTTCTGTTGTTGGATTCGCAGGAAAAATGTCGAAAAACAAGCGATTGACTGAAGTTGAGCGAGAACAAGTAACTATCCTCCATGAACAAGGTCTGAGTCTTCGGGAAATTGGCAGAAGAATAGGAAGGAGTAAGAATGTCGTGCATAATTACCTACGGTTGGGTAAGAAATATGCCACTAAGAAGCGACCCGGACGTCCGTCTATTCTGACACCGAGGATGAAGAGGGAAATCAAACGACTTGTAGTCCATCAAAGGCTGTGTCCGAGTGCCATCAAAGCCGAAATGAATCTTCCTGTGTCCAAACGTCGGATTTGTCAGATTTTGAGTGAAGATCCCAATATTTCCTTTAGGAAAACGGCACCTGCACCAAAACTTCTTGATCCTCATAAGAAGGCCCGTTTTGCCTTTGCTGAAAAATACCAGTTCTGG
Source organism: Aedes koreicus (assembly GCA_024533555.2). Taxonomy (NCBI): domain Eukaryota; kingdom Metazoa; phylum Arthropoda; class Insecta; order Diptera; family Culicidae; genus Aedes; species Aedes koreicus. Next base: position 7,420 of record JAHHFK020004248.1, read on the forward strand.
GAGGATGAGTGGTCTAATATGGTGTTCAGTGATGAAAATAAGTTCAAACTAGATGGGCCGGATGGTTTCAGCAGTCGCTGGTGTGATGACAGGAAAAACAGCCAACTAAAGAAAAAAGGAATTTTGGTGGAGGTACCGTTATGATTTGGGCAGGATTTAGCGTATCTGCAAAGACACCCGTTTGTTTCATTTCAACACGGATGAACTCGGAAATGTATTGCCAGCTTCTGGAGGAAGTTCATATTCCATTAGCTGACAATGAGATGGATGAGAACATGATCTTTCAACAGGATAACGCTTCTTGTCATGCATCGGCAGCAACAAAAAACTTCTTGGACTTCCATAACATCCCTGTGCTGGAATGGCCGGCATGCAGTCCCGATTTAAATCCAATCGAGAATGTTTGGGGCTTGCTTTCTCGCAAAGTTTATGGACAAGGAAGAAAGTATGACACGGTGAAAGAATTAAAGTTAGCGATTCAGGATGAATGGTCTAAACTTGATCCGAATGAATTGAAATCGTTCATTTTTTTTTTTCCAAGACGTCTGCAAGAGGTTATTTCTAAAAAGGGAAATGCTACACATTACTAATTTGTTATTTTCTTGAATTGAAATTCGATAAATAAATGATACTGTTGAAATATTTGATCTTGTCTTTATATTTATTTCCCATGAGAAAAAATAAACTTTTGGATTGTTTTGAAATGACTCGTCTCAAAGGGAAAACTACTGATGATGAACTTTTAACTTGCTGCTGAGTATATATTGGAAAGCATTTGGTTTACACAGAATAGAATGTAATATGAAAATTTTCAGAAAGTAGTTTGTCTTTATACTTATTTCCCGCACTGTAAAAACATTTTGGATTTTTCTTATATAAGGAAAAAAGGATCATGTGAAAAAAAAGGGAAAAAGAATTTGGGGGGGGAAAAATTTGGTTGCAGAAATCCAAACAAATCCTTTTCTCAACATTTATTTTCCTCAAGTATGTTCCTTTACACTTTTGCAATAATTGGTTTAAATTTCACCCTCACGCCCAAACTTTCGGACCTTTGACTTGGGTCCTGCCATCAAGGTTTGGACATGCTTCTCTTCTCTGGTTCTGCTTAAAATTTTGAACCGATTTTGACTCTCCTCCAATTTTTCCTTCCGATCGGTCGGAGCTCTGGACAGTTTGGAGGATTAATGTCACGAGGTACTACAATGACATAATTTTCCTCGAACCATTTTTCGTCACTGTTGAGTAGTGGCAAGATGTCAAATCGGGCCAAAACAGGGTATGAGAATGCTGCTTTAGAAATGGCAACAGGCGTTTTGAAGGCACTCTTTGATGAAGATTTCATTGTTAATATACCCGATGGAGATAGCTTGACAAACGAGATATTTTTTTTTGCAAATTTGTCTATCTTCTGTTCTTTAAACTTAGGCCCTAAGCTTCCTTTGTCCTTCGTGGTGAAGAATTTATTACCAGGGATTTGTGAAAAGTCAGCCTTCATCGTTCTGTAAGATGCAATCTGTATGTTTGGTTGAGAACGAATCATATGTGTATGTAGCTTTCAGGCCCGATTTTTCGCTTTTTCAAGCCATCTCGGCGAGGTTTATTCTGGGCTTTCAATGACCTCTGTCTACATCTCACTTTAATTTGCTGCACAGTTGACTTACCTACATTCACTTTTTGGTAACATCTCTGATAGACATGTTGGGCTTCTGCTTGTATTCTTTCACCACTTGTTTTTCATCTTGTTTGTTGCGTGTTTCTATTTTCAACTGCTTGGTTGGCTTCTTCTGAACCGTTTTGGTTTGTAAAAACTTGCTGATGACATTCGACACCGTTTATTATGTCACCCCGACTGAAATCGCAAATGTTTTCTGTGAACGATTAGGATTTTCTAACCACATGTGTGTGTGTGTGTGGGTGTGTCCAATCTAACACCCATCGGCCGGCAATGGTATTTTGGAAGAAATCCGTTTACAACAATCATTCAAGTGACCATTGGAAGCAACTTAATCCGGGAGGTAGAAAGTGATAGCTCTACTGTAGATCCAGCAACCCATTTCAGAATGTCTGGAGAGTCACGCCCATTCCGAGGTTACTTTCACATACAATAAGCCCCGTATGTAAACATTACCGATATCATTTGGATAAGGGCACTGCAGCACACTTCCAGATTTGGAAATTTGAAATTTCCCAACAAGGCACGTATTTAGTATTATTTGAAAATAAGATTATTGTTATATAGTTATAATCAGATAGATCTCACCCATGTCCGCCTCCTCAATCACACTATCTTGTTCATTCGTAAAAATCAAAAATTTCGACGTTGATTCGTAATAAATTTCATGCCCTCGCGATTAAATATGCGCAAAAATTAGCCGCCCGCTAGAGATGCAACCTGCATAACACAACTCCGCACACCCCGTGGTGAATACACCTAAAATTATGTGCAAGCTTTTCACCCGCCCATGCGCGTTGTTTTCGTTTGCTGCTTCTGACCAGCAAATGGCCGTTCTCTACATTGCACTAGCCTTTTTTTTCACTCCACACTCTGACAATAATGCAAATCCCCGCTATGAGGCGACTCTATATCGAACTTGAGAATTGCTAATAATCATCGATTCTCTCGCGACAAAGTGGAAAAAACACTCTTAACTAATAATTTATGCCCGAGTGTCACAATATTACAACTAATAACTAAAACTAAGCTGATGTAACTCTTCTTCCGGGTGCGGAGGCGAAGCACAAAAAACAAAAAAAAAACGGGGAAATACTACCGACACTCACACATTTCGAAAAGGAATCGATTGTATTCACTACGGCTTACACAATGCACGCGGAGATTTTATGATTTCACTGTTAGTTCAAGTTAAATTACGAATTATTGTTTGATTTTTTTTCGCGAAAACGACGCAGCAAAAACAAAACACGTCAGTTTCGAAGCGCGGCTTGCTGCGATCCTTTTTGTGACCTTGTTTTAAAATTTTAATCATAAAATGAACAAAGTTACTGTAAGGACTGTATCGTTTATTATGAGGTCACCTTAAAATTGATGTATTTAAATATGTTTTATTTATTTTGCAACTCAAATTCATTTACATTGTTTATTGACCATCAAAAAGCCCATTACATGAGCATTCATTTAATTTTTCGTAGATCTGGCCAGCTCTCGCACCTTCTTCTTGATGTTCCTCATGAAGTTTTGCACAACCGTTCCGTCGATGCTTTTGCTTACGTTAATCCAGTCTTTTTTTAATTTGATGATGCCATCTGCTCTTCTTGCCTTCTTCCGCAGCTTTCCTTTCATCAAAGCCCAAAATTTCTCAATGGGCCTAATTTGCGGACAATTTGGAGGATTCATCGCCTTTTCCACAAATTGGACATTGTTATCTTCATACCAGTCCAAGGTGGCACGCGATGCCAAATCAGGCCAAAACAGTGTCGAACCTTTGTGTTTTCGGATTAGTGGCAGAATTCGTTTCTGCAGGCATTCCTTCCGGTACATTTCGGCGTTCATATTTGCGGTAGTGAAAAAAGGTGTCGATTTCATACCGCACTGGCAAATTGCTTGCCAAACCAACACCTTTTTTCCAAATTTTTCGCAAAAAATCGATTTCTCCGAATTTGGGACATCCGTTCCACGCTTCACGGTGTAAAACTGCGCCCCTGGAAGTGCCCTGTAGTCCAATTTGACGAACGTCTCGTCATCCATGATAATGCACATGTCATTTTTGCTCAAAACGTCGTCGTACAGCTTCCGAGCCCGAGTTTTCACGGAATCCGCCTGAATTTGGCTGCGTTTCGGACATTTTTGTTTCCGTACGTCTTCAGAGAATTTCGCTCCTTTGCACGTTGGACTATTCTAATCGTCGTTCCACACTTTTTTGCGTAATCTCTGATGGATACCTCCTTTTTTCCTTCAAAAGCTTTGCAAATTTGTTTGTCCAAATTTGGGTTTGACGCACCTGTTTTTCTACCGGCCGGGTAAGTCCTTCAATGTGTTATGCATAACAAACCGGTTGATCGTATTTTGGACCGCACAGACATTAACACCTTCTTCTTTTGCTAATTTTCTTAGGGACAATCCCTTTTCAGTGCAGTACTTGGTCACAATCGATTTTCTCTTTTCTTCCGTAAGACCTCGCATTGTTCCGCTTGAAGTAAAACTTTAACTTTTAATGAAGGTTTTCGTTTGTTTACAAGGCAAGCAACACATTGACACTAAACAGCTGTCAAAATAAGTCATATTATTTTTCATACAGAACCTCAAAGGTGTACTCATAATTAACGATGCAGTCCTTATGTCAAAATATGGTCTGTATCCACATTAATCCGGACACCTTCAAAGCATTATAGCTTTTGAAATATTGCTTAAAGGAATGAAAAATTTCGCTGAGGTATAGCTGGATGTCGTTGATGAAAATGGCTTTGATTGGTATTTACATTCCATGTTTAGTGTTTAAAATGACGGATTTTGTGCGGACGTAAGGCAAATCCTGACTTGTCAATATGGGAAATTGCATAAAAATTGGATTAAACTAAATCCATTGTTCACAGTGTGTTCAAATCATTTTCGGAACGTTTGACGAACGAGAGGTAACCGAGAAGTGATCAAAAAATGGACGTGCTAATCCTTTCATGGACCAAAAGATGAAGAGGATGTTGAAGAAAAACCCAAATCTCTCTGTTGGAACGTTGGCTCGGAAGTCGTGTAAAGTAAAAACAGTTCCAAATCGTAACGAAAAACAGAACTTGACAGCAATACGACAAACCGGTTTAAACTCAGCTCCTAGTTCCTTCTTGTTGGAGGTGACGGTCATGATTTTAAGAGCAGCTATGGTACTTAAATAAGAAACAGAAAAATGGGCTGGGCTCGCCGTATCTCCGTATCACCGTATCCTTATCTTTCACATCACGAGTTCAAATCTTACCCCCGGAAAAACCACACAATACCCAAAAAAGGGTTAAAAGGACTAAGGCGGTGACAAATTTAATCTTAATAATATAGAAAAAAAGAAAAAAACAGGAAAAAGCCTGAGCCAAGAACATTAAATGCTGGCTAAATGGTGGTTTAAGTCGATCCTTAGACTCAATATTTCTAAATGTTTTTGGTTTCCTCTTAAATAAACCGCAAACACGTTTGTCTGGCCCTAACCGCATCCTTTCCGTTTGCTTAAATCGGCTATCAAACTCGTTGTTGTGATATGATATGTTTTGATAATTCTATTTCAACAAGAAGATACAGTTTTGGTTACCTAACCCACACAATGTTGTAATAGGTCCCAACAGCATCCTTACTGTTGGTTAAAATTGGTACTAATATGTTTTTATATATCAGAAAAATAACTAGAAGCATTGCTAAATTTTTCACTCATAGCCGACGTCAGTTTATTCCAAAAGTGAAATCTGTTGTTAACCTCATTCTATGCATCCATCATATCAATGATTTCTCATGGAGTTGTAGAGGATTTCTCGGTTTCCTTTAAAACCAATGTCAAGCAAATAATTGCGTGACAATTGACGAATTATTTCAATGTGTAAAGGGCGATACGGTCAAAATTTGGTCAATATCAACTTGACGTATTTCTTTCAATTTCGCATTTAAAAAACCTGAACACCCCTCATTTTGAAGGTGTGTGTGTGTAGAATGTTGTTCCTATTTTGATTTTGGAATTCACTCTTCAGTTGTCAAAATGCCGTCCAAGCAAGAAGAGCAGCGTATCAAAATTTGGCTCGCGCATCGCGAAAATCCGAGCTACTCGCACGCAAAGTTGGCAAAACCGCTAAAAGTTGCCAAATCAACCGTTACAAATGTAATTAAAGTGTTTGGGGAACGTTTGTCGACAGCCAGGAAGTCTGGATCGGGGGGAAATCGAAAACCGGAAGCCGCTGAGACTACAAAGAGAGTTGCCGGTAGTTTCAAGCGAAACCCTAACCTATCTCTCCGAGATGCCGCAAATAAGCTGGGTGTATCGTCTACAACCGTGCATCGAGCCAAAAAACGAGCCGGACTATCGACTTACAAGAAGGTAGTGACTCCAAATCGCGATGATAAACAAAATACGACGGCCAAAGCGCGATCCCGGAGGCTGTACACGACGATGCTGACGAAGTTTGACTGCGTGGTAATGGACGACGAAACCTACGTCAAAGCCGACTACAAGCAGCTTCCGGGACAGGAGTTTTATACGGCAAAAGGAAGGGGAAAGGTAGCAGATATTTTCAAGCACACGAAACTGTCAAAGTTCGCAAAGAAATATCTGGTTTGGCAAGCCATCTGTACCTGTGGCTTGAAAAGCAGCATTTTCATAGCTTCCGGGACTGTCAACCAAGAAATTTACGTGAAAGAGTGTTTGAATAAACGTCTGCTGCCTTTCCTGAAGAAACACGGTTGTTCCGTACTGTTTTGGCCGGATTTGGCATCTTGCCATTACGGTAAAAAGGCCATGGAGTGGTACGCCGCCAACAACGTGCAGGTGGTTCCCAAGGACAAGAACCCTCCCAACACGCCAGAGCTCCGCCCAATTGAGAAATACTGGGCTTTTGTCAAGCGGAACCTAAAGAAGACCAAAAAAACTGCTAAGGACGAGCAGTTCAAGGCAAACTGGCTTTCTGCGGCGAAGAAGGTGGACAAGGTGGCTGTACAAAATCTGATGGCAGGGGTCAAGCGTAAGGCCCGGCAATTCGGATTTGGAAAAGCGGAAGCCTAACTGAATATTTTTCCTGAATTTTATACTAATTGAACTTGCAAAAGAAATTTAATTTGATTTTTTAAATAAACGATTTCACCGATTTACACGCGTTTTCCCTTGACCAAATTTTGACCGTATCACCCTTTAATCACGACTTTTGATGATGCAAGTTAGTCTCAAATGCCAGCTTTTGATGCTCAGTGGAATTGCAACTGATCTGGCAATAGCAGAACTGTAGATTTATTAATCTCTTTGTGAATTTCTGTATCGTTATAAAACTATGAATACCGATTATCCATATTGTTAACATATTGTTTGTTTCAGTTTTTTAGTAGTTGTCGCCCCGCCAGTCGTAGTAATTTTTTTTTCCTTTATGGGCGAAACTCGAGAATCGTAAATTCCTTAACAGTAGTTACTTTTCCGGTTTAAATAATATCTACCATCTTTCATGCGCCATATTTAAAGAAACTTTGTTCAATTTTCAGTACTGTAAGTTGTTCGTTTTGGAAATATTGGATTTATTTAGAAAAATCCCAAAAATTTTCAAATGCCGTATAATGTTTGCACCATTGTACAAATAATTTGCATGCACGAACGTTATAATAGCAGGCTGCGAGTAAAAGAAGCTGATTTCCTTTGTTTGACAGTTGCACCATGATGAAGCGGCAGCATATGCGTGTTTTGTCCCACGCGCAGATGTCGCAAAAATACCTTTCAATCGTCGTGAGAGTGTCCTGGTGGACCGTGAAGAGGGTCTTAGAGGATTATTCCGAGAGTCGAAGTGCTGTTTATCACTTCGTGAAGTGAGAAAAGTCACCTGCAGTGACGTGACTCTTCTGGGTAAATCAAATGGGGAGTTACGTCGCTGCAGGTGACTTTTCTCACTTCACCAAGTGACAAACGTCACTTCGACTCTCGGAATAACCCTCTTAGACTGAAAAAAGAAATTACAACTATCCGCGAAGGTCGTCCAAGGTCAGCTCGGGATTCCGAGAGCTATCGCTGCCATCAGATGGAAGATTCGGGAGAAACCAGTGCGTTCAATTAGGAAAATGACGAAGGAACACGAAACGAAGGAAAATCTTGAACTTTCTCAAGCGAAAAAATCCGGTAATTTTGTTCACCAACGAGAGCATGCTTACCGTCGAGCCTGTATCAAATTCCAGAACCGATCGCTATATTAGTTCTCTCCCGGTATAAGACATAGCCGACGAGCATAACAACGTGTTTCTGACCAAGCATCCTGCTAGTGTTATGGTGTTTGGATTGGTAGGTTCCAATGGCAAAAAAAACGAACCCGGTGTTCATTCCAGAAGGTGACAAAGTAAATATGTTCTTCCGTGGATCAAAGAGCAGTACGGTCTGAAGCCGAATGTTGTATTTCAACAAGATGGGGCTCCGTGCCACACTTCGCACCGCATTCAGAAGTGGTTCTGGGCGAAGGATATGTGACCGCCATCCAGCCTCGATCTCAATCCGCTAGATTACTCAGAATGGCGCGTCATGAAGGCCAAGGCCTGTTCTAAACGCCACCCGAGTACAGCAAGCCTCAGACAAACATTGATCCGTACCTGGAGAGAAATGGATCCAGGCTCCATTATTAGGACCTGCCGTGCGTTCCGAAAGCATGTGGAGGCTGTAATTGCAGAAAGTGGAAACTCGATCGATGATTAACAATCGTTTAAGACTTTCAGAAACATTATCACACATACTGTAGTTTACTACCAACCCCATATCAAAAGGAGGTGATTGCCATCTAGTGATGAGTGCTGATGGGAGATAAACTTAATGGCTAATGGGAACTCTATGACATTACCCAATATTCCAATGACCTTTATCTTGAATAAAATAGCTGAAATAGGTCATCAAGTTACAACATTAATTTGAAGGATAAGACACTTTATCGTAGATTGCAAATCAATTCAACAAGCATTTACTATCAATAAGTAAAGCAATGTCTGTTCTATCTAAGACTATTTTTGATTTGCACATTTGGTAGGACATTTTCGAGAAATTAAAAGTACAAAATCTTAATGTCGTGTACATAAAATCGAGGTATACATGTATCTTAATGTCGAGCAGAATGCAGAATAAAAGGACACGTAAGTAATAATATCTTAATAATAATATAGGAAAAATGTTCTCATATTCATCTTATCACTTTGCGATTCATCCTAAATGAAAACAAAGGCTTGACACTAAACATTTAAAAAAGGGTTGTTATTTAAGGTTAACCAATCTTTTTGCACTCCAATTGCTCAATTTAGCGTAAAATGAATATAGGAACAAATAGATAGTATATTATGTGACCAAAAATAGGAACATCAAATCAATTATTCATCCAAACTTATTGGATTCCAGTCAAACAAATAGTTTTATCTACTGGATTTTAATTCACAATCACTTCAAATCTACCGACCAAATAACACTCAGCTTTATCCTAGGGGCGATTCAGGAAATATTTTTGAGGATCTCAAGTGCAATTTGTGCACCTCTGAGTGTTCTTCCGATTATTCCTACAACTATTCCTTACCTTGGTATTTTCGGTACAACCTCCAACTGCCCCTTGAACTTAAGAGAGAACGTTACTTTTTGGAGACATTTTATAAAAGAGCTGCAAAAGTTTGCCCATCGGCCATATCAATGTTCAATCTAGGAACAATCAGTTTCAATTGTTGGTGTATAGAATAACATATTCAGCATTTCATCAGTGATAAAACAGGTAACAAACAATCACAAACCTTATCTCGAGAGACTAGCTCTTGTATTGAAGAAAAATATTAACGGAACACATAAGGGTGTTCATTTTATAAATAGGACGCATAGTTTTGCAGATTTTTTATTTGATAGATATCCAATTCAAAAACGGTTTTATGTGTAATAATCCCTGTTGTCTCCGTATTACGGAAAAATATAATTTTCATCAAAATGCTCCTGGATATGAAACTGATGCACTTTTTGACGAATACCCTTCATTAGCCTTTCCACAGTTCTCTGCGATACCTTTTGGCTAGCAGATGACCACATTTTCTTGAACTCATTGACAGATTGTTCCTCTCTGCCGTCCTCTCGGAGGTGCCGCTTGATTATTGCCCAGTAGCGCTCGATTTGACGCAATTCAGGACAATTTGGTGGATTATTCTCTTTTTGCACAGAATGTATACCGTGCTCCTTGATCAGATCCAGCGTAGCAGAAGCGTAGTGAGCGGATGCAAGATCAGGCCAGAACAGTGGGGGGACGTTGTGTTCACGATACAGAGGAACAAGAGGTTTTTTTTATGTATGCCTTGCGATAAACTTCACCGTTGATGGTCCCAGTGGTAAGAAATGGCAAACTTTGTTTGGCTCATAAGCAAATAGCCTGCCACACAAGTATTTTTTTGCCAAACTTCTCCATTCCGATCGTTCTTTTGTCATCAGGTACGTTTTCCCCAAAACCTGCATTATAAAACTGCGGCCCCGGTTGGGATGCTTTCTTAATATTTTATTAAGCTTCCAGCATCGCTCTTTGGCTCGTTCCAGCTGTTCTTTGCTCCATTTTGGCGTTTTTTGCTCCATTTTGGCGCTTGTATGTCCTGATGTTATTTCTCTTTTTAACGCCTTGGACAAATCCAACGGATACTCCCAGTTTCTTGGCAACCTGTTGAACTGAGTTCGATTTTTCGGATAACAGAGGCTCGATACAATTCTTCTCCTTTTGTGGGTTGATAGGGCTGCTTCCGGTTCTGGATCTTGGTAGATCGTCCACAGTATGCTTCTCTTCAAACTTTTTGATGATTTTGTGCACACCAATCTTCGATTTTTTCACAATTTGAGCAATATGTCTACAAGACAGTCCCTCGTAGTACGTTCGAATAATCAAAACTCTAGTGTCCTTATCAATTCGCTCCATTTTGCTAAACTCAAACTGTTTTGACTCAGATAAAAAAAGAAAATTGTCTGTCAGTCTATTGAATTACACGTTGAAGCAAATTTCATCAAAATTGAGTAAAATTTCTGCTTTTTATCGCGTTACAAAAATGTCCTCTTTGTAAAATGAACAGTTGACTTCTAAGGCGCCAATCATTATTAAAACAATGTTTCTTTAAAGAATAGATCGTGTTTAAAAGAAGGAAAATCTCTTAAAGGAATACAAGTATATGAGATGCATTCAAGACGATTTGTTTGCTTGTAAGTACGTTTGTATAAACTAAAAACTGTTTCCATCATACGTGCATGTTAGTCAGCATGTCTGGGTTTCAAATGGCTGGTTTTCAATTCTGAAAAAATCGCACTTACAATTGAACCTTGTATACATTGTCCTATGGAATAACAAGACATGATTCATCTTACATAATATAAAAAGAGTCCAAGGTCAAAATTTAATACTGTTCCACAAACTTTCTAAATAGATTGCTGTCGCAATTCGGGAAGATATCAAAAAATTTTCGGTTACTGATTCAATACACAATAACTTGGTCAACTGTTAATTTTGGGTTAATCTACATCCACATTTCTGCTTAAATTATAATAAATGGTTCGCCCATATGCATTTATTGAGTTAATATAGATTTTCTAATATGGAAATTTGTTGCCCTAGAATGAATAATAACAAAAAGAAAACAAAAAAAAACTGAACTTGAGTTAAGGTTATCAGAAATACTAGGGGTTTTGTTCACCTAATTTACCAACTTAACCAGGGCAAAGGCGTCATTATTTTGTTTCAAGTATATTTCAATAATATGTTACTTATCATTTAAATATTTGTTTAAAATCTTGAGATCAGAATGTAGTCAGCACTTAGATTTTAATATAGAATTGCTTCAACTTTTAAAATTCATCTTCCCAGCTTCCAAAACAAATAACTAGCATCCCTGTTGTCCCCAGGGCTGTATTTCGATAAACGTTTATCGCAGCAACAGTAGAACAACCTTAGCCTCCTGTGTTGGTATGCCTTTTTTTTGGAAGAGATCTTCCCTTTGCTCTTTACATCTTCGTTTGTTTTCAACCCTTTGCCCTTCTGAACTCGTCCCTTGACAGTTGCCACGACACTCCTTCGACTACAACATCTTTCTCATGTCTCGGCAAGGCTCCACAAGCTCAAAGCTATTTCAGCTACACGCAGCCTCCGAGTAATTTTCCTTCTTTTTCACATTCTTCTTCGCAAGGCAAACATAGCATCGAACCTGAACCTCTCTATTTTCCTGTAGAGAACACCACCCACCTTTTGCCATAGTCGATGAAAGCAGCGCCCACTTTTTTTCGCTTTACCGCGTTCTCAATAAGAGTGTGAGGTCCAAGATTTATCGTTTTAATGGTCTGCTATATCTCTTTTTTATGTTTATAAGAAAAAGAAACATTTTAATGGGAAAAGACTCCTTCCTTCTTGTTTCTCGACGACCTTCTTGGTTGCTCTGCAGTCGTTTCTCCGAAAGCTGCGACAGAAAACAGGGAAAACCGTGCCGTGAAAAGTAACATCTTCGCAGCGCACATGTTGTCAGTGTCTTTCGGAAAATGAGGTTTTCCCTTTGTCTTCTCCAATCGGAACCCTCCCTCCAGAATGAGAAAACGTGCTTAGATTTTTGTATAAGTGAATTTGAAATTTTCCACGCTTGCATCTTGTACGCAGGTTGTGATTCAGTCTGACAGCAAATGGCACATTTCTTCCTAATTACACGCTTAATTGAAGAAAATTAAATTGAAAAAATATTTAAATTTGCTATAACGCTTGATTTGCAAACCGGAAGTTTCATCCGATAGGTTTCCAAGTGTAGGTGCAACAGATGCATTGGCTAAAAGAAACTCTGAATGGAATGTTCTCATTTTCCTACACCAGAATCAGGAGCCGTGCGTTATGTTTCATTAAATGGTAACTTTTTTGTTCCTGGTCTTTTTGCAAACTGAATGGAATCCTTCTGGTGACAGAACCGTGCTAGTATTGGGGAGAAATAGAGGAACAAATTGCAATATTTATTCATTAAAATGATAGAAATGCTTCTCTGTAATACCGAGAAGCGCAGAGGAACGTTTGTTTATTCATCAAAATGCTACCTCAGGTGGTTGAGGCGCGTGTTCTGCTGGTATATTGGCATGCTGCAGAAGGGAATCACTAGTGGTTTTAATATTTCATAAGAGCTGTAGGCAAAGATCTACATTTGCACTGGGTTGCATGGGAGTGTTGTTGAGGGACCGAAGTACGAACATGCATGAGAGGGCATAAGTTTTAATTTTCCCATGTTTTGGGTTTTCTCATTTCCTTGCTGCATTTCTATTTTTGATGAGTTTTCTTAGATTATGGGGTGACATATTGTTTCGTTCTTTAAATTTGAAATTTATTGATGAAAATCAAGTAAATTATATTATATAGTGATAAAAAAGTCCAACCATCTGATTCAAATCGATGATTAACCGACGATAATTTGTCAACTCCAACAATGATTCATTTAGGAATGAGAATTAGTCTACCTATTTTGGTATAGAGTACTTATCACAATTATTAGGTTACCGTAGACAACGATTAGTTTGAATCTCTCGATGATCATCCTTTATAATTAGTTATTAGATGAAAAATGCATAATACTACTCAATTTTCGTATGAATAAAGTTGTCAACGAATATGATGTTTGCAATTTGAAATTAAATTTTAGTAATATTCAAAGAATATGAACTGATTCTTTTGGATTATTTAAACACACAGCGAAAATCAGAGAGGGAACTTTGAGTGTAATCAAACTGAATTTATGGGAAAATACGTCGTGTGTCATCTGATGGTTTGGTTTAGAGGAAAACGTGACAATTTTTTTACTAATTTTTGGGAATTTTTAAAAAAATAGTTTTGGGATTGCATGGAATAAAGGTTCCGGGACAACAAAAAAACCCCAATAAGGGCCAAAGGTTTTTTAGTTTTAGGGATAAAAAAAAAAGACCCCCGTTTGTGAAAAAAAGTTAAAAAAAAAGTATATAAAAAAAAAACTTGCTTCAACTTTCTCTGTCTGAGGGGTGGGGCTCCGGGGGGGGTATTTAAAAAAAAAATGGGCAGAAAGAAAATAGGGGGAAAAAAAAACCTAGCTAGTTAATTTTCTCCCCCAATACAAAAAAAAAAAAAATGAAAAGGAAAAAAAAAAAAAAAAAAAAAAAAAAAATAAAAAACATAAATAAAGACTGTATTCGATGAAATTTGGACACACGCAATTGTTCGTAACTTTTTAGCGTGTGTGTAAAAATTATTGAAATTTTAACTGAATGTATTTCATTGTGTTGTGTCAATTGTTTAATGAGTTTCGTGAAAATCGGTCGAATGATTTCAGTGATGGCTTCGAATGAAGAAATAGTGCGCCAACAAATTTTGGGCACTCACTTCGAAAACCCAAACGCTTCTCATCGATGGATCGGAAAACAGCTCGGAATCGCACATTCAATCGTATCTCATGTGATCAAAACGTTCAAGGACCGTAAGACAACCAAGCGGAAAAATTGTAGTGGCAAAAAACGCGGCACATCAAATCCGGAGAAGGCCAGGATGGTATTGAACCAATTTAAGCGTTATCCCAACATTTCGATCAGGAATGTTGCAAAAAAGGCGAAAGTTTCAGTTTGTTTTGTGCAGAAAACAATGAAACGTTCTGGATTACATGTGTACAAGGTCCAGAAGGCACCGAACCGGAGCGATAAACAGAACTCGGTGGCCAAAACTCGTGCAAGAAAACTGTACAGGGAGTGGCTCACAAAACCGTTCTGCATTGTGATGGACGATGAAACCTACATTAAAGCCGACACCAAACAAATGCCAGGACAGGAACACTACGTCGCCACCTCTAAGTTGGCCGTTCCGGAGAGTGTACGGAAGAAGAAACTGTCGAAATTCGCCAAAAAAATTCCTTGTCTGGCAAGCGATCTGCGGATGTGCCAAAATGAGTCAGCCCTTCATCACCTCTGGGACCGTCAACGGACAAATCTACAAGGACGAATGCCTCCAAAAACGACTTCTGCCCTTCTTAAGATCTCACGATAGCCCGACACTGTTTTGGCTGGATTTGGCATCTTGCCACTATGCCCGGCCCGTCTTAGACTGGTACAAAGATAATAATGTAGTTTTTGTACCAAAAGACGTCAACCCTCCAAACACTCCGGAACTTCGCCCAATTGAAAATTTTGGGCAATCATGAAGGCAAAGCTCGTTAAAACTCCAAAACTGATAGAAAATGAACTTGAACTAAAGAAAGTGTGGTTAAAAGTAAGTAAGCAAGTCGGTCCTATCATTGCCCAAAATTTGATGAAAGAGGTCAAGGCAAAGGTGCGGGCATTTGGGTTGGGAGAAGAGGTTCAATAAACCAATGATGCCAAAACTTAACCAGAATCGGGCTCAAGGAAAATTTTTGGTGACCTATTTTGTGTGTCCAAATTTCATCGAATACAGTCTTTAAACATATAAATATGAAGAAAAGAGGAGTACATTATTAGACTAATAAAAAATGCAATGAACTATTATTATCCGGAAAATGATAAAAATGTCAGATGACTGAATGATCTAAGAGAAGATATTTTTCTCAATGCAAGCATAATTCATCCCATAAACGACAAACTTAGTCTTTTCATTAACGAATTTGACAAAATATAATATTTGGAGTAAAATCTGAGATCTGCCAAAAAGGATAGTAAAAATCTTAATTCGAATAATTTCTGCTTTTTAGCCAGCCTTTTTTCTGAACTACAATAACATAAAAAATCACTTCATTTAAAACTTAAAAACACATTTTTTAAAACACTTTTACGAGATTAGTAGTAAAACGATTGTAATTGTAAATGAAAAAATAATATACTGAATCAGCTTTTACAAACTATCACTTGCAAACGTGAGCAAATTCCTTTAAACTCAACTAGAATAAGCTTATCTTTTGACAGATAGGCCTATAGTATTTTGTGTGCGACTTACAGACTTCTTCAGGGTAGAATGCTGAGCACCGAGGGCGGCCCAAATCCCAGGGCCAGCCCCAGTACTGAACGGAGTGAGAAGAAGGGTACAAGTGACGACCCTTCATGAGGCAGGAAAAATCCCTGGACCAAGGTCCGAAAAAAGGGAGAAAGACCTTAAAAATGAAAATGAGCTAAACAGAAACCTTGCACGGAATGCGGAACCGCGTGGTGAGGCCCTTGTCGTGAAAACCGAAGAGTTTAAGAACTCCGAGGTCCTCAAAGCGATGCTCGCGGATCAGGGACCTGTACTCCGCACCCGTGAAATGATCCCTGAGCTCGAAAAGGACACTAAGCTGACGGGTCCAGCCTTTACAAAAGCTGCCAAACAAGCTTTGGGAGCGGGAGTGGAGGTACGTGCCCTAGCCACGCTAGTGACTCTCCAGTGTAAACACCTGGACGAGATTACGGAGGCTAGTGAAATCTCCGCGGCCATCAAGGCAGCCACAACAGCCATATGGCTGCGTAAGGGTCCACTTAAGACCCAAGTGACCACGGTCCGGCTGGCAGTATCCGACGCGGACTCGGCCCTAAAAGTGGAAAAACTCAAGGTGGGGTGGTCCGTTTGCCCACTAAGTTTACACCAGCCGCCTAAGGTCTGCTTCAAGTGCCTTTAGAGCGGGCATATGTCGTAGGAGTATAAGGAATAGGCCACAATGCTCGGGACTGTAAGGAGCCCCCCAAATGTACGACGTGCTCTGGGAAACCAGATGACAAGCACGTCACGGGAGGACCTAACGGGGTAAAGATCACCCTAGAAGTCTATGAAGAGTCCATAGAAGTGCTGGAGTTAACGGCCACAAACTCCATCGACATAGTCGAGGGATGGATGTGCTCCAGAAGACTGGAGTTAGCCCATCACAAAACGGAGATTACTGTGGTCAGTAACAGAAAGTCGGTGCAAAAAGCGACGATTTGGCTATATCGGCATTATTCTGCATGACGTCAAACGAAACCTCCTGACCAGCGTCGCTCTGTCCATACTCAGGCATAGCGGGCCGGCATGGACCATAGTCTTGAAAGGACGCACAGGCTAATGTGCTAAAATTGGTCAGCGCATAACGTACTGCGTCACACGGCGCGGTCTGCATCTTAGCGGGGATGTTTCCTTCGCCATCACCATAAAAAAGGTCGTAGAGTGCTTCGAAAAACGAGGCTGGAGAGGTATCCGTAAGACCACTAGCGCCGCATCAATGGTCAAGTGGCAGAAGGAATGGAATAACTTCACCAAAGGTCGGTAGACCCACCTACGAATCCCTGAGATATCCGGATGGGTCGGTCGGTGACACGGGGAAGTTACCTTCCACTTGACACTGATCCTGTCGGGCCATGGCTGCTTTAGACATTATCTGCACAAGTACGGGCTCGCCGACTCCTCCGCGTTTCCCGTGTGCGTGGATGTCAAGGAAACCGCAGAACATGTGTTCTTCGCTAGTGCTCGCTTCAACGACGCGAAAAACGGCTTGACTGCCGTGAGCGGTCGGGACACAACTCCGGACAATCTAGTTCGGAGAATGCGTCAATACCGGGACATCTGGGACGCGGTAAACACGGCGGCCTCCCAGATTATCCTCGAGTCTGATGGCAAAATGACCATCGGTAGGTCAGAGGGATCAACTAACTACTAAAGTCCTAGGTAGTGGAACATTAGCGGGTGCGTGAATCATATCATGAAACGGAAATAGAACCATGTCAATGCAATCGGTATGGATTTGAGATAGGTATTATTTGGCACATTATATAAGAAGTTCTCTGATATCTTCCTTAACGATTAGACAGGCTTCAGTAAACATCAAAAAGGTGAAATTGAATACTTGGAGGGCATGGTAAAACAAAATATCCTTTTACAGAGCGAAACAGTTGTTTGAAAATCAAAGGTTAATTGTTTGGATTATCTAATCCCAGAACGTAGGGTGATGTTCCATTCTCTTCAAACGGATGGTTCGGTAGCACTCAGTTCTGCCCAAGTCCTCTATGGCTTGTGGATATAGCGCCAGTTCTTGCTCTAAGAAAGAAGGGTTTTGTGTGAAACCTGCAATCAAGCAGTATTGAGTGTTGATGGATGAATGTTTCTTTTATAAATGATTCTAATAATTTACACCGTGTCCAATATATTCTCATACACTTTTTCCTTGCATTGGTGTCGTGCAACTACTCAACATGCTTCACGTATGTGTTGGTGTAGTTTTGCACTATGTTTATATAAACGCTTTTAGGTTATGTCCGATTGTTTTCATTCGGTGTTTATCTTTTACCAGCGATGAAGGAGTTTCGTGCTGTGGTGATAAAACAGTTTTTGAAAGGTGAGCGCCGGGGCGCTATTTTCAGAAATTTGAAAAACCTCGGAGTAAAGCGGGATTTTGTGTACCGAACCATCCGAAGGTACCGTGACACCTGCTCGTTGGATGACCGGAAGAGATTTGGTGATACTCATACGGTGCGGACTGCACAAGTTGTTAAAGTGGTCAGGGAACGGATTAGACGAAACTCACAGCGCTCTGTACGCAAAATGGCCGCAGATCTGAATGTTTCGAGATCGTCAATGCACAATACACTGCAAAATGACCTCGGATTCCAAGCTTTCAAGAAACGTAAGATTCACAGAGTTTCGGAGCCTTCCAAGCAGAAACGACTCGAAAGAGCAAGTCTGCTTTTGTCGCGGCACGGTGGGGAAGAATTTATCTTTTCCGACGAAAAGTTATTCGTCTTGCAACAATCCTACAATATCCAGAACGACAGATTGTGGGCTCTCTCTTCAAGAACTGTTCCAGAGAGTGATAGGAATATTCCACGGTTCCAAAGTGCTGCGTGAGTTATGGTTTGGGGAGGAATTTGCAAGCGAGGCAAATTACTACTGGTTTTCATCGAAAAAGGCGTTAAAGTGAATGCAGTATATTATAAAACGGATGTTTTGGAGAAAGTTGTCAAGCCATATGTACAAGAGGTGTTTGGAGATGATCACTTTGTGTATCAGCAGGACGGAGCGCCATCGCATACTGCAAATCTCGTTCAGGGCTGGTGCCGAGAAAATTTGACCGACTTTTTGGACAAGAATAAATGGCCTCCCAGTTCACCAGATCTGAATCCCTTGGATTATTTCGTATGGTCATACATGCTGGCGAAGCTAAATGACCTCAGGGCGTCTAATATGAACCAATTCAAAACCGTAATCAAACGACTTTGGGACGAAATGCCGATGAAAGTCGTGCGTGCCGCCTGTGACGATTTCGAAAAACGTCTGGAGCTGGTCAAGAAGGTTAAAGGCGGTGTTATTCCAAAACATATGCTGTAGTTGATCAGTATTATAGTGCAATATAATGGGTAAAGTTATCAATAAAATCTGGACTATTGATTTGAAATAAATAGAGTTTTATTTTGTATGAGAATATATTGTACACGGTGTAGGTGGTCACAGGTACTTCCTCTTTTGTCCAGACTCGTTTCGTTTGCTTCAGGCTGCTGGATTGTCTTCGTCTTGCTACACCTGTTGTATCTGCCTCACGAGTATTGTTGAAATTTTGACAAGAAAAAGACGTTCTGAATTTATATTTACTTTTCCTGTAAGTTGAAATTTTTTTTACCGCCACAATTGTATAGGTTCGAACGCAATAACCGTCTTAAAGAAGAAACTAAATTTATTCTAGAAAACTTAGATCGAAGAGAAAATAGCAATCTTCTTCAATGTTCTTGACGGATAGATAAGGTGAGCAAGGTGGACATTGAACTGATGCAAATTTTGAAATTTTTGCTCTCCTATGCTAAAGCGATTCCAAATCGCGTTCTGAATAGCCTATTGAAATTTCAGCACATTTGGTAGGAATCCAACGCTACACACGCCGTTTTTAGTAAACATGAAGAAAGCCAGCTTTTCGTTCACTGTCAATAATCATTGATAATCTTTTGGCAGAATTAAACAGATGCTCAGTTAGCAACACTTTTGTGCAATGTGACATAGTAACCATGATTTTTGTGCTCCATTTAATTTCAGATGCACCTGAATGATAAAACGCTAGCGACTTGAATAATAAACAGCTTTTGTTCCTTCCATTAATTTGAGAAGTGATGTTCTTCAAAGCTATCATTCAAGATATCGTCTATATGTTAAGATCAATAAGTGGGTTGAAAAAATTCATAATTTGTATCTGGGAAATTTGTCCTTATCATCGAGCTCAGCTGAATTAATTAAAGTTACATTACATTTAACTCCATCATAAATGGAGGGAATAGAAAAAAAAATCTCGAAATTCCTGAGCATTTCGGAAAGCGAGTTTCATCGGGAAAGAAGTCATTTTCCAAAGGTCTCTTAACTTAGCTTTTGTCGTATACAATATTAATTTTTTAAACATGTTCGATAAAAATCATATTGAGGATTGTTGTATACGTCGGCCATTTCTCGGTTAATTTGGTTATTGGTTTGTTTGTAGTCTATTTTACCCTTCCAGTACATGAAATGTTCAAACCGTCATATTTTTATACAACATATTCCATCCGTTTTGTACGGCAGACAATACTAGAATACTCAATAACAATTACGAAAAAAATATAATATGTTAGAATTCGTATTGCCTGCTACATGACAAAACATTTATTCGCACATACACCGTTGTCTAGCGTTGAAGTTTGTTAATTTTTACACTTTTGACAGATGTAAAAACTGCCAGATTGGGTCGGTAATCATTGAATAAGGTGGCCAACCTCCAACCACAAAACATCGTTAACACACAATTGTGATTGACCAACAAATGCCTTTCTATACTAGTTAAATTTGTAACAAAATTGAGTCAATTATGCCAAAAAAAACTTCATAGGCCGTAAAAGTTAACGTGCATACCCGTCCTTAATTTTCTACAAGATAAAAATGTCCAAGCAAAATCAGATATTTTGAACAAATTCCAAAGGTTGACTATTTTTCTATTTGATTACATCATTGATATTAGTTTAAAGCTCGTGCATTGCCTAAATTATTTGCCGAATTTGTTTATTTCTACTCATCTAACTTTTGTAGTCGGGTGCTTCTTTACCACCAATAAAGGAACGGAGCTTTTAAAATCTATCAATGGCAATGAAAAATTACAGCAACTTTATCTATATAATCCATAGAAGCATTGAAATCTGTTTTGAGAAGTTTTCCAACATAATCTAGGCCATGCGCTTCCGAGAGGGAGACAGGTTCTAAATTTTGTTTCATTAGTATGGCTCCATTAGGGTAGCAATTTTTGTACAGCACAAATAATACAAACCCCACCAAATCCAAGAACAAAAAAGCACCGCGAAACGCATTGAACTGACGGTCGTGACAAGGAAACCAACGAGAAACCACTTTAGATTGGTCGCAAATAAGCTCGCCCTGTCGGAGAACAAAAAGGAGCATACCGACCAGCTCTACCCTGGCGTCCTGTGAGATAGTCGCAGAGGAACTTTGCCACTGCGACGTCGAGATAGATTGTTTATTTATGACTTCATTAATGATTTCTTTTTCTCAATTCCATAAATAGCAGATTAAGTGCAATAAATTCACGACAAGATAGGTTAATTGCAGTCGTATTTTAAATTCGCTGTCTAGTGTGGGTACGTCTCTTTCTTTCGACCGCATGGTCGAACTATAGATTCAGGAGGACAGCTCAGAGTAAAAAAACCTCCAATGATCAGAATGCTCACCAGACTGGAAAATTAAACACACGATGTCGATGGAGCAGGGAAAGACGTGGGCTGAACACGAGGTGTGCCGGGAACTAATTAAGCATCTTCTCTTTTATCCGTGGGACGTACCGGTACCGCCATTCGTATTGGGAAAAGGAAGAGAAAAACAATGATGGTGGCTTTTCGTGGCAAAGATTAAAAATATTAAATCCAATAAATA
This sequence comes from Aedes koreicus, assembly GCA_024533555.2. Classification (NCBI taxonomy): domain Eukaryota; kingdom Metazoa; phylum Arthropoda; class Insecta; order Diptera; family Culicidae; genus Aedes; species Aedes koreicus. The sequence goes on from JAHHFK020004248.1 coordinate 28,915, forward strand.
TCACCAAGGTATAAATTTAGAAGTTTTCTTGCATTGAGATCAGAATCAAACATGACTGGGTCTGTTTCTAATGTACCGTGAACTCTCAACTATTATGATGTTCTAATTTTAGGGACAAACTGAAAAATACGTCTAACGACGGGTCTGGAAGTGCGCCACCTTAATATTTCACCAGAGACCGCATTTTTCTTCGTTTTCCTTGCCGCTCGACAGTTAATTCCGTTGGTACATTTTTCACGCTTCAATTGATTTTCCAAATTCCGAGACGAATTCCGAACACTCCGAAAATGAAGTGTTACCATACGGATATGGCTAGGTCATGTCATCACGATATTATTTCACTTGGATGCAACATATGGAAAGTGTGTTCGATTTCCGTGGTTGATTTCATGTACGCGGCGAGTTTCTCTGCTGAGTTGGAACGCCAATAAACATCGTCATGGACTTTAATTATTGCTTAATTTCGGAACGGTCAATTTCTACTCGAGCCCACCTAAAGGAAGAACCCATATGATACTGGATGAAAACCAGTTTGGAGAGCAGCTTATTTCAATTTATGAATTTGCCGTGTTAGCAGTGGATGCGATCGACCCTTGAGGATGATATTTATCGAATTCCTTCGACCACAACTGATGGTCAAATTGTTCATCGTGGACCCCAAAAGTTCTGCAACCTTGTTGGATCACATTTTCTTACTAGCGCAGGTATTCGAAAAAGCTTTTGCTGGGATTTTGCTGATACGAGTGCTTTTTGGATCGTAAATTTTTATAACTTTGGAGTCGTCTCTTCTCTGTGAGGGTATGTTGGTCGCTGGAGTTCTACGTTGGGAAGGTAGCAGTGGTCCTTCCAGTCCCTAGAATAGGTAAAAAGCCACTGCTTTTAGTTATTGATGACCGCCAGCGTGGAAACACGGTGCTGAGAGACATTTGCTTCGCTATCGCTACTTTCCGGTAGATGGCGTTAAAGGTTAATTTAGTGGAAGTAATGACAATGGATTTTATGAAATGGAAACGTTAATGGGTTAAAGGTATTTATTGCAGGCATATCCTTTGGTCCATCAGCAGGAATATGCTTTCGTAACAGTCGATCATTCTGTCAGTGTTTCGAATGTTAGCAGTTATAAAGTTTGTTTTGATTACTTGCAGTTATAAATTATTCATTGCTTCGTTAATGTATATAGCACTTTAATTAAAAGAATTCTTCCAAATTGCACTCAGGAAAGCAATGAAAATGAATAAGCCCTTGGAGAAAAGAACATTTTTGCTCCGCTTTCTTCTAATCAACCTCTTGAAGAAAGCTGGATTTGAGGTTTTAAAAGGAATCATTTGTTCACTTCGTAAGTTTATGTTTTAAATAATAGAAATGCTGCGCTTGGTAACTAATGATAATTCTGAAGGAGGGTGCGTAGATTGAATTGTAATGTTTTAAGTGTAACAACAGTGGCAAACATTTTGATTACAGTGTTCATTAATTTATATTCATTTATCTAGCAGCGTAACCGACACTGCAAACCTGTCAGGGCGTGAATCCCATAAGCACACAACAAGTTAGTAGCAAGCTCTCACGCTTTATAGTTTGTACTCAAACATGTGCGATTAACATCATCATCATCACCATCTCAGTTTTTGCAATGCCAATTTTCATTCTCCTGTCTGTGGTGTGACATGATTTCTTGAATCGTTTGAATACAACTTGTGATGGCGTTACTCGGTGAATAATTTATGAGCCGAATTTGCCAGCGGTGAAAAGCTGCTGACGGGCAAAGCGATTAATTAAACTGATATCTTGACGAGCAGCTACTAGAAGGGGCTGTCATTGTTGAGCGGCAAATTTATTGCTCAATTATGGAATCACTCCCGAGGGTTCCGCCATGCCATAGAAGCTTCGGGTCACTCTTTTCATTGCACATACATACATTCTAAACGGCCAGCAACGACGACGATGACGCCGACGATGCAATCGAAACGATGCGCTGAAAAAAAAAGAACAGAAGCCCCCTGCACTGGATCCATGAAAAAGTGCATTCAAATGAATCCAAGCCAGGCAATTTCCATGGTCAAAAACAAAAACCAAACGTGCAGAAACGATGCAAAAATATGCGCTCAAACACACGGCATAGAATAAGCCATCAAGTCTTTTTATTGTAATGGTAACTAAAAATTAAACAATAACAATAAAAAAGCGTCCAGCTGTACAGTATTTGTGTGTGCAGTCCGCAACACACGAAGAGATAAGAGAACACTGTGCTTTGGAGTCAGGTTGAGCTATTTCAATTTTTGTTGTTGAAATTTTATAACTCATGGCCATAGAACATATGGAAACATCTATCTAGAGGTTAATGAAAATCTAAAGGGGTTCAAATTAGCTTCATCCTACGGTTTAGGGATCGATGTAGGCTCTCGTTTCTGTGGCGGCACAGGCCAACCAAATTTCCAATAATTTATGGCACAAACCCATTATAGCAATCAGATAATAAAATTTAAATACTATAACATGTGAAAATAGCCACATACGTTAGGGACGGTCTCGGAGTGCGAAACGGAGGAACAGGGGACCACGAACACCCCAGAAGCACAAACCAACATCAAGCATAAAAATAAATCGATACCTGAAAAAGGTGGAAAGAGCCTGATTGGGAAGGGATCGATCCTCCTGCATGGCTGATTTCAGACTAAAAGAAAGAGAAAGGTCTGTTGAATGAAAACCGCTAATATTTTTTTTGGTTTAAAAAGTAGGAAAAGATTAAATTTATGCAATTTATAATATAAATTTGTGGTTCGTTTTTTTAAGCCCATCAGTGTTCGCTCAGTGTTGGGAGCATATCTCACCGCTTTGGACGGGAAACAGAATCTATGTAGCGTATTCATACTACGTTGCCGCTGGCTTCATACGCAATATGAATTAAATTCCGCACTGCCGTATCGTAAATAGAGATAACACATAATCTGCATATTTATGGAATCAGATTATTGCGAAACTGTGCGATAGAAATGGCTTCTGTTGTTGCTCGTATTTTGTTGCCCGGGGTGAACTTCTACATTAGCCATTATTGTCTGCAAATCCTTGAAAAGGTCAAAAGGCTTAATGCACACACAATCACATACCTTAATTTATGTCGCTGATCGAGAGTAATGTTGGTTTTACCACTCAACCAGAACGATTGATAGCATTGCAATGTTCTCATGGAGGCAGCAAACAACGCTTGCAAACATTTGTCTTGATTTATCACGGGAATTTCATTGCTGCTTTGTGCGGGGTCCTGCAGCAAGAATAATTCATAAAAATTGCTTGTATTGTTATGTTTATGGTCTCTGCATGTTCCAGTCAGTCTTTTTGTAAGCGCGAACGGGGCGATATTGAAAAACAAATCGATATTTTACGATCACTGACTGTTCGCTTCCGACAAGCAACCTTTCTCCCGAAACCATTTCTCAAATGCTCGAGAGGGGGAGTACAAGTGCGACACAAAAATGGCTGATGGCTATGTGCGTGCAGTAAAAGCAAATAACTGGTCTCACCTACGACAGGATTCCGAAGCCTGCGTTGGCCTGCACAGGACGAGAAAACAATGTCAATATATCAATGACACGTTTATATCTCTAGGCCATTAAAATGTCTCATTATCAGTGTATTATTTTCATAGAAGCACACTCACTCGAACCATGCACACTTACCAGGGAGTTTGGACGGTCCAGTCCTAGAGGCTTAGCAAGTTTTCTCCCTTTATTCCAAACAGACGACGGCTGATGCCCGCCCTGCTTGGATCATGCGAATGGGAAATCCGTTCTTCTCGACGTTGTTCTGGTATCGCATGAGTTGGAAAAGGATTTACGGGTGGATTTAATGAAAAGTTATACATACATATTAAAGTTCGTGCCATTAAATGTGTACATCATCAGTATACATCAAGCCACCCACCCGTGGATTAAAATGGCTGTTTCGTTGCCATGACAAGACTGAATTTCGGAGGGGATGCTGACTCAAGTGCTGCTTCCTACTGTGGGTAGGATTATGCACTGCAGCTCCAGTTGGGAAGGACTCAGTATCAGAATGCAAATACCCCTCTATGCAGCGGATGCAGTTTTAGATCCTCATGAGCTCTTGAGCTCTTGCGTAAATATGCAAGCCGTAGGCGGACTATGCCTGGCAAGCTTTCAAATACTAGTTAAGCCATTGGTTATAAGCGAAATAAACTATGCTCTCGTTCTGCATGTGAAAAAAGATTAAAATGTTCAGAAAAGATCCCATTATAACGATACGAAAATATAAAGGATTTCCAATTTTTGGTCAGGTCAGTCTACAAATATAGTTTTAAATTTCATAACTTCAAGTGTGTAGTATAATCATATCATCGATAAAGCTATATTTCATACTGTTTGACTTCTGAATTGTTTCAGGTTTCATTTTTGTTAACAAACTGTTGTTCAGAAGTTTTAAAAGAAGCCTGATTAACAAATTAAGTGATTAAAAATTTGCTTCTGAATAAACAATGTGTGAACTTTTCAGGGTACCCAATATCGGTTACCAATAAGGCGTAAGACAAAGATTGTATTAATGATAATTTTGTATTTGTAATTATTTAGCGTGGTTTTAATTTTCTCTCAGAGCATGGAATTTTATTTAAAGTTGAAAGTTGATAGAATTCACAAACGGTCATAGCTGAATGCGATGAATATTTGATGACACGTATCGCATTAGCCATCATCATTTCCCATTAATTTAGTTTAAAATTCATGTTTTTGATATTTTCAACGAACGACTATTTCAATTTATTATGAAATAATATTTCAAGAATGTCAAGTAATTTATGCTCCCTAGCTTAATTACAATTTCCATCAAGGTTTTGAAATATTTTAGAAATCTAAATCATGTACTATAGAACAGAAACACTCAGATTTTTTTTTACAGAAATCTGTAAAAGTTTACCGAAATCTCAACAGCTGAACGTTCGGTAATCCGACTTAACGGATTTCGGTAAAATTTTACAGTTATCTGTGAAAAATTTACCGGATTTCGGATTTTTTTTTATCGAAATCCGTTAAATTGGATTACCAAACATTCAGCTGTTGAGAATCCGGTAAAATTTTACAGATTTCTGTAAAAAAAAAATCTGAGTGTGTAAGGGTAAATACCCTCATTAAAATCAGTTCGCAGCTCAATCAATTGGGATTTTTGATTTCGTCCATTGGAAAATAAAAGTTGAATTAAGGCAATAATCCGAATTAGGAAATTAAGTCTATCGATAGATATTACCTGTCCTTAAATTTTCTTATTTCAGTGTGTCATCTAAAACATATTAATGTATATTTTTATCTCTGTTGTTTGTTGCACTTCTTAACGGAATCCCCTATGAAGAGCTTTTGACTGGGATAAGAAATTTCTTTTTAAATTGGTTTTGATTGCTTATCCTTTGACAAACACGCGTAGGGCATAAAAATGATGAAATTTTATTTGACTCGAATTTAAAGCAAAGGCTCATTTTTATATCGATGGTTTTGGGTCCATTCCAACTTCCATTTCCCCTATTTACACATCAGCATAAGTTCTTGATCAGCATTGATTCATTGCGATCATCAATTCGAAAAACTTTTAGCTGCCAAAACGTTCATTTCTTCATCATTAAGCAAGAAAGGTTCATTTGACATCGATCATCAGGTATTTTGGGGCATCTAAGAATTTTTGGTATGAATTGTCACATTTTTCATGATCCCCTCCCCTCTAAAAGCGCGACGTATTTAATGGATGTTCCCATTGAGGCTTGTCCATTGAACTTGGTTGAGATGATTCGCAAATTTTTATGCAATATAAGGACAAAATTATTTCAAATTAAAACAGTTTAAAACTAAAGACAGTTGAAATGTCCAAAAGTCTCTATTGTTAGGAATATCTTTGTTCTACTGACAAAAAGTTGCAGCCGCTTGCAAAAAAATTCTTTAAACTTATTCTAAGAGCCATTTAAAACACATTTATTTGCAGAATACAGGGTGCGAAACGTAGTTTTCCAGTAAATTTCAAATAGTAATTTCTCATGCTTGCGTCTATGATTCAGACATATCTGGCAGAACTAGTTTATACTGTTAGGTGTCAGATACAAACAAACAGGTTTGAGTAAATGTAAAGATTTCGAAACAATAGACAAATGGGTCAGCCGTCGTTGTTTTAAAGCAGATAATTCGGTGGTAAATGTGTCGGAAAGAACAGTCTATTACACAAAAAAAAGCCATGGGAATGTCATAAACTGGCACCTACCCGGAAGAAATAGAAGAGACGTTCCAATACGGCTGAACGGTGCAGGGTCAAAAAAGTGTCAAATATAACCAAAAATAATCCAGCAAGGTCATTGAGGTCCATGGCACGGGGTATCGGGTATTCGGACTTCTCGATCCGGCGAGTAATGGCTTAAAATCTAGGTTATGAGTCGTATGCGCTACGCAAAGGCCAATTCATACACTAAACTAAAAAACTACTCAGTCGGTTGAAGCGTCCACATCATATAAATTGTTTAATCTTCAACTTCAACCGAAATCAAAAGTTGGATCGAGGGAATGATAGCTGACCTTAACCAGACCGTAGTCAGGTTCCTATTGTCATGCCAACCAAGTTTCCAGACTTGGTTCGGAAATCGAATTTACAAATTTGCCTAGTAGATTATGGTTGGAAATGTTCCAAAACCAATCCGTGAAAAGTTTCAGATTTCTCAAAAATCGTTTGGCTTGACGGCTATCCACTTGAAGATTCGTATGGGATTTTTACTTTATTGGTATGGGAAAAGTAGTATTTTCAGTTTGCATACAAAAAAGCTACTTTAAAATTGAGCTTAAAATCGAAGGCATCTGGAAAACACGTAGCACTCTTTCATGAAGCATTTGAAACAAACCGTGGTTAATGAGTTTAAAATAAGAAAGTTATTGAAATCTAAGTGCTGCTCAATTTTTTACAATGATTTTACACTTTTCAAAGAGGCATCACTGTCTGAAAGCCACCCATCGGAATGGAGGCGCACGTAGCTAATTAAGTTAATATAATTTGAACGTGTATTATTCGTGTGATTTTCACTTATAGATGCATGGTGCCTTGGGAAATGTATTGAGAAGGGCAAGGGCTACCTGGTGGTGGTTTTATAAGGTCGGGATTGGCTCTGTAGGTGGCGCTAGCTTGCATGCAAACTTTTGGTATTAATTGGTTCCAACATGGAATATCTCAAGATCCTGGCCGTATGGAAAGATACTGTCTTGAGTAAGGTTGATCAATAGGTCAAGGCCTTTCGGTTGGTGAATAGATTAGATTAGATTAGATATCTTTATTAAAGATATCAGCGATCTAGTAATAGTATATAATTATTTATAGTAATCCAGAATTAGCTCACTACGTGGTGCTATTGTACATATAAATATCTTGTGTAAGCTGTAACTCGAGATCCTGGCCATCCAGGAAGATGCCGACTTCTACAATGCTGTACAGGTGATCACCTGGAGGCCGTAAGTCGATGTCTGTTGTTTGAAAAACTGGGAATAACTATCATAAGCCCTACAAAATTGATATTTTTGGATCGGGAGTAGCGGATAAAGGTGGAAAAGTGAGAAATACTGTTAAATACCCTGCAGTATCGATATGTTTTGATCAAAAACTGTCAATTTTGGCTGGAAATCGATATTCTACGCCGTTTTGGAATCCAAGATGGTGGCTTATGTTACGGAGAAAGTAAGAAATACTGTCAAATACCCTGAAATATCGATATGTTTACATCGAAAACGGCGTAGAATGGCTGGAAATTGGTGTCTGAAGTCATTTTGGATTCCAAGAGGCTTCTGATTCCAAAAAAAATGGGAAATACTGTCATATACCCTGTAATATGGATATTTTTGGAACGCTGACGGCGATTTGATGCCAAAAATCGATGACCAACTCCAATTAGGAATAAAAAATGGCGGCTTCAGCTCTGTAAAGAGTGGGAAATACTTTCAAAAAGCCTGCAGTATGGATACTTTTAGATCAAGGACGGTGTATAAAGACTGTAAAGACCATAAAACCGACGCAGTGGAGCACCCGCTGCTGCATAATAATTAGGTAAGGTATAAGAAAAAAGGGGATGCTTGATTTTCAACAATCAATTAAAATAAATTTGTACAAAGGTAAATACATGTAAAATTAAATACATCAGAGAAGGTCATTTTATGGCTTACCAAAAGAAAATAAGATGAGTTTGAGAATACGGAGCAAGGTGCTACTTGTACTTCAATGGCCAAGAAACAAATCAGAAACCTCATGACAGTGGTTTGAAAGTTTCGTGAATCCTTGTCCGCGCTATTATTACGTTCTTATGAAGTAGCAAGTATAACAGTTCGGGAAAGTATATAGTTTAAATTTTTGTGCAATATATACGCATAAGTGGAATAACATAAACTAAATATGTGTTTTTTGTCATGCCTGGCTTTACTAGCTACAGTACCTGGCAAAAAAAAAGCCCACCATATAGTTTTGCACATTTTGCCTTGTAGAACATAATAACCTTTGAAACATATGTTATATTTTGGGTTAAAAGTTTGTCCTAGTTATGGTGTTCGTGTCACCACCTTCGTAACAACATAGTTATATTAAATACATTCATATTGGTACATGTTTCGTTACTTTGATGAAATTCGGTGTGACAAAAGAAAAACCCCACCCTAGATAATTCTAGTTTTGTACAATATAACATCGATACACCCCTCGGATTATCTTGTTTTGACATTTACTTGGTTGTGAGATATTACGCTTGAATCAGGTGATTTTTATTACAAAAAAGGTGGAAGGCAATCAAATTTCACTGCAGATCCGGAAATTAGTTGTAGTGGATTGCGAAAAACAAATTTCGTAACGGGTGATCGTGAAAAAAATTGGATATCAGCCGAGGACTGGTCCGCGCGATATACAAGAAACATCAAACATTTGGATCGGTGGTTGATAAACCAGGTAGATGCCTAGCACGGAAGATTGACCAACGAACCGATGCTATAATATAGTAATTCGCGAAATCAAAAAAGATCCAAAGGTTACGATTCGTTCCATCCAAGAAAAGCTGGAGCTACCGGTATCTGATCGAACTATACGGCGTCGAATAGCAGCACATGGATTGAAAAGCAGACACGCACGGAGACTACCATTTATCAGCAAGGTGAATAAATTAAAGCGTCAGCGCTTCGCCCCGGAACATGCTGATAAGCCTCAAGAATTTTGGAGACGAGTGCTCTGGACCGTCGAATCAAAATTTGAAATCTTCAACCGGAAGCGGCGTGATCGGGTTTGGCAAAAGGATAGAGAAAGTCTTCATGGACGTCATTTGCAAGGGACTGTAAAACACGGCGGTAGGAACGTGATGGGGTGGGGATGTTTTTCTTTTGCTGGTGTTGGAAACTTGGTTCGCATTAATGGAATTATGACAGCAGACATATACATAGACATTTTGAACGAAAACCTCGAGGAGTCTTTATTGAAGGTCGGGTTGGAAAACAACATTATTTTCCAAAACCATTGGAATGACCACCCCAAAGTCCAGATTTGAACCCAATTGAAAATTTGTGGTCAATCCTGGACAACAAAGTGAACAAATCCAATGTAACGAATAAGGCCAACTATTTCCAAGCGCTTCAGAATGCCTGGCTTCTGCTTTATGCTCTCTTTTTAAATATATATTTATAAGTGGGCTTTTTCTTATGTCATATCTATTCCTGAGAAAAGTGCTACAAACATGTGATATGTAACGTCACAATTAACAAAAATTATCTGATTGACCACAAAATATCAATACCAAACCATCATTATTTATTTATTTATTTATTATTTTACTGTTAATTTTTCATGTTGCAACAAAATATTATCTGAACACCATAGTGGGGTTTTTTTTGTGCCAGTCAGTGTAACCAAATTTCTGGACGAACTGGATGTGCTTTTGTTTGACTAGGCTCAGTTGTTTGGGGTTACTATTTCTGCTAACTGAGTAGTTTGTTGAGAGCATGCCCGTCTTTCTATCATTATTACATTTTTTTTAGTTTTTCAATTATTTGTAGACTATATCACTACTTGTTAGACTTGATTTTTATAAAAATAGCATGCAGTGTGTCCAAAAACTAGCCCATGAAATCACCGTGTGCTATTTAATTGTTATTTTGTATTTCACGTTGGCAGCTTAAATAGCTCAGATATCCGTTTCTTTTAACCAAAACTAAGGCATTTGATGTTTGATCAGTGGCAAATATAAAACTATCGAGAATATGAGCAAGACTTGGTGGCTCCCTGAGTACTGTCGAGAAAGAATTTGTTTTTTTGTGCCGCCAATTAAGGTTAATGATTCGTATTTCGCCTTTTTGTATGCCACTCCTATAGTGATTGTAAACTGCAAATCGTTGTTACGCTGAAATAATCACAAATTCGGAAGGTTAAACACCATTCAATTACTCATTCATTTCAATTGAATCAATTGCTACAGAATATAACGAATACAATACTTGATATGTGTACAAACTAGTGTTAAAATGGCTCACATAAACGGGAAAAAATGTGTTATTCAAAATAAGAAAACAGGTCATGATATTATGAATATGTCGTGTTATGAATATTCACCATGAACAATATTCGTGATATCATGAACTATTTGTCCGCCGGAATGAAATTATGAATTAATCGGGTTAAAACCATGAGCTGAATTCCTGATACTGAAAACTTTATTCACGAATCTGACAAATCTACTTTATCGACTCTAAATGAAAACTATTGTTATTCTTGAAGAGATGGAAGATTAATGAGCCTGATTACACAACTTAAGATTAGAGGCAAAACAACGCTTCCTAAGTTCATGACTCGCATCTGTCATTTCAATCATGACACTATGAATAACAGTCATTAACTCATAAAATAAGATAAGAATTCATTTCATGATTTTTGATTCAAACAGGAACGGATTTGTTTCCGTGTATCTTATCGATAAAAAAAAAACGATGCCAGCCGTAGTCTGGGACCAAGCAGGATCTTTATGCTCCAACCAAGTACCCGATGCATGCCCCTTCCTTCTTGTGATATTTTTTTTTTGGGGGGGAATTTTTTTTTTCTTGGTTTTAGAAAAAAAAATTTTTTTTTTGTAGGGGGGTCTTCTCTTTTTTTGGTTTTGTCTCTCTCTCTCACGTCACAAGTGTGAAATGGCGCTCGGGTAGGGGGGGAAAAATAAAAATAAGGGGGGGTGGGGGGGACACACTTAGAAATTATGAATTTTACACGAGACGTAATTCATGTTTGTAAAAAGTCTGGGAACGTAAACAAAGATTTCGTGTAAAATTATGTCTCATGAAACTGACACATACGCAATTCGACGAAAGATGTGTTTGATTGAATTTATTTTTTCATCTCTTTCAACTCATTCTTACGTACTAAAGGACGCTTGCATGTGTCGGTCTCTGGGACAGAAATTTACATGACATTTTGGTAGTGTGCAGGGTTGAAAATTAAGGAATTAAAATATTCAACACTTTTTAAATAAGAAGCTTTCTGTTGAACAATTTTTTATCAATGAGTATATCGAATTCATAGGAAACTACTTCATATTTCTGATAAATGGTAGTTTTTCTGAGTTGGTAGTCTTAGTAAGTTGATTGATAAATTGCGATCTTTCTTATGGCTCTGGCAATTTTAATGATTTTTATCAGGCTAGGGAAGGTCCATTAATTATGTCACGCAGTAAGGGGGGTGGGGGGTTTGAGAAAACGTGACAATCCATACAAAAAAAATCGAAGGTTCATACAAAAAATGTGACAAAGGGGAGGGGGGGTTATTAAAAGTCAAGTTTTGCGTGACGTAATTAATGGACGTTCCCCTATGTTGTATCATTAGTGACATAATTAGTGATATAAGATGAACCCAGATCCAGATTAGCATCACATTATCACTCCCAGAAAAAAGTCATTCGGTAAGAAAAGCATGCTCTAACCATAGGTGGATTTATCCATGTTTTTCAAATGCACTAACTACTGGTACAAAATCCAACACTTTCTATCAGTCAGCCATTGAATGTGTCTACTAGAGATAAAAAGGGTTGATTTTATGGATTTTAATTTTAATCTATGCGTACAGTAAAATGTGATGCTCTTTCCGAACGGTTAGATGCTCTTCTCAGATCCCTGTTGCCTGTGTACGAGCTCGGTTTAGTTTTTGCAGTCAATGTCTGTCTCTCCAACCAGGAAGGACGAGTGAGCTAAAGCCTTTTGGCAAAAGTACCCCTAACATCTACATTCACAAACAATGGAACCCTGTTATCTGGATCAGGATTTACGAGTCAATTGAGAGTCATTTTAAAATGGGTGTTTATACCATCAACGCCACACAGCAGGAATGAAAGAGCACTTCGTTGTCCACCATATTTCTCTTTCAATGGCTAAGAAGGGAGATCTAATATTTTCCAATCAAATATTCATGACTTTTGGGGAGGCACTGCAGGGAATTATCCGTCCGTTGGTCACTCTCAGAGGATTGAATTGTCTACAGGCAAGAATTAAGAAATTATCGTTAAAATCATCTCATCCACACAATTTAGCTGTTTGACCATTTAGAATTTCGTTATTGGTTTTGCGCAAAAAGAACAATCAACATAATGTCATAAAATACAGCAGAAAAACATGTAACTGATTAAATTTCCAATAACTTTCCCACAATTTACCAAGCCCATTTAAATTATAAATTTTTTACTCGGAAAAAGTGCCTCTCTCGTGCGGTTGTGCTGCGGAATGGGACAGCAAACATGCGATCAATGATTTAGTGGCATTATACGCTCACGCGCCGGAAAGTATGCAAATGGTTGCAGTAAATTATGCACTATGTTTGTGGTCATTTGGCTGCTGCTGTTACAGATTGCACGGAACCTGGTGGTAGTGTGTTTGCAGTGGACTCTTCAGGCAGTAGTGGTAGGGTTGTGGGCAATATGCAAATGGCGGCCGCAAAGGATATTTATCGTTTGAAATAAACGGCCCGGACCCAGTGGAGTACACACTTTTTTGTATCCAACGGTGCGTATGATATGATCTGAACTGGTTGAACAAACATGAGGTTTGGATTTCGCAATAAATTGATGAAATTGTCTCATTAACTCAGTTTGCAGAAACCTCGATCAACCATTTGGCTCGAATGCCATTACTGATTATGTAGGTTCCAATAAATTTGGTTTGTTCTTTTGAATAAAATTTTATCATCTGTAAGAATCATCAAATACGTTCAAAAATGAGCTAAGGTTTGTACATTGTGTTCAAATTGTGTGGTATTAATCAACTTGTTTGTTGATTTTACAATAAATACGATAGATTATAACTAAGTTATTTGTTAAATTGTGATGTCCAATTAAATATGTTGCAGTTATGTTAAATAATAAATTATTTTTGGGTATTTTGTTTTCAGTTACCTCCAAATTGTTTTGATTACAACCAACTTTAAACATTTTCATTATTGTTTTCCGTCAACATAATATATTAGTATTTCATCTAATTTTTCCACACAGCAATTCTGTCCTTCCATTTTTTTTCGTTGAATAATAAGTACTTCAAAAGAAGCCATAATGAGCCTCAAATCACAAACTTGGAGCGTTGCAAAAATACTTTGACACTCAAATTTGTGTGCATTACGATATGTCATTTGTACATACACACTAAAAAAATATGAAAACTACAAGAAACGCTATTTGAAAAAATCACACAATTTGAGAAGACGTAATGGTTTGCTGCGTTATTTTTAAGTTCTATTGAGGATATTTAAAATATCCGTTATGAATACTAATACAAGTCAATCAAAATAACATAATATTACATGTCCTTCATAATGTATATTGTTTGCGCGCCATTGCCCTTTAAAATTACAAGATCATTCATGTAAACTGAAGGAGTTGCTCCTCTCTTGTTCGTATCATATAGGGTATGTGTCCCTTAAATCAGCCTAATAAGCAACGATCGATTAAATTTTTTATTGTAATTCTTAAACTATTTAGGCTTAAATACAGCTTTAGCTAGTTATACACTTGTTTAGATATGTTTAATAAGACTGAAGGTATAAATCTTAATATGTTATGTAGAAATTTCGAGGGTTATAGATGTTTGTTGGATGTAAGCAAAATTGGGTATTCATGGTGCAACTTCGTCCCATTCGATCGATTTTTTATTAAATGTAGTCTTCGTACAGTTTTTTTTCCTGATTTTATGGTTTAAGACATTGCAAGTTGTATTCGTTTTACCGAACATGAAATTTCACAAAACAAACTAAACTAAAACTACTTTGAAACACTTAAAAGATTTTCACATATGATTCATTGGCCCACCGATAGTAAAAACATTATAATTCACTCTGCACAGGTTTTATTCTCTCGGTTTGTGGTTAGATAAGCCATTTGGAAAATATGCAACCGAAACTCATACATTTTCAATGAAAATTTACCAATAGCAACATTTTTAATAAGTTTTCCAGATAACAGGCCATAGTTGAGAACAAAGATATGTCCCTAACATTGGGTCCACGGTTTTCTCGATAAATCAGTGTTATTTTATCTGTGTGAATTGTTAGTTTGTAACGTTTGACTATTTTCTGTACATCTATGCTGCATTATTTGGTTTATCGGTTCAACTTAGCCAAATTTAGAGCATTAGAAGTTCATGGAGGTAATCTGTTCAGCTTAACCAGTGAAATCATGATGTCAAAAAGTTAAGAAAAGCGTCAATTCACGGAAGTGAACAAAAGTAAATTGATTAATATTGTTTGAATTCCTTCATATTAAATCGGTTATCTTGATAGCACCATAATTTTGTTGATTTTCGCTGAATTAATGACATATTTGGTACATAGGCCGAATGAAGGAGCTATGCTAACATTACATCCCCTTACCCTACGCTTCAGTTATATTTTCACTCTAGGCAGTCATCGACGTGTGAACTTTCTTTTGCTTCCTGCGGCAGTAAACTGATGTGCACATTTTTAAATCGGCTATTATTTGCACACTAGCAAACCGCTGGTGATTGCCAAATCTAAATTAATTGCTCAGATGTGATATATTCACTACGCATCATGGCAGGAATTATGATCTTGTATCTTTTAATATTGTTCCGCAAAGCAAAAGAGGAAAATTGATTTTGATTTTGATGATTACATTAGAGGCTACCGCATACATGTAACAATTATAATATCATTATAAAATTACACGATTATTTGTAAGTGTGTATATGTATAACATATTAATTTGCATGAGGCTAAGTCAATGCTAGTAGAACATGAACTGTAAGATTCTATTGTCGTTCTAAAAATCAACAAGGGACAGCACTGTTGGCATGTTGCATTGAAATCTGTTTTCTCATTATTCCCATTATTTCTCAATATCCAGGATTTCTTTTGAGTGTGCGTACTGTGTTAGTTTTTAAGTTCATGACAAATCATTTTACGTACTAGTAAAAAAATTCAATCTTCATTCAATTTTCAGATATTATATATTCGTATAGTCAATATTACAAACAAATAATATGAAGTTCTTGGCCAAACATTGAAAGATAATACAACATGAAAACGTGTTCTTCTATTCAACAAATCAAAATTTATACTGATCATAGTTGAGCACTTAGAAATTATTAGAAATTTTACACGAGACGTAATTTGTCTTTGTTAATAGTCAGGGAATGTAAAGAAAGATATCGTGTAAAATTATGTCTCCTGAAACTGGTACATACGAAAGTCAACAAGAGTTGACTTGATTGATGATTGAATTTATTTTCTCATCTCATTTCAACTCATTCTTATGTGCTAAAGGACGCTTGCATGTGTCGGTCCCAGGGCACCGAAATTTACATGACATTTTGGTTGTGTGTGGGATCTAATTGATCCTTCCATTTCCAACATCAGCCCAAAACGGGTTGGTGCTTGATTGGAAAGTCTGTGTTGGCAACGCTGGTAAAAACCGCTTGAAATTATCAAATTTCGCAATAATAAAATTTGATTCTATCTTCTTCTAGCAAATTTTCAAACGTGTACGTTTACGTTTAATAGTTTAATTAATGCAAAAAAAAATCATTAGAAATATTTCCAATCAATTTCTTCAAATAAAAATCGTAAATCCAATGCAAAATGAATGAGTTAATAATGTTCTTTCAAAAACTCTTTCATAAAATGACCACCTTTCGTATCGCTCTCAAGTATACTTCTGTAAAGATAACCAAGTATGTAGTCAGCGTTAAAATAATTCTTGAAAGTATATATTTAGGGGCTGTCTACACGAATCTTTTAGTTTGGGATTTTACGAATGAACTAGAGTAGGCTGTGCTTGCAAACAGACCTGACGTTAGTTTTTCGTTGTAAATTAGTGAATTACCCGTTTTCTGTGCTCTTAATCTCTATCACCATGCGAAAATAAACTTTGGATTAACTCAACGTTGATAGAAACCGTGTTCAGGCTGTACGCATAGCACTTATACCTCAAATAATGGACCAGAAATGCTGATGTTGTTAAGGAAAGTATTAGAAAATAGTTGTGATGAATTCTGTAATGCTTCGAACCACTGGTTGTGTAAGGGAGAATAATTATGAGTATAGACTCTTACTACTCTTACTTTCACAAAACGCTAGATAGTTATAACTTTAAATTCCCATCCATTTTATTATGTCAATCAAAATACACAGAATTAACACAGAGTACCATACTAGCATGATAGAGAATTATACAAAGATGTTTTTGATGATAATAATATTATAACCATTCGTCCCAAATCTACGAAAATACAGAGGTCTCACCACTGTACTTTCTGTGCAGAGTGAGCAAGAAGCCTATTAAAATTAGGCATTTGAAAACTTTACAGTTTCTTAAATCTCTTATAAATTACAATTACTTGATTATTTTAAACTGTAGCTGTAGGGAAAAATGAAATTTCCAATTATATTACAAAGTGTGGCTAATATCTTGTTTTATATCGCGCATATTTTAGTTCATTATTAAAACAGAATACAATAAACCCATACAATTGAGTGAAAAATCGAATAATATCAAGTTTTTTGACCCATCTACCTCTATCTACCCCAATTGACTGTAATTAATTATTTGTTCCCTCTTTTTTGCAGGATTATGGATTATCAGTGAAAACGCAGCCCGGAATATTAAGGATTATGTGATAGTGAAAAAATATGTTTGAAAACATGACATGTTTTCAGACACAGGTAAGTTTGTTTTTGGAGTTAAGTGCACTGCTAGAATAGATGCTAGAATAATAGAATTTCGATAGTCAATTGCTCAAGCCAATGTTAATATTGCATGGAGGCAATACAATACGTTATCTTTGGGTTACATGGCAATGTATCAGTTCCACTTCAATTATCAAATAATATAACATTCAAAAATGCTGAAAAAACCTGAACCCTGTAACTGCAGTTCTGAAATTTTGGAGAGCATGTGCGACTGCAATATGAATCAAATTGCTTTCTTTTTTGACTAATGAAGCCAATGGCCATTAAGACGGTATCTCAGGCGGCTTCTTTGTTGATTTTTATGTTTGTTGTTGCTGCTGTTGGTGTTGCTTAACTCACTCTCTTCGCGTCTGAGTACACTCAATTTATTTCGGCTATAATTTACTTTTATCAGCTAATTTATTAACCAAGCCATGTTCGAAAAGAACAGTGGTCCGGAATTTATATGTTTGTATATCGAAAAATGTAAGAAACGAAACGAAATGACGGCGGCGGCGCGCCTTCGTCTGGATAAACAATGCATGATGCGAGGAAGATTCAAGATCAACATACATGTGTGGGTTCATCGCCACTGGCATGACGCTTGGTTGGCTCGGTCTCAACTGGGAAAAATGTAAAGTAAATTTAATTAAAACTTTGGTCACTTATTCTCAAACATCCAATCGAACATTGTGTGAACAATTTTCACTAATAAGCACAACTGCCAAATGTGCTTCAGCAGCTGCAATTTAAGAAGTGCACTTGTTACATAATCAGAAATCGAGCAATTTACATTCAAATCGCCACTAGGACCTATAATTTGTTTTCTCACTTTTCATCATATTCTAATGATTATTATTATTTACGCAGATGATTATGTAATGGAAACGCCTTCGTTCCAGCCTTCGAACATTTAAACAGCGAGTATGGATGGCGGGTAATTACTCCGCCCGAAAAACTGCACAATCACGCGAGGCATGTTCCAAAGACTCATCAGACCAAGGAAAAAGATGGCTGGCCTCTTGAACGGCTCATTGCCTTTAGCTTCGAAGCGTTGAGTGCGTGAAGTAATTTCTCAAGGATCTCCGCCTCGAACTTTCATTGTCTTAGAACGGAACATTCATGATGGCGTTGATGGTGATGATGATTGAGGCCAGCATCGTCACGAACGCGAAGCAAACGGTAGCAGCGTGTGCCTAATTGTCTGTCTTCCCGAGAGGAACATGTGAGCTTAATATCGCTTCCAGGCACACTTTTCTGCGGTTTGTGTAATGAAAAGAAAAGGCATTCAATTTAACGGCACTCGAAAAACAGTGCCGAGAACTAATTTCCATCAGTAATTATGGGTCAGGGCGCACTTTGGCGTGGCATCGACGTTGTTATTAAAAATAATTACTATTCATTACAAATGAAAATCGTTGAAATCAAAACAACGAAAGATCGGATTGGGATTGGTGCTTCTCTGCAAAGAATTGTGTTGGGGAGATTTTTGTAAAATTGTTCGAAAAAAAAAAACCTTTTTAACAAAGTCACCTTCGCAGCTCACAAGGTATGCGTCGTACATTGTTTGACTCATTGTCACTCTATGCCGACTGAACAAGCTTCAAAGTTATAACCTGAATCATCTAATAAATATTAATCAAACAGCAATAATTCAAGTAAAATTTGAAAATAATTCATTCTCACCGCGCGATACTTATGCAGATGCGAGGCGGGTCGGGTTCTCCTTCTTTCGTATCCAAATGCGCGTTTCAATCCGAGGACACAGTCAGTAGTGGAAAAATAGTTATAAGACAAGAATTAATGGTCATCCGGTGGGCCTCAGGTGCTGGAATAGAGAATCGTGTACCTTGTTCCAAAACGAAGAAACGTAATTTAGACATTTGCAGCCATCGCACATACTAGTTTGTGTTTTTTTTTTTTGGTTGTCTGCTTCTTTGTGACCCATTGGCAGTGTGGGATTGAAAATATATTGACCCCGGTCACGAACCAATCTGGACGGTCTTCCAATCGCCTTACAACATACACATTCACGGAGCATCAATCCACCTTTCCGTACGCCTCTTTGCACCAAACCTCCCTGAGGGAACACGGTGACGGGTAGTTTATTTCTTTCGATAACGAGATTCTAATTCGTAACGGCTGACAGCAATACGAGAATTGAACATGCAATCCCAGCGTGACGTGAATGTGTATGTTCTGCGATTTTTTCTGTGATGATTGTAGATAATTGCGTTAGCGGTTGAGCGTCATAAGCTCCCACGGGTGCGACATGGATGATTTGTCGGAAGATGATTCATCCATGCCGCCAAATGATGGGGTAGCTCTTAAAGTTACCCGATCGCGTCGCTATCAGATAGTTCAGCTGTTAACCAGGATTGGATTGTCTATTTTCGGCACTAAGCAAGACCTCTCACTCTTTACCAGATTTCAAACGATCTGACGAAGCGATTCTCGTGACAGCTGACCGAGAGCCTTCGGGCTTTACAGACCCAATGAACTGAAGTCAGTGCAAACGCCAACCTTAAACAGGCTAACAATATTATAGCACTCAGGTGTTTACACAGGTGTTAGTCATTACATCATCGATTATTGAATTGAAGGAGTTGTCACCAAGGCGAGTTGACCCCTGAGATCCTGTTGAAGCTGGGGGTTGGTCGCTTTACGAACCACTCTGCTTCGCTTCGGTGCTGGGAATCCCCTTGATGTGCAAAAACTAGGCACAGTATCGATCACGAAGGGTGAAAAGAAGTTTACACCGTCAGACTCGTTTCGCGTAACCTTCTCTGGTTCAGCCCTCCCTCAATACGTCGAGTTGGGAAAACTTCGACTACCTGTGCGGTTGTTTGTACCTCGGGTCATGATCTGCGAAAAATGCAAGCAGATGGGACATACGACCTCCCATTGCAGCAATAAGGCACGCTGCTCTAATTGTGGGGAGAAGCACGAGGATGGCGCTTGCGCAGACAGCACACCAAAATGCGCTTTCTGTAAAGGAACTCCTCCTCATGCTCTCTCGTCGTGCCCAGCGTACAAACAACGCGGGGAGAAATTAGAACGCTCGCTAAAACAGCGTTCCAGGCAATCTTTCGCCGAAATGGTGAAAAAAGTCTCCCCACCACCCAATGCCAATACAAATCCCTTTGCTCCTCTGTCAGATGACGAGTCTGACTTTGATTCGGCTGAAGAGGGAACATCGTTCACTTTTCCGGAAGGTGCTTCAAGGAAGCGAAGACGCGTCCGCCCACGGAAAATTGCTGAAAAGAAGCCCGAGACCAGCTTGCCCATTTCAAAAAAAGGTGGAAAAAAGGAAAAGACAATTCCTCCTGGTTTCCGTAGTACTAACTACACCCAGGACTTTCCATCTCTCCCGGGAACATCCAAAACCCCTGAAGCCCCTATTTTAAGAACAGAAGCCCCCTCCTCAAGTGGGCTGTTCTCATTTGATGACATTGCCGAAGGTATCTTCAAGTACCTCGAAATTTCTGACCCTCTCAAAAGCATTGTTTTGGCAATGCTTCCAACAGTGAAGACTTTTTTGAAGCAATTGACAATTAAGTGGCCCCTCCTTGCAGCTATCATCTCCTTCGATGGATAATTTTCCAAATGAGGTCGGGGATTTGATCACTGTTCTACAGTGGAATTGTCGAAGTTTGATTCCTAAATTGGAATCTTTTAAATATTTAGCTCACAATACCGGTTGTGATGCGTTCGCTCTTTGTGAAACATGGCTCTCTTCCGAAATCGATCTTCCTTTTCATGATTTCAATATTATTCGTCTTGATCGTGAGGATTCACGTGGAGGAGGAGTACTTTTGGGGATCAAAAAGTGCTACTCCTTCTATAGAGTGAATTTTCCTCCAATTCCAGGTATTGAAGTTGTCGCATGTCAGGCTGTTATTAAAAATAAAAGCCTTTGCATTGCTTCTGTGTATATTCCTCCTAGAGCCTCAATTAACCGAAAACAACTTTCAGATATTTGTTCGGTCCTTCCTTCTCCACGGTTGATCATGGGAGATTTTAACTCTCACGGTACAGGCTGGGGAGAACTGTACGATGACAACCGGTCTTCCCTGATATATGACCTCTGTGACAACTTCAATATGACCGTTCTTAACAATGGAGAAGTAACACGTTTGGCTGGAACATCCTCAGTTGGCAGTAGATTAGACCTCACACTTTGTTCGAATTCATTATCGTTGGATTGCACATGGAATGTGATTCAAGATCCCCACGGTAGTGATCACTTGCCCATAAAAATTTCGGTTGCCACCGGGTTCAATCCGTCGAGATCTGTCAACGTCACGTATGATCTTACCCGTCACATCGATTGGACAAAGTTCAGGACAGCAGTAGATGAAGCCGTAACGACGGTAGAAAGGCTTTCACCGCTGGAAGAATATAACTTCCTCTCCAACCTGATCATAGACAGCGCGCTTCAAGCTCAAACTCGACCAGTTCCAGGGACGTCATTTCGCAGGAAACCTCCTTCTCCATGGTGGGATCAGCAATGCACCGAGGTTTACCGTAAAAAGTCCGACGCGTTTAAAGTTTTCCGTAGACGTGGAACACCTGAGCACTTCGAAGTATACACGGCTCTCGAACGCGAACTTAAGAGCCTCATCAAGGCCAAGAAACGCGGATACTGGCGAAGATTCGTGGACGGGCTATCGCGCGAGACGTCGATGAGTACTCTTTGGAACACGGCGCGAAGATTGCGTAACCGAACTAAGAACAACGAAAGCGAGGAGTACTCGGACCAATGGATCCTCAAGTTCGCGCGAAAAGTTTGTCCAGATTCTGTGCCGGCACGGATCATTCCTCGCGAAACCGAGAATTCGATAGATGAGATCAGCCAACCTTTCTCAATGGTAGAACTCTCTCTCGCGCTCCTTTCGTGTGGCAATACGGCTCCAGGAGCTGATAGAATCAAGTTCAACTTGCTTAAGAACCTTCCAGACGTCGCGAAGAGGCGCATGTTGAACTTGTTTAATCAGTTTTTGGAGCTCAACATTGTACCGGATGATTGGAGGCGGGTGAGAGTTATCGCCATTCAAAAACCTGGCAAACCCGCGTCCGACCACAACTCCTATCGACCCATCGCGATGTTATCCTGCATTCGAAAGTTGTTGGAGAAAATGATCCTCTTCCGTCTGGACAAATGGGTTGAGACGAACAACCTGCTTTCAGATACTCAATATGGTTTCCGTAGGGGTAAGGGAACGAACGACTGTCTCGCGTTACTTTCCACAGATATTCAGCTAGCTTTTGCTAAAAAAGAGCAAATGGCTTCTGTATTCTTGGACATAAAGGGGGCTTTTGATTCAGTATCTGTTGAAGTTCTTTCAGATAAACTCCACGCTTGTGGCTTTTCTCCATTAATGAATAACTTTTTGTACAATTTGCTGTCAGAGAAACATATGAGCTTTTCTCATGGAACCTCTACAGCTTCTCGATTTAGCTACATGGGTCTCCCCCAGGGATCATGTTTAAGCCCCTTTTGTATAATTTTATGTCAAAGACATTGACGGTTGTCTAAGTGACAACTGTACGTTGAGACAACTTGCAGATGACGGCGTAGTGTCGGTCACTGGACCCAATGGGGTCGATCTGCAAGGACCCTTACAGGATACCTTAGACAATTTGTCTACTTGGGCTCTAGAGCTAGGTATCGAATTCTCTACGGAGAAAACTGAGTTGGTAGTTTTTTCAAGGAAGCATAACCCAGCACAACCGAAGCTTCAAATTTGGGGTACACCGATAACTCATTCTATGTCCTTTAAATATCTTGGGGTCTGGTTCGATTCTAAGTGCACCTGGAGATCCCACATTGAGTATCTGAAGCGAAAATGCCAGCAAAGGATCAACTTTCTCTGCACAATTACCGGGACCTGGTGGGGAGCAGATCCGCAAGATCTTCTAACGTTGTACCGGACAACGATTTTGTCGGTTATGGAATACGGTAGTTTTTGTTTTCAGTCGGCGGCTCGGTCGCATATCATTAAACTGGAACGTATTCAGTATCGGTGTCTTCGTATCGCGTTAGGTTGTATGCACTCGACTCATACGATGAGTCTGGAAGTGCTGGCTGGCATGTTGCCACTCTCGGATCGATTTTCAGAATTGTCTCTCCGGCTCCTCACCAGGTGTGAAGTTATGAACCCCCAGGTAATCGAAAACTTTGAGAAGCTTCTCGAGTTGAATCCTCAAACTCGCTTCATGACATTGTACCATTGGTACATAACACAGGATGTCAGCCCTTCGCCAAATATTCCCAATCGTGTTTGCTTCTCCGACTTCGGCAGTTCGGTTCATTTTGATTTATCCATGAAGCAAGAGCTTCGTGGAATTCCAGAGCATCATCGTCCTATGATTGCTCCTGTGATATTTTCTGCAAAGTTTGGCCAAGTTAATTCCACTAAATCGTTCTTCACTGACGGATCATTGATAGAGGAGTCTGCAGGCTTTGGTATATACAATGAAATTTATAGCGCCAATCGTAAACTTCAAGCTCCTTGTTCCGTATATGTCGCCGAATTAGCGGCAATACACTTTACGCTAGAAATCGTTGCCTCACTAACACCGGATCAGTACTTCATTTTCACGGATAGTCTCAGTTCTATAGAGGCTATTCGCTCTTTGAGGCCGGTAAAGCACTCCTCGTATTTTCTCATGAAAATACAGGAGCTTCTAAGTGCTTTATCTTCGCGTTATTTTATCATCACCTTTGTATGGGTCCCTTCTCATTGTTCAATTCTGGGCAATGAGAAAGCGGACTCGCTTGCAAAGGTGGGCGCTATAGAAGGCGATATTTATGATCGACAAATCGCCTTCAATGAATTTTTTACTATTTTTCGTCAACAGTCACTCGTCAGCTGGCAGTATAAATGGAGTAAAGGAGATTTGGGGCGATGGCAACATTCTATCATCCCTAAGGTGTCGAAGAAATCTTGGTTTAGGGGGATGGATGTGGGACGAGACTTCATTCGTGTCATGTCTCGCCTCATGTCCAATCATTATTCTTTGAACGCTCATTTATACCGGGTTGGGCTGAGCGACAGCAATCTCTGTGAGTGTGGACAAGGCTATCAGGACGCAGATCACGTTATTTGGTCTTGTGTTGAGCATCGTGGAGTCAGATCGGAGCTTAATGATTCCCTTCGGGCTCGAGGTAGACAACCCAATGTGCCAATTCGAGATATTTTGGCTTTGCGTGATTTGGAGTATATGCAATTAATTTATGTGTTTTTGACTAACATTAGCATTAGATTGTAGTTAGTTTAACCTGTATGTTTACTTTAAGTTTTTTTTTCTTTTTTTTTATCTGTGTTTGTGTGTTTTTTTTTCTTTTTCAAAAAAATGTTCAAGTTAAAAGAAATCCATACATTGTATAGTTTTAAGTTTTTTGACAATTTAGAATTTAAAATTAATGTGTTATGTATACCATACTTTAAATTCCCACCCATCTTCCCATCCGTAATTTGTTATTCCTATTAACCTCGAGACGGCCGCGAGTAATCGGTTCTATCCCCCTAACTTTAGTTATAAGATAAATAATGTAAAATAAATATGAAAACTTGGCTCTGTAAAGTTGATTCGATTGAGCCTGTACAAATAAATGATTAATAAAAAAAAAAATATGAATATAAACCGGCCAAAAGCTGGGCCAACCAGGAAAACTCGCGTTGAAATGGTGATAAATTTAATACTTTTAAGCAGCTTGGCTCTGTCATCGAGGAGACTGCAGGCAAATTAGCTGGCACAACTCTACGAATGTTCGGAAAAGCAAATGAAGGACGAATTTCCATTTGTGTAGCACTTGCTATATCCATAAGTACAAACATTGGCTAGGGCTAGTGGAACGTCTTGTGAGCTGATTTAATTCGAAGAATAATATTAATTTGTAAGTATTTTTTTGTTAATTTTTTTTTCAACCAAATTATACCATGAAATATTTAGACGACCAAGCCAGAGAAAGATGCCGCATTGAACACCCATTCGAGAATAGTCGGGAAGACCCTCCGTTTTGCTGCATTATAGGGAATTGGCGCAAAATAAGCCCCTATATCTCAGCACACAGTTGCGTGCGACGGTTAATTTTGGCACCAGTGAATTTCTGAGAGTTTTTCCGGATTCTCAAAGGCAAATGACTTTGACTCGCTGAACTTTCTCAATTCCTTCAATTCTTTGTTGGGTTGGATCAATTGTTGCCCACAGTGCAATGGCTTGGTCAACCGACTGCACTACCAATGGCTGCCTAGCCAATGGCTTGCAAAGCGTCAACAAAAGCGTCCACGAAAATTAAAACGGACCGTGAACTAGTTCACGTTTTCAGGATTTTTACCTAAAAACTTGATTTAGTTCATGATTACGTGATTCAGTTCACGGTGTATTTTTGCTTGTTCTCGAATCCATGACTGCAGTTCACGGATCTGGGCACGGATTTTTTTCCGTGTGCTAGCCACAGCATACTGAGCTCATTTTCGCTCCTAACAGCTTCACAATTGCCGAACGAATGAAGTATTATGCCTTTATACATCGTTCACTGCTGCATATGAGGGAGGTCTACGTACATTTGAAATCTGTAATAGGACAATACTGTGCATTGGTGAATTTAGTCTGCAAAACAAAATGATAAGACATCGACTTTTATTAGCGTTATTTTTCAATAGTTTACAGTTGTTGGCATCTTAAAAATCTATTGAGGATTAATTGAGTTATTAGCGTTGAATTTGTAACAATATTTCGTGACGGTCGCTATTTTCAGATTTTCATTTGAAACGCTACCCTTGCTGTAAGACGTACTCTACGTCAAAATATATTACTTTCACATGCGACGTAATTTATCTTTGACAGATATTGAGGAATGTGAATGGAGGTTTCGCTTGGAATAATATCTTCCGAAACAAAAACTAACGTATCTCAAATAGTGGTTTGTTTTATTGAATCTATTTTCGCGTCTCTTTCAACACATTATTTTGTCCTAAAATCCACTTGCAAGTGTTGGTATCAGGACACAGAAATTTACATGACATTTTGATAGTGTACAGATCTCCAGAGGTGAGCCATTGTTTACGTTTGTCAGTTAGGCCCTAATGAAAAATAATTGTCGATATATATATACAAAATATGTCTGATATAACTGGTTTGTTACTGAAAAATGAAAATTAGGTATGCATCAATATCTTTATAGTCCTGAAAAAATATCAATCCTGTCAACAAAGACACAATTTAAATAAAAATCTATTTGATTGTTTTTGTGAATCAACAGATTAATCTATAACACATTTTCGAAATGTTTTTTTTATGCCGTTCTAGTTACATATAAAAGGTAGCAATTCAAGTGATTGAAGAGTCCGGTTTGATTATTTCTGAAATAAATGGAATATCTGAAAAAATCTAAAACTATAAACTATTACACAGTACTTTGCAATTCCATGGATGATCCAAAACGACATACCGTTCAAAAAATATATAACTAAAATTTCAATGCGCTGCTCCACCTCCCTGCATCGCATCAATCAGTGAATGTTACAGGTACTACATTAATTTCAATTAGTTGATCTCATATGTTACTACGATGATTACTTATACAAAAAAGCGTTTAGATAAATACAGTGGAAAAACTAATTAACGATATATAAACACTATGGAACTGACTCTTAGCTTCGAGTCTTGACAAACAATCCCTACTGAGCCCTTGTGGTACGTCAAGCCGGCCAGTTCGGCGCAAGGGCTTGAAGCTTTTGTTAAATCAATCACAATCCCGGAAACAAACAGCCTAGTTTGGCCTATATGAGCTCGGTTAGCAGATATTTAGTCCTCGATGTATTCATTATAATCCAGCATTTGTTGCTTCACTTTTCAGCTTGGTATACTGATTTGCTATCGCCTTGAACCTTCTTTTGACAATTCAAACACGTCTTTAGAAAAACAGATGAACTGGCTGAAATTGACAGCCTAATTCAGTACAAGTTTTTGGTTAAATTTATGTTTACGTATTCAAAAATCTTAATCCGATCCAAATGACAAATACAAAGCTCTGCATAGCAGTAATCCTGAGATGATTATTTTACGCTTCAAGTCTAATAATATTGTGTGTCGGTGATTTGTGCTCAGCATATCTTGAACGGATTTGAATTCACCATTTTTCATTTCCTCTTCTACCACTGAACAATTTTTCCAAAGGCTACAATTTCTTGAATGGCTCCAAAATAATAATAGGAAATGTGTCGAGGTTCAATGGAATTGACCGCCACTACTCAGTTCCGTGTGTTTGAGTGCCGTCCCAGCCGAAGTCGGTGGAAAATATCTGATGTATACATTCTCAATGGATGGCAGTCGATTTACGACGGTAATAAAGGAGTAAATAAGTAGGAAATGAAGAAGAAGAAAAATAAAATGTTGCGAATATCAGAAGATGTTGAAAACTGAATGATTTTCAACAAAAATTATACGAAATTTGAATGATTTTGATGATTCATCTAATTCATATAATCCAAATATCGTTAATACCCTGTGGCAGGGACTAGCAAAAACAGATTTTTCTCAGAAAGATGCCTTTTAAGTTATGATAAATTTAGACCTGGCTCGCATGTGTTCCAAACTCATT
The DNA here is from genome assembly GCA_024533555.2 of Aedes koreicus. Lineage (NCBI taxonomy): Eukaryota > Metazoa > Arthropoda > Insecta > Diptera > Culicidae > Aedes > Aedes koreicus. The sequence continues at coordinate 56,726 of JAHHFK020004248.1, forward strand.
AACATTCAATTTTTTTTTATATCATCAAAAAAAAAATATCATCCCTACCCTTGAGTATGTGATCTGGCCGCGATGGTAGGGCCTAAGCCATTCGTATTGGGATGGTAACCAAAGACATACTCTGACGTGATGGTATCACATGTTGACTATTTTTATTTTATGCCGCGTCACATATCTGGCATTGATGCACTAATTTTACGGATGTGATCCAACGGACGTCCTTTCTGGAAATCTGGAATTGTGATGCTGTCTGGTGCTGGTGGGGCTCTCTCCTCAGCCATAATGAAGTGGGATTTCCTCTTGGATGCAACACTTTTTTGAAGCATTCCTTTACAGGACGAGCCGTAATCATGCTTTAAAACAGATAGCTAGGTACCAATAGTATAATAAACAATGTATCCATAAGTATCAACATTCATAGGAACTCGACTGTTGGATTCACGGAGTAGAAGTTTTTTCAAAACTATATAAGTGGCGCCAAACTTATTCTGTATGTTTCACTCCAAAGAACAATCTCAGAACGGCTTCAATCTCGATAATTTTATATTAGGAGATAGGGAATAGACGCGATGAAGCTTATCTTTTGCCACCGAAAAGTGAATCCTATAGCTGACTACGACTCAAAATTAAAAAAAAAAAAAAAAAAAAAAAATCGACTGTTAGACTGCAAATGCATGCAAAACATTGAAAACAATTCAATAACTTAGAAAATTGCATGAGACAAAACAAAACAAGCAATGAAATAAAAGGGGAACAAAAAATTTCCTACAAATAACACAAGTCATTTTAAATAACGCAAAAGACAAAAACGGACTTAGGTAGACAAAGTAATAGGTGGTAAGGAAATAATGCATAATTGACTTTAGGCACACATGAACACTTGACATCATTAAACTAAAATATAAATATCTAAAGAGGAAGTGATAGACCATCTTGAACTTATAAACGTCACACTATTCGAGCAGGTTATAGTCAATAGGAAGCACGGCATACTAACAAGAATAGAAATAACAATCCATGAGAAACCAACCCTACGTGAGTACAACTAAAACAAACCTCCATTAATGATAAAAAGGTTGGTTCTGAAGTGCAGAGGCGCATCTTCTAAAAATAGATAAAAATACTTGCTAAACAATATTTAAACCCCTATTGAGCAATACCTAAGAACATAAAATAAACCACCAAAATTATATATTAACAACAAACATATGTGTTAATAACCAAACATAATGAAAATCCTAATGAAACTAAAGAACGAAAAACTCCACGTAAACTTAATAACACTGACCAAAATGATCAATAATGAATTAACTAATATTAACAAATTGTAATAAAAAATGAAACTTTCCCACCCTCTCTAACGTAACAGCGTCTTCTTGGGTGCCATTGCCTGTGTACGGCTGGTGAACTACTTCGAAAGGCTTACGTAATCTATTCTATCATCAAAGGCCTAGTGTAGAGGTTTCGACGCTATTCAGCGTGCAGCTAGTAACCTAACAAAAAAAAAAAAAAAATTTTATGTCATCATCATCCTACAACTAACACCAATGACTGAATTGCATCGCAACAACTCCAAGTAGTTGAATTTTCCCCCTGAAATACAATTACCTTTAATTGACAATGATTCTAAAATTAAATATTTCACTAATGAATAATATGAATGGAATGGCACCTACTCGTATCTGAACTCCATTATTACACCTTCAACTGAAGCAATTGTGGAAAAAGGATAGGATCGTTATGTTTTCAATGTTACCAACCTGAAGAAGCGTTATCCTTACCCTTTTTTTCTTCCATTCTGTATTAACGTATCGGTTAGCATTGGACAGGTTCATCATATCAAACCTAATAGCATATAATAAAGCTATTTAATTTATACGATGTTTCACTGAAATGGCACAACGTGAAGAATTTAAATTCAATCTAACTCTTAAAACGCGTGCTCTAGATATCGCAGAAAATCACCTAATTTCGTCTATCTAGCCGAATACGTCAAATATATCAGTGATCTCCGAGCTTACAATTCTACGAATTATTTTAAACAATACTTCAAGTATATCATTACGTGCGCAGCTAAGTTAGACATATGGCAAACCAACCGCTTTCACACATTAATGATTTTATATTTGCATCATATACTTCTGATTGTGTGAAAATGTCAAGTTTTGTCCCTTACAATCGTCATTTACGGGAAGTATTGATTTTCATCTTCCATTGGAAGAAAACGGCAGCACAATTTTTTTTCCTCTTTGGGTTGCTGTAATGTATCCATTTTTCATCACCCGTCACGATGCGATGAAGAAAACCCTTCCTTTTTTGCTTGTTGTTCAAAAACGACACTCAACGTTTCTTGGCCTCAAATCATAAGGAACCCAAGTTCCTTGCTTCCGAATCATTCCCAACGCATACAATCGCTTGGAAATGGCTTGATGGGTAACTCCTTATGCTGACGGGTAACTTCTTCTCTTGCGTTTGGCACGAATCCTCATCGCGCAATGCCTCCAATTCAGCGTCTTCTAAGGTTTTAGGCCTTCCTTCACGTGGACGGTCTTCAACATCAAAATCACCGTCTTTGAAGCGACGGAATCAATCACGGCATGTTGTTTCACTTAAAGCAACATCTCCGTACACTTTTTGGGGCTCTCGATGCGCTTGAGCTGCCGTTTCCTTCGAATGGAAGAAGAAAATCAACACTTAGCGCAAATGACGATTGTTCGGCACAAAATTAGACATTTTCACTAACATATTAACATACTAACATTATTGTTTCGTCAATAAATTGACCCTTATTGAATCTTTCATAAAAGGAATGATACACATGAACTAGAAATAAATTCTCAAAAATGGGCGAATGAGTGGGTTGTGCTTGATAGACCGTCCCAAGAGCTTTGTTTTTTTTTAAATCATCACTATCCTCTCAATACAATTCCACACAAACAAACAACAACAGCACAACCGGTGAGTCCAAATATAGTTAACTGTTGTTATTGTCAAGGTTAAAACGTAGTACCTGACCTAATGGCAATTTTGTTCTCCTTTCTCCCGTAGGTAAAGGAAAATCCATTAGAGTTTGCATTATTACGTAACAGTGCTGCAATTGACCGATTCATATTTTCTATCGAACACTCCATTCCGTTGCGTCACATTAGGTCTCTTCAAGGTCTGCCGTCATCCATTGGGCAAAGGGTTTTTTCCTATTGAGCACAGAATTCCCGGAGCGTAGGAAACACAAATGCCGTTCTTGCCGAATGTGCCGTGGCCTTCAAATTTATAGCCATTTGGTGAGATTTATGACTTTTTAACTCCTGTGGATGCGAGCCGGCACAGTTTCCGAGGCGCAAAGGATGCGATTTTCAAAACGGTTCCTTTCCTAACCCGAAGGGTTACGTCAAATGCTTTCCTTTTTTTTTTTAAACAAATCGTGGTGTTGTTGTTTCGTATTTTACGGTTTTATTGCAGAAGCTGGTCCTCGTTTGCTTCTTCTATGCATAATAATTTAATTGTTTTCTGGGTAAATATTTTCCTTCCTTTTTTACATATTCGGTTTTTTGGGATTTGGGAATGTGTTCGATCTTCGAGCATATTTTGACCTGACTGATCCAGTGTTGAGGGATCAGTCTTTTTGGATGGCCGTGTTCAAGAATGACGGTTTACGTTTTTTCGGCGGTGTGATTTCGTGGAAGTAAAATGTCGCATGGCTCGTTTATCTCAAAGCGGTGATCTGGTGGGAAAGTGTTACTTGAAGAAAAGAGTGCTGTTTTACTGGCAGTATGATAAACATCTTGCTTTTGCAACCATTCAGAGATACGAACGGCAAATGATTCGCCAAAGGGAGCAAAAACGGTGTGATGATTATCGATCCTAAAAAAATGAGATAAAAGTGCATCTTTGTAGTGCTTTACCAGTGATGATAAGTGACGGCATTTTTAACCTTTTTGCTTGGTTCCAGATAAGTGTGGCTATCAGCGGCAGGCATCGGCTATCAAAGGTTATTATCGTTTTGCTGATCTTATCTTCCGCGTTTTTTATCTGATGGGTGCTGACAACATGGCGTCGTTTGATGACCAATAATTGGGCCGGTGCGGCAATTTGATTCCATCGGCTTTTTGCCACGAAAAACTTGTTAAGCAGAAGATCACGTTAGACACTTCTGGTTTTAAGTTTCATAACTGAAATTGCACAATTATGTGTAATTTTGTCTCGAGATAAAGACTGGCGATATTCACCTGGATGGAATAAGGTGCAGAATTCAATTTGTGGCACGATTCTTATGTGTGTACTTATTTGCAGTTAGCTGCCAAGCCATTTAAGTGAAATTCAATCAGCATTTTATCGGTCGTTGCTCTTACACATAATCACCGAAGCCATGGAGACGCATGGCCTTTTTTTCTGAGTGCAATTATTGTCATACATTAGCCTTGTGTTACTATTTCATCTTGAAATCGACGTTGAACCTAGAATGTTTTTGCAATAAGAAAAAAAAATCTAAAATATGGAGATTTACGAAGTGTTGAAGTAAGCAACGCCTCCGCAAGAGTAATTGCTAATTCATGCATCCAAAGGGCAATTATCCATCGAGTTGAGGGAGTAATGAATCTATACACACTGAATAATTCAAATCAGCGTAGACTGAAGGCGAAACCACGGCAAGCAAAAAGTAGAAATCTAAGAAGAGTGTTGCAATAAACATAATCATCATCATAATTATTATCATCCAAAGGAACGCAATGGTAGCAAAGTGAGGCTCGATGAACGAGGAAATACACCTAATTATAGCTTTGAAGCAACAAACGGAAGGGGCCGCTGCGAGACGGTTGTTGTAGTGGTCTTAGAATCACAAATCGAAGGCTTCATAGTAACAAACGGTGTTTTTTTTTCATGGTATGAAATTTGGGGCATTGAGGCTAATTGGGCACGGGTTTCAAATTGCCAAATGAATGCGTCTTCTTTCTTAAGAACAAGTCAATACAAATGACATTTCCCATGGTAAACGAACTTTATTGACCCGTTACTGGTAAAGTCCATCTTACCTTAGATTCTCCATGTTGTAGTGTTTGTGTTGAACGTATTATTATTTCGTTTCTCAATTTTATTCTCATCGATGTTGGCTTCAACTGCCTGCCTCTCCACATCTCTCATTTTTCTTTTTCTTTCGATTGGTTGTAGGTATGTGCCTTGCTGTTAGATCCCAAGTTTGTTCAGTTTTTTTTTTCATTGCTGCTTTGCTACTCACCGTCATTGTGGATGGGAGTGTTTGTGTGCTTTCAATCCTCAGTATAGATTAGACTCCCCCTTCGTTTCCTGTTTCTTACGGTTTCTTTTCGGTATGTTAATTTTAAGGTCAATAAAAGTCAATATAATTGATAATAATATATAATTTTTGGGGCTTTTATTGCTCATATTTGTTACATTTTATAGTCTCTTTAACGTTTATTGCAGTTGTTTTATATCTCATTGTTTCCATTATTCCGTTTCTGAATCACCTTGTTCGAGTGCTTCCTTGATTCATTCAAAACGGAAGAGAACCATTCTTTCTTCACCCAGAATTAATTAGTGGTTTAGGGAATAACTTGTATTACACTTGAATGGCAATTTCTTAAAGTGTTGAATTAAATTATTATTTTAATTCAATCAGTGTAGAGAAAAAAGAGTAGATCGAAAGGTATATGAAATAAGAGCCTAACTGTTGTGATTAATTCTGTTTGAAAATTTAGATGATAATTTCAAACGATGTTTAAAAACAGTACGTTTTATATGTTTCACATTCGTGATTATCAAATAAAAAATATTCAATTAATATATTGAATCAAATAGAATAAACCATTTCTTCAGCTCTGTTTAGATATGACATCACACAACGAGTTGCCATCACACGGAGCAGTGAAGATAAAAATCAAAGATGGGATACTCACTCCACGAGAGAGAAGACAAAAAAAACGTGGGACACGCCCTTTCGGTGATTTTCTTTTAACGGCATTTTATGTGGAAAGAGAAATTGGAATAGAAGACTTTTGAACGGATCGGAAATTTCTAATTCTCTATGATTATTAAATCTCTGAGTGCTAGCTAGTTCAACAGCACGGAAAGTCTTTATTGTTGCCACAATCCCATCAACCATTTCACCGCAGCTCGGAAACATTTAATTTAACATCGATGCAATATTAAATGCAAATTTTCCTCCCCTTGATTGCATTTCATGTTTGAGAATTCGATATGTCCTTTTATGTTACTTTACCAACATTTACGATACAGACATTGGTGGTGTGCCCGAAAAGCAATTATCGTTATGCAACTCTTTATCAAACAAAGTTTTCTGCCAGCCAATTTCGACGCGTGTTCACGTCATACGAGAACGCAGCATCTCAGCACAGGGATTCACTGAAATTTATAGCCGCAGATACCACTGAATGTGTCAACTTCCCAAAGGGGTCTGCGAACTCCAATTGAATCCATGTTTTTGCAAATAAACATAATTAAAATTAAGTGCGATTTATCACTTTCCATTAAATGTGGAAATCCTTTCGGTTTCCCCATTCTTTCATTCAAGCAACCCTTCTCTCTGTCTGTCAGCTGAACAAACACTGCTTTTGGTATTTGTTTGTATAAACGGAAGCAGGGGTAGTACAACGGAATTGATACCGCTCGGAGCATTGAAAGTTACGCAATTTCCAATAAATAAAACCAACAGCCCCCGCATGAACGAACCCTGCGATGCTGATTTTCTGCAAACAGTCATAATGATAATTCAACACCGGAAGCACCGGAAAGACGAAACTGCCGGAAAATGCCGCGCTGGAACGACGACGCAGCGCCAACCAGAATCGAGTGAAAGTGTAGAAGCCCATTTCCCATAAACATAATCGTAAATCCCGGGCTTCGGGCTTTTCTTCTGGCGACCGATGGTACTGGTTGTGGAATAGATGGCCCACCCAGTTTGACTACATTGCCGAGGGTGAGTTTCTTACCATGAAAACCCCTTGAAGTAAAACTTCTTCTTTTGCTCATATTTACGATTATAGTTAATCAAGTTCTCGCACATTCGGTAAGGTTCAAGAGCGGCCCTCTTGGGGAAGACACCAAAGACCCAGAAATACGCGGTGGGCGAACTTTATAGACGTTCTAAATCTTCACTTCTGGGTTTATTTGAGTTTCGTTGGATACATACCGAGGGGCTTGCCGAATTTTTGTTTCAGTCAATTCAAATAAAATGAATTATTTTCAGTCAACAATATTGAAAACTGCCGCTACTAGTTCATAGATTATAATATTTCGATTTTCTGAAATGAGTTAGCCGTGAAAGAATCTAAATGAATGCCAGAGAAACTGTTCCACTTTTTGAGCGTTTTCTACATAGTTGGACCCTGTTTAAATATTTTTGCATATTTTTGGGAATTTTCTCAACTGTACGGACATTTGCCAATAAACGGACATTAAAGTAAACGATATTGGAATATTTCGAAAGAAATACAGAAAATCATTAATTAATTATCTTATGATCTCAAAATGATTATTATTTATGTTTGAGAAATGCTACTACCCGTTTTTAGTTTCCAACATTTATGTGATTATATAATTACAAATATAGATAATTATTTTCACTTGTTATATTTAATTAACATCCAGCTTATTATTTTGATGTATGAATATATGTTGCGTTATTATTAAACTCTACTAAAAATATCAAAATCACTCATGAAGTTTCATAGAATGGAAACTAAAACTAATCTAAAAAGAACTGAAGCAAAATCGTTAAGGTTTAAGTCTTCATTGCATCTATAAAATATTCACCTTCTCTCTTTGGACCATTTCAAAAGTGTATGAACCGCAGAGACAAATCCAGTTTTCGATTCAAGTGATACGATCCAATTCCTCAAATCATTAAGAAATGGCTTTACAGCCAAAAATGTGGTAGGGAGATTATTGCTGGTCCTGATATGATGTAATATTGATGTTGTGTAGTTTTTATGTCACGAAAAATCGAAGTTGCTTCAAAGCAAATTTCATACTTATATCATGTTGGACAAAATCTATGACCTTGCTCTGTAATTTTATACCTTGTTCTGTAAGATTTGTATACCCTCGAATATCATGAAATTTTGTTGTTCCGTGTTAATTTAAAAACAAATCAATTGATAATTTAACAATTGATCGTTTAGCAAAAAGTTTGGAGACTTTTAACTCTACAATAGGATTCGCTTATTCAGTTTCCTGTATTTCTGCCATATTTTCTGATCTAAACATAATTCTGTTAAAAATTCTTCACTTTTCTTAAATTAATTAACTATTATGTTTTGGTTATTGGTTAATTTATTTTGAGTGTAAATTAATGATAAATAACTGAAAAACTTTTGAGACTTAGCTTGTAGTGACTTACTAATTCATTCTCAAAATTAAATTTTAATTTAACGAACATAAAATGAATAAATCAAGTCCATAAAATGTTACCACTGCACTATCGAAATCAAAGCTTCAGGTGAAAGTTATTGTTAACATTGTTGCCGTACATGATAGATGGTTGTTTGTGATTAAACAATGTTCAACTTTTTGTTTTATTTTAGGTAATGTATCGTTACATTGTTCTACAAAATTGAAGTTAATATTGTTTCCTGCAACTCAAATTACTGTTTAAATAGCACTAAAGCTGGCTGCATTTTTTAAGGTTTTAATGTGAAGGTGGATCCGGAAAAATCTGTAAGTTATATTCTAACTTATTTGTTATATTTTTTCCCATACAGTGGCCTCGAGTTAACATATAAAGATAGTAACAGTGGTCTTTTTTATAGACGAAATCATATTCATATGTTTAACGTTCAAAATTTATGGGTAATTTTGACAACAAAACATGTAAACTTGAAATGTTTATATCTGAGAGGGGTGTGACAAACAATTTTCGGCGGCGTTTGAAAGACCATTCAGAATATAACATTTAATGTTTAGAATGTTAAAGAAATTCGAATGTTTTATTTTTAAATTAAATTAATCAACTTTTAGAATTTTTCCCTCATGAAGATCATGGTTGTCACCTTGTCGTAGGTGAGAGGGCTTATCTCATGCAAAAGGCCGTCATGGGAAACCAAGAACATGATCAGCAGTGATAGTATCACACTCTGCTTTCTTTAAAATGCCACGTCGTAATACGATTATTTAAAGGCACTGAAAGAGGTGTGATACTGACGGGCTTAGCCGCAATCCCATTCTTAGATGAAGCTACGAACAATCTACAAATACCTGATATCGAATAATATAAGGAAATAACAAAAAGTGCACTTTTCATTTGCATGACAATTCTTTCATTGTTGTTTATACTCTAATAGTCATTGACTCAACATCAAATATACCTATACAATCATTAATAATATTGTTTGCTTCAGTATCGAAAATATGTAATAAATATGTGAGTGTTTTGATCATAATTGTGAGCAACTAATAATATACTGACATAGTCTTTTCTTTGTATTCTCCCATACGCGGAGTCAAAAACAACATCATCAACTAATAATATGTCCTTATGTTTCAGGTGCAGAAAATTCTACATTCAAATATATATTATAATTTTAAAGTTGTTCTAAACGACAGCCGCGATCAAAGCACTAACTTTTACAACATATTATTTAACTATAAATCAGAGCTTTTAAATTGAAGAGCGGTCATCGAAAAGTGTTATTCAAGACAGACGCTGACAAAGAATTAAAGGCTAAGGTTTTATGAAAAGGGAGGGAGGCGAGTAGTGCACTTGAGACCATAGAATAATTCTTCTCTATATCGATTAGTTAATATTCTCTTGAATAAAAGTCATAAAAATAATAACCCAGACTCACAACTAAAACAATCACGACAGTAAAATGTAACGTGCCTGTAAGATCCAAACATCACTTTTGTACCATTTCTGTTTTTGTTGTTTCTTGTATTATTGTAGAAAGATCAAAATAACGACTTTATACAAAATGTGATTTGAGAATTCACGATCATACTCTCTCTTCTCGCGATATGCCATATTTCACTGTAGTGTGGAATTATGATCGACCTATTTTAGAGTCTTCTTTTTGCAGTATTTTTTACCGGTCCAAAACGTCTAACCACCCACCATGACCTATCCTTGTTCCTTCCTATAGAGTTCATGTGGCCTGAATAGACTAGTTTGCCATTACCCTTCCTTCATCTTCGGCTTTGGACTGACTTGCGGTCAACAATTATTTAAGCAATCACTAACTTTTTAATTTTTTTCGAATAAACGGAATTTTCGGCATGTATTTCAGAAATTCCCAAAATATAGGAACTGCATTAATTTCGAAAATCATTTATATAGGATTCCGGAAGGTTGGTGCATGAGGTTAATGTTCCAATGAGCTTTTTAAAGAAATTAATTTTCCTCTAAAGTATAGTTTTTCATATGAATCCTCTACCCAAACACCCCCCTAGCCAATAATTGTGTGAAAAACATCGCCGAGAACATTGATTTTTTTTTTAAATCTGTGCCTTTAAAAACACATGTTTCGAATTTTGGTCAAAAAACCTCATGAACTCTAACTTTTTTTTTGACGTAGCTTATTGATTGTAAGATCTCTCTATAAAACATTGAGTCATGCTTCTTTTTATTCTACCCTTTTTTCTTTTAGGTCAATGCTTGGTGATTTATCCTAAAACTTATCCATGCATGCATTATTGAGCGGCTTTGCAATCGCTACAAATATTTAGAAGACATTGCGTCATATTTTCTTCATTTCCACCTTCAAAAATACAATTTTGTATTATTGGTCAATAGTTGTTGATGCACCATTTTGAGCATTTTTAAGGTTTAAGTTAGGCAGATACCGGAAAAATTCGTTATTAATATTCTAACTTTTTTACTATAGTAAGAAAAAGTAAGTTGCATATGTCTGAAAATAAAACCAAAAATGGTTGACAAGTGGTTAAAATAGAAACATACATGCCACTTTTCACGTCCCTTCTACATTGAATATTCCTATTTCTCCATACAAACTCTTGCACTCTTGTTGCAAATCGGTTTAAATAAATCCAATGTGATTAAATTAGGTCAAAATAAAGTGGCTGCAACTAGTTATAATGGGTCGGTGTTGCTTGGAAGGGGTTTGGTTTAAGTTGCCTCGCTATATTTTCGATTGCATTTCGAAATGCAATTTTTCTTGTGGTATTTTGTTTTCGAGCATAATCCAAAGGATGTCGAAATTAAAAAAAAAACTTGGGTTTATGGATCAGCCTAGTACCATTTCGTCGAAAAGAAGTTCCGATTAGGAAAATAGGTATTGAAATAGAAAAGAACTCATTTCATATCGTAATTTCAACTTCGATATGGCTTGTGAGCTTATCCAGCCGATGCCAAAAAGCTCGTTCATAAAGACATCTTATCTAATCTACTGTTTGGTATGAAGAAAACAATAAAGTAATTGTAAAATTATTGAGGATTTCTCCTATGATTAAATTATTTCCGTTTTTAATTTAAATAAATGATACTTTTCCTTCGTCCACAACACCTTTGACGGTAAAAAAATCAACAGTTGACAAAAGCACCTTGCGAAAATATACTATCGTAGTGGAGATGTTCTTAACAATTGAAAAAGAAAGCAGCCAGACAAGTGTCCAAAACACGTTTTAAAATAATCGAATCCCCAACATCCTGTAGCGTGTTCATGCTGATTGAAACAAAATAATTGAATTTTGAATGTTGCAACCTATATATTTTAAATATTTTCTTTCTTTAGTACATATATTAGAATCATTAATTTTTCATGGATTCATTAGTTACTACATTTACTTGTTTTTTTTGTTGAAAACCTAAATTTAACTAAGGGAGTAAATAAATCATTTGAAATGTTAAATTCAAACCTACTCTGAAACGAAGGATTTTTCAATTTCCGCCTACCGTTTGCATTGTAATTTAACTGACAGCGCGTACAGGATCATTAATTTCGGAGTAGGCTGCGCCTTACAGTTGACGTTAATTTTTGTGTTCGTTGGTGTTTGATTTCCCAAGATTATCAATACAAGTTTAGTGCTAAACAGAGGAAAAACTTCTTGGAACTAGTGTATTTCTAAAGCTTGAAATATGTTTTGAAAATCCCGTTGTGCAACCAAAATGCACGTATACTCAAAAATGTTTTCGCTGTTCACAAACGAGTGTGTAAGCAAACAAATTTTATAAAATTCAAAGCTTATGTGTGTGAAAATGGAAGTCATTTAGGTTTATCATAATATCTTAACACTCTTGTCTGGGTTGTCATTTATTTCGTATTTTTTGGCTTTTTTGGCAAATGTGTGAAAAAAAATTGTTTTGATGCCAAGTACTTTTAAAACCATTAATTCAGTCAAATATCAAAACCCTCGATAGTAACATCATTACACATTGGATGATAATTGGGTAAGGCTTTTCTTTTATACGTTAAGAAATTTTCAAGGAGCGATTATTGTCGCTATAACCATAAGCCATAGGCCGTAGGGCTTGCACAATGGTCCCACACGTTAGGAGAAAAAACAGCATCACGTAAGCTTCTGAGATTAGATGTTCCAAACGACTAACCATATACTGTCAAACAATGGCTTTTCTCTGTACACCAAATAGAGAATTACGCACCCCAGCGTAGTGGTTAACATCCATACTTCTCACGACAAAGTCACGAGATCGAATCTCACCCCCGGACAAGTAACAAAAATACCAAAAACAAGGTGTTTGAGTCATTACGACAGGAAATGAACCAAGCCGAGGCTGAAAATCTCGATTATCATAAAACAAAAAAGGGCATTACGTTTAACTATTCATTCAACCTATCCTATTTTTCTTTTCCTTTGATATCTACTGAAATCTGTAAGGGGATCTTTTATTTAAGGCAGCTACCGAATCCTATCTAGCTTTCATGGCTCAAGGACGTGGCCTGGTAACCGGTTGAGGAGTATCTTCTTTGAAATTATGTTCATTAGAGTTCGAAGCTACATAATTCTGTGAAATTATGCGTGTTGGTATTTCTTTGCTAGTGCCATTTCTGGTAGTCATCAATGAGTCCAAATATAAGTCTTCCCGAGCAGAACACAAAAGCATATGAATACCTAATTTTGATCTTCATAACTGGCTTTGGTATTAAAGAGCTCAGATTAAGAGGTAAAATACCTAAGCAAAATACCTAAGAATTGCAAGCAAAATGTCTCTAGAATAACTAAACTTGATATTCCGGATACCTGGGTAAGTATCTGGTCACCTTAGAGGTATTATTTTGGTATTGTCTTACCTCAATTCGGTATTCGCATGACATTGTGGGAACAATTTGATGGTATTATCCTCAGGTATTTTACCTCTTAATCTGAGCTCATAAATACCAAGGCCAGTTATCAAGTTATTCGCTTCTGCTCGGGTTATCATGCACCCTTATTTTGTCACAGTCAACTCAAGATGAGAGGGTAACACTATCTTACCTTGAACCGTTTCCTCTCATGAATTTTCCAGAGGATCGCAGTTCTTTTCAACCCTCTATTAATATGGTGCACGGAAAGCAGACTTGTTGTTTTTTTAACATTCTACCTACCTGACAATGTCGACATTTCTCTCGTCTTCCACGTGTATTCCTAGACTTTTCACCATACCACCTTCAACAGCGCAGCCTAAGAGGTAAAATACCTGAGGATAATACCATAAAAATGTTCGCACAATGTTATGCGTATACCAAATTGTGATACGACAATATCAAAATAGTATCTCTCAGGTATTTCCAGGTATCCCAAATAACAAGTTTTGCTATTCGAGAGTTATTTTACTTGCAATTTTTAGGTATTTTGCTTAGGTAGGCTCATTAATACCAACTTTAGATATCAAGATCAAAATTGGGTATTCATATGTTAGTTTTGCTGCTCGGGTAGTAGCTATCTGATTAACGTTTAGTAAAGAATTTAAGGGTTTCATTGATACGGAAAAATACAATCGATACATAGTTTTGCGTCTCACATGCTTTTCTGTACCGCTCTACACTAGCCCTCATGTGTAAATAAATATAAATATTACGAATACCATCTAGGAAATAATATTTCCAAGGCAATGTTAAAGCGCAAGCTGTTGTTTTGAAAATGTTCTGAACATTTATTTGTGAAAAATATACCTTTTTTTCTTTAACATTTTACTTCAAAAGTAGCGAACAATTGCAAATATGATTTTAATCTAAGAGTGCTAAAAGAATCTTCAAAAGATCTCAATTACTATAGTTACATGCGTTCTTATTTTGTTCATACTTAAATTGTAAAATATGTAAGGAACATTCATCCTTCGTTGACAAGATCAACAAGCGTGAGAACTGTTCTGAAGAACTCGTGCTTTGAGTTTAGATTCTTTTGCCAGTGATGAGAAATCATCATAATAATAGAAGTCCGTTTTCGTATTGAAGAATATTGTTCTCGTTCTAACATAATGATTTTTTTTGCACACAAAAAACTACGAAGCTCACATACTATTTTAAAACCAAGTGTTTTTAAAGTTGGCAGTTTTGTTTAAAATTATTTCCATGCAAAAATTTCCTATATATTTCCTTGCAAAACCTTTTACATACCGTCAAACACAAATACGCAAAATAATATTGTCTCACCCCCCGGAGCACTCCCCCAAGCTGTTATGCAAATCCGGCCTATGCTGAATTTCCGTTTTCCGCAAATTCTTCTCGGCTGCGTGGATGGCCGTTTTTCCTTCCCTTCAGAAAGCGAAACGTTGGCACCGTGTGGCACACACGCGGAACAGCAAGCGCTCGGAGACAAAATCTACATGTTCTTGGTTGAAACTGATGGCGGTGGGAAAATTATATCAACTGTTGAGGGAGACTGAGAGTGAAATTTATAGAAATTATCCTATAAAGCACATAAATAAACCGTAAATCTAATTACATTTTTCCCATTTCTCGCCATTATGAAACGTTACCATCGCGTGCCATGGCAGGGGACTGTGCAATCTATACCCTGTGGGTGGCTCGAAAAAGCGTGATAAGCACACGCGTGAGTGGGTGGCGACGATAAAAGAGATTTAAAGCGCCACGAGCTATTGAGTGTTCCACTTGCTGGATCTCAAACTTCTGATACAATTGCTAGAACATTAGCGTGAATCATGGAGTTTGCTCTTTTTGGAGGACCAAATCCAATTTCAACCATCTCTTTCCACTTCCAACAATAACATCCTCACTGAAACGCCGGCAGTTGGACGGTTGGATGACTAAAATAAATTTTACGAGCAATTAAAGAAATCGAATTTGGTGTCGTTGTAATTCAATAGTTTTAATCCCATAAAATGTGTAAAGGTATCCATTTACCTTTGGCCGAATGAAACAAGAAAAAAGGCTGTATCGAAACTGAAGCACTTTTAAAAATCATAACTTTAAAAAAATCTGAAATTCAAATGTTACATCAATCGGTGCTTAAAGTCAATATTTAAATGCAATCTAGTGACCACAACCAGAAACGTTACCACTTTGCTTTGGGGAAAGACATGCGGTAAGATTTATCTTTTTCTTAATAAAGAATTACTACCTTTTGATCAGGATAGTGAACTGTGCAGTGGAAATGAATGTAGCGCTGTAATTTATTACTTTCATTCACATTTTTTTTCGTATTCCACATTTCCAAGTCCGGGAGGAAGCTGGTGGCGGACAACGAATAAACTACATCGAAAATAAGACCCCTCGAAGGTGCTTCTATACGACTTACGTCGCACAACATCGGGAATGGAAACGGAAAATATTCAAATATTTTTCCTCTCTCCAAGACATGGTGTCAGAAGTGCTCTAAGAAATCGAAAGAAACCAGATACATTTTGTTGATTTATACCTGGATGACTCGGATGAAAATTATTGCCATGTCAGTAGCATGCTGCGTGAGTAATCGAGCTGCTCGGTGGGTTCCATTCGAGTGAGAATGAGATTTTTCCCTTTGATAATTATACAAAAAGCATCCAAGCTGCGCAACTTTGCCGGAGAAGCTCGAGAACCCCGATGGTGTTATGGTTCAATTTGATCATAATTTCCCAGCAAAATAACGGAAGACTTTTGGAATGCCTTTATTCTTCGTTTGCAGCATATATGGCTTTATTCATATTGTACAACGAATATGGATCCCGAAACGAGCCAAAACTCGCAAATTTCGATAACTGCAGTCTCGAGTATGAATCCTGATACGGAAGCGACACGAGTAAATCGCTGCTTAAGCACCCATTTGAGCTTAGTTTTATAGCTTGTTTATTAAGCGTCGAGAAATTAAACGCTCGTAAAATGGCAGTAAAATGTCCCACAGAAGCGGGGACGCACAACAGCGAAAAGGGGAAGTAAAGAAAAGTCATCCACTTTTTCCCGGTTGGAAGTTTTATACCCCACTCGACTGGTCTGCTTTCCGACGGTGGGTGCGAACGATAATTGGACCATTTTCGGGGGTTACCCTTGCGTCCGGCAGCAGTAGCATTGTCCATCCTTCTATCCACACCTCGGGATCAGACTTTTCCTCATGGGAAAGAGCTGTAAATTTTGTAAGCAATATCTCGAAGCATAAAACGAATATAAATGTCGTATAAAAATGCACATAAAATCGAAAGAAAATAAGGCGGTGGCAATGTTTAAGCTGGTTCTTGAGAAAGGTTTTAAAGGGATTGAATAATCTGTAGAACTTGAAGTGCTTAATGATTATCTTAATGGCCAACAAAACTAAACAAAATTTCATAAATGTTTCCGCTGACCTGAGATAATCCAGTTTCAAAATTGCGTTGGGTGTTCTGGCGTTGGACGTATTAATCTAAAAAAAATGTTATTTCTATTCAAGTGATTAAAATCCACAGTTTTGAGCGTACGGCCGTTTTTATCCTAAATCTATGAAACGAATCATGGAAAAATTCCGCCAATAGAGTCATCTCAGTTTCAGTTAAACCACTTCTAGGATGCCCTCTTTATGTGATTTATACCACTTAAAGTCATTCAATTATGCACATTCGTTTAACCTCGGGACATACACATACGCTATGAAGTACGAACAGTGGGTGACGGGACATATTCAAGTGGGTACAATGCAGTGCTGCAGTGAACTGTTCAACGGAAGGAATGATATTTTATCTTGTTCGTTATATTTCTTTTTTTTTTTTTTTGAAAGAGCATAGCCCAGTGCGGTAGAATTCGTGAAAAAATCGATACCCTAAAAACCCACATTTTTGTCTGTTGAACTACCGCAGTGTGAAAATAAAAACGAGGAAAACCCTTTCCAGAGTGGAAATTTTTCATGGTTTGTCGCTGCAGATATCCGAGGGTGACTTCATAAATATTCTATAAGGCTCATGGAGTGAAGGTTAAAGTGTATGCTGCTTTATTTTCTTTTCACCTTGTTCTGTCAGGATGAATGCTATTGATGATTTTACACATGATGAAAACACTTTAATTTTCGCATATGCAAGAAAATTTTAAAAATTGTGACCCCATAATTCTAAACCGAGTTATTGTCGTTCCCTTCGATCCACAGTAGTGCCTCGTTTGAGATTGTTTGAGAAATGACTGTTATTATTATTTGTGTAATTTTATCAAGACAATAAAACCGATTATAAAAATGTTCAATAAAGCTACCAAAAGCAATCAGTCGGATCGTTTGGCGGGAATAAAAGCGAATTGAAATGCTGCAAAAGCATCGAATACCGTAAGCAAACGGAGTGAAAAAGGTTGTTTCGTTGTTCGTGTGATTTCTGTGAGGCCTTCAGTGGCCGCGATCAAGAGACGTAGAATTTAATGTTAATAATAATACAATCGTTTTATTATGTTAAATATAAACTTTTCTGGAATTCGCTTTGCGACCAAACAGGTTTTCGAATAAGCCGACTTGTTTGGAATTTGATACTTTCTTCGTCATCACCAACGGCTGTCTGGTCTTCGAGGCTTGGCTTCATGGTCATATATGGACATCGGAAGAAATAAAAAGCTGAGATAGACACAACCCATCGTTGGTCATAAAATTCAAGATATGTCTCTGTCCAACTGCCCTTGTTCAGGCAGCTGATTCAATTCCACTTGAGTTGAAGCATCAAGCGTCTCCAGCATCGAAAGTTAATAGTCCCGAAACGAATTAAATTTTCGATTAAATCAGTAAACACCCATAACATCGTTTTAAAACCATTCCAATAAACAGGAAATCAAGCAAAGTGTATCGGTAAGGAGCAAGTGGCCAAACGGGCGGTATTCATTGAAGAAATCAGAATTCGACGACGGTGACGATAATCATCAGAAAACACCTTGAAACAGCACTTTCATACCTTAGGAGAAGCCCAAAGACGCCCAGCGATGTGTACACAGAGCGAAGAAAACAACCCCTGAAATGACTCAATAAAATTAAACGACTATGATGCTCATTTCGCACAAACACACTTACACCTCTACCCACTTCCCAATGGTACCGTAAGTTAGCGTATGGATGGAGGGATGAAAACGACGTTTGTACTTAAGGTGCTTTTAGGATGTCGGAGGTTGTTGATTTTAACTATTTTTTTTTCTGGTTCAAATTCAATCGCCGGCGTGTGAACTATTGATAAGAGAAATTGAAAATAGTAGCCTGATGAGAAAACGTATCAGCGGGCACAATAAAGCTTTAAACCAAAGGTAGTTTTTGCTTTAAGGATCGATAGAAGAATGAAAACTTTTGGAATGCAACTCAATTTCAGCTGCGGAGTAGATTTTACAAACGCATAAAATTCAATGCTTCATAAGCTTCATAGTGGATAAATTGAAACCGCCGCAAGGACTTTTTATTACGGAAGAGTTTGGTTTTTATTTTCAATTCCAAGAGGATAAATTAATTTCAGCCAAACGAAGTGTTGCGCTTTTTAGTCTTTGAACATTTAAAATTACATGAATAACTTTGTTTATTGATTTTTTAAATTATAATAACAATAAATAATAGGTGTAATCCTAAAATTAACTAACTTTGAAAACGTTTTAACTCAGCTGCTTAACTACTACGAATGAGATTTTATAGGGTTATAGTTAAGCAACCACCAAGTCTAAATAACCCTAGCAGCACATTTGTTGAAATCCAGCTGACATAACTTTTTTTTGTCTAATATTAGCCACAATCAAGGTGATGCAACCATTTTTTAAGATTGTGTATTGCTTGGGAATAGCTTTGACATAAAAAGAATTAGTTTATTTTCAATGCAAAATAATCCAAAAGTAGCTGGGTAGGTTCTATTAATTAATCTCAACGATACTTGGTTAAGAAATAAAAATTCAACCACAATAAAACAAAAATTCCTCACGTCTTTTCGCTTATGTTAAATCAGCATGTTTTGGCTCCTCCTATTTGAACGTCGAAAATGAAACGTCAATGATACAAGCTGCTTGCATACAATAAGCAAATATTTTCCCTAACACAGCCGCCAAAATCAAACACGGGGGCGACCCCGGCGTAGTGGTTAACATCCTCCTCTCACCCAAACAAGTTTGAATCTCACCCCGGACAAGTACGAAAATACCCAAAAGAGGTATTTGAGTGACTACGACGGGAGATGAACCAATGATCCAAGCTGAAAATCTCGATAATCCAGACAAAAAAAAAAAAAAATCAAACACTACGTCGTCTTTCTCAATACAAAATTGTCAGCTTTTTTTAACCGTTTTTGTATTTTTAAACAATATCTGAGTTTAACTTGCCATAAATTGATTGTGGCGAACGTATCCCTTTTTATAAATTAAATATACTTATCAATTAACCTATAGTTTTGTTGCTCCAAATCTTTGTTTACTAGTTCTCATCAGTATGTGGAAATTTTTTAGGCAATAGAAGTGTATATTCTTCGATAAAGGTTAATTGTCAAGCCATAATATCTCACAAATACCCATCCACTGTCTTTCAAATCAACAGTAACAATTTATGGGCAAAAACCTTAATTAAATCATAAGTATTACCATTCTTTATAAAAAGGTGATTCATTTTGAATGCAATCACATATACTCACAAAGTGGTAACTGCTCTTTCAAATGAAATAGTACAGTATTGGTCAATAGATTTGCAACTTTTTTGGATTTAAATACAAAGACACGCTATATCCTATCGCTTGCAGTGAATATAAAGTGAAATCTCATTATTTCATATGTCAAAAACTTTAAATGACAACCAATGAAATTGGATCGCTAATGCAAAACTGCTATTCCATCTCAGTTAGTTGTCAACTAGAGATTGAATTTTTAACATGTTATTGATTATAAAGATAGAAAACACATTATTGACTAAATTCTGAGATCTTTATGCAAAATTCATTAGTATGATTGTAAATGAAATGCTTGGTTTCCTTACCTTTCTCACATTATTTCTAAACTAAGAAATTGTTTTGTAATAGGTTTGGTTGAAAATTAAGAATCTACGATGAAAATACTGCTCATAAAGTTTATGCTTTGAGAGCTGAAATACAGTGCGTTAAACTTAAGCTATATAACTATATTTTCTATTTGTTGTTCTATAGTTTGAATTGGTTTTGATGTATGGTCAGTATCGGAGTCATTGTTTGTTTTCTTTGCAATGAATCCGGTTTTGACTGTTAAATGGCACACCTTTGAAGAGTGCTCTCACTCTACAGTGCTCTCACTCTTCAAAGGGTTTAAATACCGGAAACTTTCAATAAAACTCGACACGTTTCCAACAAAATATGACAAAAACAATGACAACTACAACAACTTATACTTCATCATTTATCAATAGTGATGAAGTAACTTGACATGCACTAAACAAAGAACACGGGATATACTACAATAGATCAAATTACTGGTCGAGGTGGTTTATGTCCCGAACAGAGGAAAAAAAAAATCACGTATGGAAAACCAAAAAAGTTGTCAAATTGTGTATGGGAATAATGTACAGAACATGCCTCCCAAAAGTATCTCTGATTGTATACATTTTCTTAGAAAATAAGAAGAATGATTAGTAATTTCCATTTAATTTCAACTACCTTTATTGCTTATCTTGACAGACACGCGTATTTCGTCTACAATGTGCAGACTTCTTCAGTGTCGTGTACTAATACTAGTTACAGGTATTCCACTAAACAGCTCACACTCTCCATAATACATTTTCTTGTTTCTTACAACTGAGTTTTATGTTTCAAAGACCGCTTGCTTGTGTATGACATGACACAATGAAATTTTCATAACTTTCTGATGTGAAAGCTCTGCACAAGGTTGAAATGGGACATGGGTTAAAGTTGAGTGATAAGAAATCATTTCCAGAACAAGGCTTGCAATTAAGAAAAGGATTCGAATTGCTTTATCTAATCTAATCTAATCTAATCTAATCTAAATCTCACACTAGCGCAGTCAATTCTTGAAAGCATCTTGGATAATGACGACATCTTGAATACTTCATTTTTCTTGTCATCGGCCAGGCCAACTACGTAGCATGTGCCGCAGAGATTATTTCAAGAAATAGAGCGATTCAATAAAGAGTGTCTGAAATTGTTTACTAAATTAAACTTCGAATCAAGGGAAGGAAGAAAGCGTGGACCTCCCGTACTAAACGCTTCCTTATAGAGTTAAACAATAATAATGTGATAATTTGTATTTTATCGTTGGGGGCATAGATGCTAGAAAGATTAGTTTATGCTCCTTTTGCCTGTGGGTGTATTTTTGGAATTTGAATCAAAATTCTGGCAATAATTTGCCAAACGCATTATCTCGCTCACTGAAATTGAGATTGAAATTTAAAATTTGCAGAATAATACATTCAATTGTATGTTATATAATAGTCTAAAAATACAATATAATGAGATTTTCTCTGATTCTTCTCACAACATTCATATAAAGTAGGATCAGTTTGAGTTATAATTCTTACTAAAAACAAAGGATGGAAATCAAAGTCTCTGATCAACCATTTGCTTTAATTGTCTTACTTATTGCAGAATGCATTACTCAGTTTCACTACCTTTCTTGCTCTGTACGTTTTCTATAAACTCTTATGCATCAAGTTCAGACTCTTTGCTGTCAGAGGCTGCAGGTAGTACATACAGCTTGTGTACTTCCTTGCGCAGTGAATCTTTACTTTGCAGCAGCTCATCAAAATCCTGTCTCGACTTACCAAAGGATGACGCCAGGTGACGAAAGGTCTGGACTTCCTCTTAGGGACACTGGATTCAAAATTATAAGTGACGTGCAACAAATGGTTTTCTCTCCTTCGCTTGATATAACCCCAGTACATTATCCCGTGAGTCCTTGTTTTTTTTGTATTAGTTCGATGTAATAGTAATCTCCTTGTAGATGACCCTTTTTTTGTCCCTATAAGCCTACAGCCATTTTTTTTTACAATTTTCCGCTCAAATCGTCGAAGCGATCTATGGTTTTGGGATCTCAATGACATTGCATTTAGGCCAAACGATACAGTTGAAACTATCACCGTGGCGTATATTATATATACTATATTTCAAGGTGGCTTGTTTTGTTTTTGTAGGAAAGGCAGGATGATCTTACTCACCGCGTTGCTTTCAAACACCTTTGTCGGATCGTTTCGGGTCGATTTAACGTGGCCGCCATGTAGATGCCCAAGTATCTGAGAGAGGAACATGAATTAATTTTCATTACTTCCTCTATTCTTGGTTCCATGGTTGAAAATGGAACTCTCATCAGAATCTCAGACTACCCTGGGTGAATCTCCAGACCCTTGATAGAAGTTGCTTGAGAACAGCAGTGTTTCTACATATTTAGCATCTAAATCCTCGCATATGTTGAGAAGATCGTCGATATACGCGAGGATCAGTGGGATTACTTCAACTTTTGCTCTAGTTGAATGTCTGGGAATTGTTCCTTTAAGCGGCATAGATCATAGTGAAGCACTAAGGATTCGAATTCCTTTAATGAAAAAATGGAACATTATGCGTGCAGATCGTTAGATACGAGTTCACTGGCTAAGCTGAATAGATTATCTTCACGCTCTTCGAGTGATTAAATTAAACCTATAAACATAGTAATGCATCATAGACACACAGAAAAGTGTCACATTCTGTAAATTAACTAATCTCAAAGAAGCATGATCAATGATTTCACAAGAAAACCGTAGACCAATTTAACAACATATATTTCCTCTGTGTCCTACTGTGACCTATGGTATGCACTGGGTAGGAAAATGTTGATAATGGTAAAAAAAATCATGGAAATCTATGGATAATAAATCTAATGGATGAGACGAACTTGCATTCACAAATAGAAGATATGGTGCATCCATATCCCTCGAAAGCAGTGTCCGTAACTTTTAAAGTTATGGATTGAATACTGATTCATTTCAGATGAATATTCACGTTATAGCCGAAATTGCAGCTCAATAAATTCACGGGAAAATGCAAAACAAGCCCACAAAACATGACTATTTTATATGAAAATCGAGCTTTGGTCCTATTGTATTGTCCTTCACTGTATATTAATCCCGCCTTGCGTAATTTATATTATTATCCTTCTCGAAATCAAAGGAATGACGCACTATTGAAACGGTTTGTAATGTTTGTAAAAGTATGTATTTATTCTTCAATCTCTTGATTCAGTATAGGTTGAATATAGGAACATCAGAGTAATATGTGAGCAGGTAATATATTTGTTCTTTTAAAAAATATTATACCATTGAGTACTGCAAGGAAAGGGACTATTCATAAACCACGTAGACTTTTCTGGGGGGAGGGGGGCGGTTCACAAAATTCTAGGCTCCATACAAAATTTCCAAAAATTGTATAAAGAAAAGTCTACGAGGGGTGAGGGGGGGTATGAGATTTTCAAAAATGAGTCTACGTGGTTTATGAACAGGCCCAAAGCTGATGATAACTATATTTTTAGTACATTCAGATGTAAATAGAGTTAGTCGCGCAAAGACAATCCTAAGGCTTATTTCTTGCTATCAACTTAGTGTTCTAAATGAACTCCTACAGTTAATAATTGAGAGCTTTCTTGTTTGTTTCTGTGGCAAGTGCAAACATTTCGTTCAATTTTGTCTAGGACGTTGAGAAATTCTCCTTGACGAAAAATTTCAAGACCAGACCCGGAATCTAACCTAGCCGTTTCGATGATATTGCTTTGCCTCTACCGACTGAGCTTAACATGAGGAACAGGAACACGACAGAAGCCGTCCCATTATAAGATCCAGAACTGCAAATTTAATGAACTGGTTTATTTTCCGGAAATGCTAATAATTTCAATATCAGTGGAAAGTGTAATTTCGGTTTGACGTTCGAAAAAGGTTGTATAAAAATAACAAAAGGTGAAGTATTATGCAATAAAAACCGTCCATATTATTAAAACAAAAATCATAAAGAACACACATATAATTGCGTGCAGTTTTGTAGTGACTAACCAAATGTTTCTGTTTAAATACTCATCAATCCGTTTAATTTTACATAAAACGCAACTATTTGTTATTGTTTAATAAGCTGTTTACCCTAAAACTGTCCAGCAGTGAAAATGGGCACCAGTATGATGTAAACAGGCATCAGCATTCGAGTATACCGAATAAAGAAGCAACTGATTTCGTACTTGTGATTTCAAGCAGCTGGCTCACCAGCATATCACTGTTCACAAACTATAAAGTCAAACGTTGCAATTGAAAACTGACAAAAGAACAATTCTCTAAGCCCAAAAAATAAAATCTCATTATATTTTTTGGGAAATTGATCATATCAAAAATGTCCACAGATGGTTTTCTTATGTTTGTCTATGGTAGATATTCATACTTATCCGCAAGCATCATCTTCTGATCCAACAAACCACAATTTCTCCCTCAAATTCCAAGAGAAAGTCGTCGATTGCGTCTGCCGTCGCAATTTCGCTTAGCTGACAGATCAAACACACTCTATAGCATTGTCGCTTGATGGCCGTTTCGCGCTCTGAGCACTACCGTCGTCATTCCATTGCCGAGCAAGTCCCATGCACCTCACTTTAACGATTATGGTTGTAGTGGTGACGTTCGAATGACCCGCCCATTTTCTGCTTTTAATCGTCAGCCATGATTGTAAACATTGTAATTTATTGGGGCAAATGTGTTCACTACCACACATATTCCACTCTCGGTCTCACCATGCGGCTAAGGCAGAGCGAGCAGGATAGGGAGAAGGAAAATGCGATCGGGCGATGCTTGTGCTGCTGCGCGCGTAAAAACGTCTATTTATAGCAATAATCTTGTTATAAAAATTATATAAACTGCTCTGATACGAGCGTTTGTGGGACTTTCGGACTCATAAACACGACTTTGAACGAGTGGCGTGGAGCCTCAACTGCTCGAATCAAAAGAAAACCCAAAGGTGGAAACGAAATGGCAGGATTTAACGAGGGTGAGATGGGTAAACAGAATTTCGTAGCGTCTACTGTGTGTTTGTGGGTCTTGCAAAGGAAAGAATGAGAGGTTACGATTTGACGCCGCCGATTGAATTGGTTTTATAGCTCCATTTATGTAAGTATAAATGGGATAGTTATAGCGATTGTTATTATCATTATATCGCTTGACTGCTTTTGTCGGTTTACGGCAGTTTTATGTGAGTTAGAATGGGACATAAAATCTCGGAGTTGACAGGAGGCTCTTCTTCTCGGTGGTAGCTGACTCATAGAGAGGAGCATAGCCGAGAGCCAGCAAGCGAATACCTTTGCATTGGATAAAAACTTACCCACACACATATACATTGCAAACCGGTGGTGAAAAATCGAGCATAGGATTTTGGAAATGTAAGGTGAGAAAGTGTGCACACATCAGTACGTACTCACGCTTGGAAGCACAATGAGAGACAGCCCATTCGGAGTGGTTTTATTGAGTGTGAAAGAGTCGAGAATTACCCACGGCCGATAAAGATGATGATCGCATGGCTGTGCTCTTTTGCTCACGTGTTTGCTTAGGTTAGAGCATGAATTCCATCGCCGTAGTACGGCAAAGGTTGGTAGCAAGAATAGCGACGGGGTTTTTCATTTTGTAGGTTCACAATATTTGCATCACTTTCAGTACGTGTCAGATTCATCAAGGCTCCTTATGAAAATGAGTAATTTCAGATAAACTTGATTGAGCATATGAAATGATTTTTTTCTGTTTTCGCTATTCTCTGTGGGCTCGACAGCAAACACAAAAGACCGAATCTCTACACAGAGTGAATTAATTTTCTAAATCATGGGACGACATATCTGCTGCTTAAGACCATTTGCGATGATTATTCATTAGACTAATGAATATTTAATAGAACCATCTGCGGCATTTGTCGTGACCATTACCAAAATTTAATCGAAGACGCCTAATTTATTCAAAGCTTAGTGGCGTATAATTGAAATGAGTTTCCTTATGGTTGAGGGTACGAGTATCAAATGCGACAAATTACTGTGAACAAATTCGGGATTGAAAAAAGCAGAACAAACTTTAAAAACAGTAGAACGGCTTTGATTAGAATTTGCCCATTAAGGTTTACCGATTACTAATCAATCGAACAAATCTTGACAGATTTGATCATAAAACTCACCGCGTGTGCTTAGAATTGCTGAAATATATGTGTCAGTATTTCATTTCTCGTTGTAAGACAAATTACATCACAGGTCATGAGTGAACCAGACAATGTTAACCTCTACACTACGGTGATTGTTATCAAATTTAGGTTAGTCATGCAGTGTGCATAAATTAATATGCAAACATCGTTACTCACATGCATATTGTCCTCAGTTGAGTTAGCCTAAAAACGTGCTCGTAACTGCCAGCAACATGCCTTACCACCCCAAAGACAATGCGAAACGGTACGGCGGACAATACAGATGTGTGTGCTGAGCTAGGAAAATCTGGTTTCTGACAACACGACGGAACAATGCGCATGTATCAGCTTTTTCCTCTTTTTCGGAGCTCGAAAAAGGCTGAATTTTTAAAATCACGTCCAAAGTTTCAACTATTGAAGATGAATTCACTTGCGTTGAATTCACAATTTTCAATTCCGTTTATCTAAGAGAGCTTGTTGACCGAATTAGTTGTATTTTGCCTAAAAAATAAGGTGGTCGCTCGAAAATTTGACTGCCCGGTTGTTGTTCACCGTCACGTTGCCGTTTGTGACTAATTAATAGCTTGTAACACGTACCAAGACTCCGAATTTTATTGATGCTTTGATTTCCTTTGCCAGAGTAGGCGCTCACAAACTGAATCCAAATCAAGCTAAGAAATTATAATATAAAGAGAGGGTAGCAAAACTTGTGGCATGAGCATGAATTATTCATTGACACTTGTATTCTTATGAGAATACACTTATGAAAGTGAAACTAAATTCAACCACTTGAGGTTTCCTTTGCACTTTATGTTGCCTTAAAATATTCATTAAAGTAGTTTGATTTATTTGCAGGATGCAGTTGACATGCTAGTGGATGGAGACACAGTTTTAACACACGCTAAGTTAGATACATCCTCCTGGTTTTCACTCCACTTCACAAAGAATAAGTTAGAGGTAACCACATCTGTACGTCTCAGAACAGATTTTCTCTTGACGCAAGGTACAAACGCAATAGAACGAGATCAGCAGATGCTCTCACTAATTAGAAAACAAAATCTTAAACTCCTCAACCCACTCATCTATAAAAAGATACAGTCACCCGTCAACTCAGTCGATCGACCAGACGGATTTTGTTTTCCTTTATGTATAACCATACATGATGATGCCGTTTGGCCAAGGCCGATGTCAAGGCATCCATTGACGAATCAACACACTGACTACATTCGGTTCGGCCGTGACTGAAAGCGAGTGTTGTGTTATTTTTACTGTTATATTTATTTTCATTATTATGGCGATGATAATTGTTATTTTCGCCGTTATCGCCTCTCTCCCCTGCCTTAAAGCAGAGAAAGCTCACAAAGACCACAAAATATCTTCGTCACGAGTTGCTTGGCTAGCCACAGTGACTGGTTTTCTTTGGTCAGAATCAATGTTGCGCAATCGATCCAGACGGCAGGCATCGTAATCTGTTCATCATGTGTCCTCCTTAATCTTTATTGCAAATCACATGCTTGAGCTGTTTCTGCAAAATGTAATTACAAGAGAATATCTTGTGTCCTCACCACTTTAGCACAAAAGCCTGGAAGTGAAAGATGTGCAGGGAGTAAAATTTAAATTAGAGCAACTTTGTTGCATTTCAATGAAGTAACTTTTCAAATTTTATGTGCCCACACTGACAGCCTATATTGATAGTGGTTGGAAGCACGCGTTTTATAATTTATCGATCGATATATGAATACTCGGCTCGTATGCGGTGCTTGCTGGGTCCAATTTTCCTCGTTTCCGAGTGGCGCACGTAAAGCACACGGGGTTGCAATAAAGTGCAGGGAAAATATGCGTTTCTGTGCCAAAAACGTGTCCCGCTTGGGATAAATGCTGCAGCACTGGTAGTGGTAGCATGAGAGAATTCCATGGAGTGAGAGACTTGTATATAATGCATGATATCATCTCATAAATAATAACAGAAATGGTCTAAAATTTATTCAAAACAGTCAGTGGGATGGATACAAACGAAGCACGCAGTCCAAAGTCGGAAAATATGGTGCGTACGTATGTTTACACATGTACGTGATCAAGTTTCCATGCATGTTTTGGGAGTAGAGTTGACACGGTGACTTTTCTCTTGTTGCTACATAGAGGGAAATTAGGTCACACGTTTCCGTTTTTCAACTAATTCAATGAGGAATTTTTATTACATATACCTAAACTGTTAATTTTTAATAAGATTATTCTTTACCGCCTTGCTTTACCCACATCATATGATTGACATTTTCTTAAATAGGCGTTAAGATCTTTGGAGGAAATCAATGGTTCAGACGCAAACGTTTGTGTTATTCCTGAACGGAACCAAACAACAGTATAACGTCAAAAAAAATTCGTTTATAAATTATTCTGCAATTTTCCAGGATGTAATTGGAAGTTGACGGCTATGTAGTGGTAAGCGTGCTGAAGAGGGCTCAGTTGTTTCGGTCGGATTCCAGTCGGCGCCGTTGGAATTTTCTGAGACGAAAAATCTTTGATCAAGTCTTCCTACGGAAGGAAAGTAAAGCCGTGGGTCCCGGCCCATATTTTCATGGTTCGATAAGCAGGGTCCAGGTCATCTTCTTGGCGTGACGAACCAGTCTCAGGCTGAAAATCACGTAAATATGAAACAATAAAAACTAAAAAACAGTTTAGAAATTTCTCAAAATTTGACTTCTCAATGATCGATTATTTACAAATAGTATTTATTTTTATTTTTCCAATTTGATTTATATTTACCAAACTTGAACAGAAATGTTAGTTGAAATTCACTGCTTTGTTTTCTTTCCGTTAAGTGAGAATCGGTTGATTTTCATACAGTAGATAAATTTAAGAAAATAGAGTGGGAGTAGACGTATCTGGTCCAAGGATATAAATAGTTATACATATCTATAGAAGCCCACTAAAATTATCGTAGCGACTCAGTGTATTTAAATTTCATGAATTCAGTAACACTCAATTCTCTGCATGTGTGATATTACACGTTACGTTGGAAATTGCTTTGATATATATTTAATTCACATGTTGACAAGGCTTATCTGAACTCAAACCCATTTTGAGAACAAGGCATGTATAATAATAAACATGAAGAAAAATCATAATATCTAACAACTCTCCTATTGCCTCAATGATTTATTAAACGAAAAAAAAAAATCTTTAGTAATCAATGGTTTCATAACAGTCCTTTACTCATCTAGATATCTAATTATCTAAATTTTGGGACGGCGCCGGTGGTGTAGTGATAAGCGTGATTGCCTTGCAGCCCAGTTATTATGGTATCAATTCCGCCTGGTTGGCGCCGAAATCTCTTATCACCCTTGCTTACGAAAGGCAAGTAAAGCCGTTCGTCCCGGCCCATGCGTTCATGGGTTTGATATGCAGGATCCAGGTCATCTCCCTGGCGTGACAAACCAGCTGCAGGCTGAAAGTAATACGTAAAAAATCTATGTTTTCAGTCTAATTTAAATACAAGAGCATAACTACTGTTTCGAATCTCAGGTGAGAATTGTAATAGGACAACGGCCATTTTGAAAGACAGCGTATTTTTATAATAGGATTGAAGAAGCCACAGCGAAAGACGTTCACAATTTATCCAGTTAAATATTCCAATTGGATGGAAATGGTTGATAAGAATTCTTTTTTTTTTTGGAATGCAGGTCCAATTGGAAAACAATATTCCAAAAATAACTACTGTGAACATGCTTTTGATAACCCATGTCAATTATTTGCATGGTCAACACAGCATAAAAATACCACACTAAAGAAGTCGCATCAAATCAACAAGCAGAGACTGGCGATAAACTGGTCTTTCAACAGAAAATCTGAAGGTATCCTGCATTGGATAACAGAAGGACTATTGGAAAAGAAATCGTAACTTTTTGGTTATGATTTCTTATATACTCTAAAGCATCTGTTTTTTTTTTTTGATTCCTGGAATGGATTCCAATGCAATCATCAAAATATAGGGTAATTATTTTCGTTTTTTGTATACAAACTATTCCCACCACCCAGGAATCACAACTATGCCAACAACTAATTTTTGCGTGAAAGGATTTTTTTTTCGGCTTACATTGTAGTGAACTCGAACGCTGTCAACTGTGATCACGGATCTGGATATTGTATGTTTAATCCACTTAAAAGGTGTGCCGATCATTGTTGCAACACTTTCAAATAAGCGTCTTTTTTCATACTTTACCGAAATTAGCCAAATTATGCCCAATATCTCTTTGAAGTGTCCGCTCAGTTATGCAGTTATCAGTGAGATTCCGGTCGAGATGAAGGAAAGTCAGCAAACCGTTCACGAAAGGATTTTTACCCACATGCAAAGTAGAAGTAGGAATACAAACATTTCGATGAGAAGCATTTTCAAAAAAAAAAATCGATGATTCGCAAAATTTCGTCCATAGAGTCAAGAAATTATACGAATAAAAAACTTGCAAGTTGCAGGAATTGCCAAATCGGGACTAAATACCTTTGATGTGTTATCGATGTTGAGACTTTATGTTACATCAATGCAGATTTTAAACAGTTGTCGGGAAAGGAATCGTTCAAAGTTAAGAATAAGTTTTCTGTGAATCTCCGTTTCAAACGGGAGCAGCTATTGACATTCGCTTCGGAGTACCTGATTTTACAGGCCATATACACTTGCGGTAAACGGAGTGAACCATTCGTGGCCAAATGGACCGTAAACGTTGTGATTTACAACCCCGAGTGCTTCCAAAAAGGGCATTTGACGTTTTTGAAACAGCACGGTCAAATATCGTTGGCTCAATTTGGCTTCATGCCCTTACTCAAAAACCGTGCAGGATTGATATGCGGCTATTTATGTGGATTTTGTATCGAATGACATATGCTAAACCATATACCAAACTGTTACAAACTCCGTCCGATTGAATCCTATGGGGCCATGATGAAGCGCGAAATTCGTAAAACTATCTTCATTGGTCGAAGGACGAAAAGGAAAGGATGAAATGATGAAAAACCAAGAAAAACGTACCGAAAACGGCTGTCAAAGCCTGTAGGGCGTCAATTGCAAATGTCGAGAATTTTACTCAAACTCATCCTTAAATTTAACCGAAGTATGTAAGCTGAAATAAATACTTATACTGAACAACTTTAAACATTTGTATAACAAGCCCAAATCTTGTTTATTAGGTAGTTTAATGATGCAGTTAAGTATATTGTTCAATACATTTTTTAAATGTTCAGATCTTCTATTTTCTAAACGCAAGGCAAAGTACGGGACTGGGATTTTGAGAAAAAAAAAACAGGTTGTATTTCTGATAGTTCTTACTAATAGCTTGAGAGAACTTTCGTGTGATCAGGCATGCAGCGGCTTCAACAATATTTTCATTGAGTAGCATATCTTAATTGGTCCAGGCGGCAAACCTCATTATTTCTAACATTTTAGAAAAGGAACTGAGAGGAGTGAATCCATGATGGTAGGAATCTTACCACAGCCTGCAGCATTAGAACAATTCCAGTTCTTAATCTTGATAACATAATTTTAGATTATCATAAAAATAGAAAATAGAAACGCAAGCAGCGATACAGTTCTCGCGCTAAGTATCATAAAGACGTAACAATTTTATTCGATTTCTCTTTGCCGTTAATATCTAAGCCGAAACAATATGTTGCATAGCTTTAATGGTTGTTGTTTTTTCCTGCTAGAATCAATCGCCCTTGATCGTACTGCATCCTAAAAGGGTTCTAAAGCTGAATCAATTTGTCGTAAGAATGCAATGAGAAAATCTACGCAGAGAAATCGACAGTTTTTGTTTTATTTTTGTTCGAAAATCTTCAGTTTTCGTAAGGAAAAAGAGTGAAAAAAAAAATATCTTAGCAAGATTCGAATCATTTGATGATAGCAAATGACAGGTTTACTTCCCTTTCGAAGGAACACGTGATCAGAGATTTTTCTTCTCAGAGAATCCCAACGGTGCCGACAGAAATTGATACCAGACCAACTGGAGTGAGAGACAACAACATTTACCGCTACACCACCGGCGCCGTCAATTGTTTGATTCAAAGATAATCTGTACATCCGTCTTGTGAACTGTTTTTTGACAAACCGGTTATAAAGAGCGTTAATTCGTGGAAAATAGCGCACCCAAATTTGTCTGTATGTTTTTAATCGTGTGAGTAAAAAGTCTGAACATTTGAACAAAACTGGTTAAATGTATTCACGTCTTTTAAGTTTCATACGAATCCGTGAAGTACGTACGGCCATGGCTTGAGTGTACACTGACAATCCAAATACATCCCATAGATAGATCGCTAAGAAGCTTGGTATCGCAAATACGAAGCGTTTGACTGTCAAATAGAAGGATGGAAGTAGAGGCGTAGAAATGGCCAGGTTGATTCCATATCGATCCATCGGATGTCGTTAGAAATCAAAGATCTGCTTTGCCTACAAAGTGCCGAAGGCCCCAAACATGAAAAAGAAGCAAAATGTTGCTGCTAAAACCCGTGCCAGGAAGCCCTGTACACAGTTGCTTACCAATCCGCATTGCATCGTGTTGGACGACAAAACCTACAGTTGCTTCCAATCCGCATTGCATCGTGTTGGACGACAAAACCTACGTTAAGGCCGACAGGGATATTTTGTCGCCAAGACCATGGATGTTCGGAAAAAGAAAATGCCTAATTTTCCATGAAATTCCTAATGTGGCAGGCGATTTCCGGTTGCGGCAAAATTACCGCTCCATTCATAACTTCAATAAACTATAAACAGTGAAATATTTAAGCAAGAATATCTTCGGAAGCGACTCTTGTCATTCCAGCAGTATCACAAGAAATAATATATTTTGGCATAATCTATGTCACATGCCACTATGCTAGGAACGTATTAGATTTGTACGAGGCCAATAATGTGCTGTATGTAACATTCGAATTCACCGAAACTTCGCTCCATTGAAAATTTTGGGCGATCATGAAGACCGCAGTTTTTAAGAATCCCAATATAATAGAAAATGCAAGAGCTAGAATTAAAGAAAGTCTGACCAAACGGATGGGAAAAGCTGTTGTACAAAACTTGAAGGAGATCACATTTGGAATGGGAAAAGAAGTCGATTGAAATAAATAAAACCTGTCACAATTAAATTTAAGACACTAAAATAATGGGCCGTATAAACAAAGACGTATACTATACTTTCATTTTTACCGAAAGAAAAGTCAAATGGGCGATTGACTCTTTTGAACCCTTCAAATCACCTGGTAGAGATGGAATCTATCCTGTACTACTGCAGAAGGGAAAGTCAACTCTATTACCCATTCTAACAAAACTATTTCGGACAAGTTTAACATTAAGCTACCTTCCGACAGCGTGGCAACAAGTGCGTGTGACGTTTATTCCTAAGGCTAATAAAAAGGAAAAAAGTTCACCTAAATCCTATAGGCCCATAAGCTTATCGTCAATTATACTTAAAACAATGGAAAAAATTATTGATGAATACATAAAGTCAACATATTTACTTAAAACTCCTCTGAGTAAACATCAATTTGCTTATCAGGAAGGTAAATAATCGGTAACAGCGTTGCATGCGGTTGTTACTAAACTAGAAAAATCTTTTCAAGCTAAGGAAATCTCACTAGCTGCGTTCCTAGACATTGAAGGAGCATTTGATAATTCATCTCATAGTTCAATGGTTAAAGCAATGATGAAACTTGGTTTCGACAAATGTATTGTCGATTGGATTAACGAGATGTTATCAAATAGACAAATATCAGCAAACCTCGGAAGCTCATCCATCAGTATTAGAGCTGTAAAAGGGTGTCCACAAGGAGGCGTATTATCACCTTTATTGTGGTCTATAATAGTTGATGATCTCCTTAAAAATCTGAAAACCCTAGGGTTTGAAGTAGTTGGCTTCGCAGATGATATAGTCTTAATAGTACGCGGTAAATACGACTGTATCATTGCAAACAGAATGCAAAGTGCTTTAAATTATGTCTCTTCGTGGTGTGATAAGGGAGGGCTTGAAAATAAACCCTTCAAAAATTATTTTTGTGCATTTAAAAGGAGAAAACTCTGGAGGCGAAGGTGGGGGCAGCATACTTCGGTATTGAATAAGTCAATGTTGGTGTTTGCTGAAGTAAATATTGGTTTGGTGGAAAAAGAAAAACGCAGTGGCAGGAGAACAAGACGTGGGAGCGGGGGAGAGGAAAATGTTTTGGTTTTGGGTGGCCTTCCTGGTTTTGGCGGGGCAAAAAAAAAAAACGGTGAAAAAAGGAAAAAAATAGGAGGCACTGGATGCACTACTTTTTATGTTGCCATTGCATCAATTCATACAGTTAGAAGCTGAAAAGAGCGCTCTAAGGATCAGAAGGTTTGCGAACCTTTTTAGAAGGTGATCTAATAGGACATCTTAGCATTCTAAAAATTGTAAAATTTAATCCTTTAGTTATGAACAACGAAGATTGGATGGAAAAAAATACAACTTTGATTGTTCATATCAAGTTATTGATCCTGGGCGTGATTCGTGGGCAAGAGGTGGCCCAAACCTCCGCCAAGGATCGATTGTTTTCTATACAGACGGTTCGAAAATGAACAATCAAGTGGGAGCTGGGGTAACTGGCCCAGGGATTAACCTTTCAATCCCAATGGGAAAGTGGCCAACTGTATTCCAAGCTGAAATTCAAGCAATTCTGGAATGTTCTGCTATATGCTTACGCAGAAACTATAGATATTCAAATGTATGCATTTTTTCGGATAGTCAAGCAGCTCTGAATGCTTTAAAGTCAGCAATATGCACGTCCAAACATGTTTGGGAATGTGTTCAATCACTTCGGAAATTGTCTTGTCGTAATCAAGTCAATTTGTACTGGGTTCCTGGTCATTCTGGAATTGATGGAAACGAGAAAGCCGATGAACTAGCAAGACTCGGATCGTCTCATCAGTTTGTAGGACCTGAACCCTTTTGTGGTGTATCTGCTTCTTCTCTTAGAATGGAGATGAAAGCCTGGGAATGCTTGAAAGTGGAGACAAACTGGAACAACACTTTCAAAGCTAGGCAATCAAAGCGGTTCATTACTCCAAACATTTCAATGACTCGCAAGTTACTAGATCTTACCAAAAAAGATCTAACAATATATACAGGCCTTATAACCGGTCACTGTCCGAGCCGTTATCACTTGAAGCTGATAGGAAAACTTCAAGATGATTCATGTCGATTCTGTAACATGGATAGAGAAGACTCGGAACACTTGTTATGCCACTGCCCGGCAATTTTCAATAATAGGCTGAAGTTCTTTAACAAAGGGCTACTAGAACCCCTTGAGATTTGGAGAACAAATCCCAGTACGGTAGTACACTTTATTCGGAGCGTTATACCGTCCTGGGACAATGCTTTAGGTCAGACTTTGACGATCACTTCTATCAATAGTGATGCGTCATGCTGAAAATAACTAAAGCAACAACAAAAAGGGGATATGTCACAATAGATCTAAAAATTGGTCGCAGTGACGAAAATACCCGACACGGAATAGAAAAAAAATGCATTTGCGCATTTCTACTTGATTACACTGAAAGAAAGTGTCCGAAACTTAACGCGGACAGGCTTTAATTTAAATCATAGCTTATTAGTTCATCTTGAGTTTCAAAAGAAAATGGTGAACTTTTTTGTATGTGTGGTTTTCTATGACTACTCCATTTATTTCCAATATAAAGCTTTAATTCAATAATAAAATGCTATAACACATTATAAGCCTTTGAAAGATCAGCGTTTCTGTACAAGAGAGCAACAGAATCCCAAGAATTGAGTTTTTTTTTCTCAATTGAACCTTACATTGCTTACACTATGATAACTGAGTCCAACTTGCAAATACTTATTTTATTATGTGTACATTTAAACAATTGTTTTGAGCGTTATGTTTTCACATCTCTTCAAATGGAAGCCCATTTACACTCCTCCGTATATGATGACAAAAAATTTAAATTGATCCTGGGACCCTAAGCCCAGGATAACAATAATTTACTTTTAATATATTTTTTTGCGGTGTAATGACACACATCACGAAGCAATTTTAATGCTGTATAACTTTATAAATTCTAGAAGAAAATCCTCTGTATCGCCGAGAAAAAAAATTATTATTAAATGCAATGTCGATATCAGAAATGTATAACAAATACAATCCTATTTTTTAAACATTCAACTTCCCTGGAACTTAACCGTCGCTTGTATAAATATTTACTTTTAGTTAAAATTTAAAAAAACACGTTTACTGCACAAAACCTAAAATTTGATGCTTTTCAAAACCTGTAGCCAGTATATTTACAAGCAAATGAGATGTGATCAAGAAATGGATCCAAATACTATTCTATCATCTACATCAACAACTTATAATATGTTTTGGAGAATCTTTTCAATTGCTCCAGAGGACAGATTATGGAAGTGATCGATAAGGTTATTAATTAGATTTATTTTTATAATTGAAACGATTGTTTCTATAAATGGTTATTTGATTTCGAGGTTCAATAAAGTTAGTCATGGATTGATGCTTCCAAGCGGTCACAATTGCTAGCAATATAACCTTCAAACACATCGTTCGTGGGACGAGACCGACTGAAAAAAAAAAAAGAAGGTTCATCAACAACCAAGGCCCTAAATATTAGCGACGATCCGAGTAATGAAATGAAAATTGATTTTCCTCCTGCGTTTATTTTACTTTTATTTTTACGTGAAGAAACACTTGCCACGGTTGCTCTTCTCGAATGAGGTTTCCTTGTCGTGGTCGTCGTCGGCGTCGGTGTTGCTGCTACTGCTGCGGTCATTTGCTATAAAATATAAATTATTTCGCCAGCAATTTAAAAGCAATTTGCCGGGAAACGCGCCATGATGAGGTATTGTGTTCTGCAGCCCTGAGAAAGGCACCAGTCAGTGTGCAGGGCAAGTTGTTATTCTTCCACTTATTAAGTGGCTTGATTGCCGGCGACTGGATTTTTTTCACGGCCCTCGATGTGATTGTACGTGTTCTTTTGGTACTCCGCCTCGAATGAAAAAGAAAGAGCGAATAATTTAAAGAAATCAACATGAATAACACACTACTTACCAACTCCTAAACAAAATGAAAACGATTTCTGAGGCTTAACTCATCTAGAATAAAAAATTAACTTCTGCAAGTTTTGTTCGACAACAGCGGCATTTTGGAAATGTATCGTGCCATTTTCGTTACTAAATGTATCATTAATGGAACATACCACGATTTATCTCATTCCGTGAGCGAAGAAAGAAAAAACCAGCCTTCGCAGATAAACGGTCGGACGGCGGCTTAACACAGTTTTCAATCATCGTGACTCCTGTCGGCATGAAGTAGCTTCCCCTTCAACTGCAACCCAGCAAAAATATATACCCGTATATTAACGAAGGTACCGTCATTTGACAGCGATGTGAAGATTGAGAAATAAACAGCTGCACCTACCAGAGCTCTCTGTTTTCGGTTTGTTTTTTGATTTGCAGCGGTTTTTCAAAGGTGATGATCTTCATTTTTCATTCGTGGGACGCGTATTTTCTTAAAAGGAACGTCTTCGGGGAAGGTGGTTCAAAAGCTACAGCAATATGGCTACACTTTAAGAGCATGATCAAGTAGGAGGGAAATCTGTAAAGAAAGTCTGTAAAGAGATTGAGGTATCTGAGTTATTTTTGTTTGGATGAAAACTAAATTACCGACTCCCGTGTTATTTTTTTTTTCTATTTGAATTAAATTTCCATATTCCGTAACAAAATGAATTGAAATGATAGCTGCTTTTTGCAGTTTACAAAAGCAAAATCTTTGAGTAATGTTTTTCGTTGAATCATTGACCTGAGAAGAGGAAAATAAAAAAAAACAACCAATCTCCTGCAGTCTCGTTTTCTTCACGCTCTGCTTTTTTAATTAAACCAATAAATAAACGCTAACGAAAACACGACCCAACGCAGGCAGCAAAATTCTCTTGCTCCCAGTTAAAAGTGAGATCAGGATTTTGTTGAGCGAAACATTTGGGTTGAAGAAATCTTGTCCGATGTTGGAGCGAGAAACAGGCATGCGTCAGTAAAAGGGCACTTGGGGAAACATGCACACGTTTCAATCGATGTATTTATATACTCGATCTCAGCTCAATGAGGCGCAACGGAGCATAATTTGTTAAGCTATAAAAAAGCATAAAATCTCATTAGATTGCAATTTCGATAAAAGATCCCAAGTGCGCACTTTGGAATTGTTTGCAGCACCAAAAAAATAACGCCCATATATTTGACGCATCGCAGCCAGAAAGGAGGGTGCCTCTTCGGCCAAATAAAAATAAATTCAGCATCTGAGAGGTGAGTCCATCTTCTCATGATAAAATCTAGCAAGGTCGTCTACCAACACGATTCTCGCTATAATAGGTGTGAACATTATTATTTTTCTTTTCAAAATAATATTTTTGATAACTATAACAAAGTGATACAATTTTAGTATCTTTCATAAGTAAACCTACCCTATTATGAACCAGCATACCTTACCATTGCTTTCTTGCTGAAAATCACCCTCCGGTATGTTTTCGATTAAGTGCTTTAGTTTTTGTTTATTTTAATCTTTGCAACACGTGCGTTCTAGACCCACGAACCAGGTCGAATCTTTGCAAACTGATAACAATCTCGTTACTTACGCTGTCGATGTTGTTTATGAGGCGTAAGAAAATTCGAGATCGTCCCATCCGTAAAGAATCGCCATCTCGGGGACCTTGCATAAATAATGCACTTAGCTGAAACGCCGTCCTTTTACGAGATCCCTTTTAGGGGTGTGGTATTGCCTTTTGGCTGTGGAATTCAACATTAATGAATGCTCGCACTTCATGATACTCGCCCCATGAGCGTAGCTCGAAAAGAGTTTTTGCCGTTCATTTATTCACTCGACGGGCATGGCAGTCTTCATTGTCTGATACGTAAGGAGTGGAGAGCAAGTAGGCATATTTTTGAGGCGCAGTTTATTGAATTAAGTAAATCGAGCCTAAGTGAGCAACCCGAAGCAGAGAATGATGAAACACTGATCACGCTGTGCGATGGTGTCGCTTCTCATGAAACAAATTGATGGTCTTATCAAGATTTACTGGGACTCCTGGCAACTATTAACATGATGATCATAAATTGATTTTGCAAAACAAAAATAAAGGATTCAGGACTTCAGTACCAGTTTGCTCCATTGCAATAATTTCAGTTTTAATTAGAACATTTCTCCTCGATTTAAATGCATATGTGGCTATTAGTAAGCAAAAGGACAGCATTACAACACGATGAGCCATTGACCTCCTGATGCTTTTATTTGCTGCACACTCAATCAGCAATAACTCTCTGTTATAGCCGTCTGTAAGAAAACACGAAGATGAAATGGTTTTCCAACTGCTGCTCCAGGCATCGGAGAACAGCGAGCGTTTTCTTTGTTATTCGTAAACCGTGGGATGGGACAGTTTCGCTTATCAAATTGCAGCATAACCGACCGAGCACAAAGAAAGTCTGTTCTTTTTTCGTAACTCTTCACTATCAAAAAGTCGATCTTGTGAGTGATCGTGAACGCTTAGCAGGAAGCTGCTTCTTGCAATGCTGGAACAGCATGACGTAACGTTCCTAATTTAATGTCTCAATTGTTCGCCGGAGCGAAGAAAGGATGAGATAAAGGACACTACACAAAAGGTTATCGCATCCAACGAAACTTACTCTCCATTTCTTCTCGTTCTACGTGCATTCTGACTAGCTACCCTCTCCATTTCCAATGGGTTAATAAATCATTCCAACTCCGTAGACGCAGGTCAGCCATGTTGGTTTTGTTCCTCCCATCTCTTTCTCTGTTTATCTTCGGATAAAAGAACAACCATTACTGACTGTTGTGAAACGCGACAATCCTCAACACAGAAAAAGAACAAAATCAAAAGAAGTAATACGAAGGGTGAAAAAAGACATTTGTTTGATTTATGCAGGATTACATTTCCCTGTTTTCAACTTTCCGAACCTCGGCGATGTAGGGATACAGCGGAAACGAAACAAAGGGTACCGTTTCTTATAATTTCAACTTTCTTCTACACCTCTAGATAGACCCTTCACATTTCGGATCATCCCAGGTCTCAACCAAAGGATCCGATAAATCTTTCCACACAAAAAGAATTCTCACACAAAATCGTACAAATGATTACTTCAACTAAATCTAATGGCATTGTTAGTTTTCACTTCACGTACGCTGACAATTATTTATGCTGGTCTTGGAATTGGAAATCACTTGGGGTGGGAACGGTTCTCCGTTCGGTAGGAAATCGATCGGTTAATTTGTGTAAATGTGAGTTTAATCCTTCAGTCGTTCAGACCGAAAATCAACCACGGAAACGGCAGAAGTAAATTTATTAATCCGCAAAAATTTACACTTTTCGCATGAACTATCACTCAACGAAACAGAAGAAAAGCATTCTCTGTGCACGTTTTCTCATCAATTCTGTTTGAAATAATTCAACTCGACTTAGCGTTACTGCTTTGCCACATGTAATAAACAAGGCTGTAAATTAGCATAAATTCGCTCTCACTCTGCGCGTTTGGAGGTAGTTATCTTGCTCATACCGTCATAACCCCGAAAAAAATTCAACGAACATAGCTAGCTTCCTCCAGCAAGCCAATGGTATTTGTTATTCAAATCAATTTAAATTATGTCGTTCTTTCTGAACCGTTCTCAATGGAAACCTGCTCTTCCTTCGGTTTCTCCGTACACCGTGCTCCGGGCAGCAGGATGCCAAAGGGGTTTATTATAGATTCAGAATTTCACAGCTCGTAGCCATTTCGGGGTTTTGAAAATGGATTCTCACTTTTAAAAATGAGGTAATTCAAACGATTAGATAAATTAAATGTGAACAAAAGGAAGCCACGTTAGAGGCACACCGCCAGCAGTTTGTTCCGCCATTTAAGCTTATTGTAGGCCTACCGTTTGATGCTCACGGATTTTCAGCTTCCATGGTAAAACGATAGGGAGCTTGGTATGCGTAGAAATAAATAACGAAATGTTATAGTGATTTGGTTCAATCTTTCAACAATATTTTGGAAACTTTAGAAGTTTTGCCATATCCAATATTCATGTTCAAATTCGAGATCGTTTTATTCTAAGGATTCGTAGAGCTTGTAAATTTTTTAGAGAAAGAAAAAATCCTCTACTTAGGCATTCGTTAAATTCAGTGGTGAGTTATTATTAACAAAACACTTTCGCTTGGTTTATCATGTTTAATGGGTAAAACACAGCTCATGGTTGAGTATATCATTTTAATTGAAAATGTGCAAAATCTACTATGAATGATCAATTCCCATCTACCGAACCTGTCAAAAATCAAGCTGCATGATACACTGAAGATATAGTCAATAACAATATTAGGTTCCATTAATCAAACTCCTCCGTTTGAACATTTAAACGATTCTATCATTTTCACCTGTA
This sequence comes from Aedes koreicus, assembly GCA_024533555.2. Lineage (NCBI taxonomy): Eukaryota > Metazoa > Arthropoda > Insecta > Diptera > Culicidae > Aedes > Aedes koreicus. The sequence continues at coordinate 98,619 of JAHHFK020004248.1, forward strand.
TTATTAGGAATGACATATTTTTGGATAAGTTACGGGACGATCAGCTTACGGTTACCAGTCGATAGACGATCGCTTCTCAGTATGAATCATCTATTGCGACATTTTCACCCTGACGAAATCAAACATTCCAGAAAAACACCGTTGAACCAAACGTTCCTCGAGGATTATCATCTTAAAGTGCCTACCGCTATTGGCCCATCTGAGAAGAGACAAAGCAAAATATCTATCATGCTTAAAATGATAAAGGTAGTGGCATCTAGAGTGTAATCTTATATACAAGAAGTGTTCAAGTTTTTTGCCACCTAAATTTGGCATCTTGATCATCTCGATTCTCCACACTTTAACGGGTTTTAAGAATCAAACATTTTTTTTTCGGATTATCAGTTCCAATTTGTGGTTAGGTTCTTCGTTTACGATACTATCTGTACAAAGTTTCACGCGTATATACGACTTTTGGCTGCCTGCTATATCTTTTGGGATCACTCTAGTACCCTAAAACGTGATCATCAATACGGCTGACTGTCATTTTAGACGGTTTATTTGGTATACCACAGAGCATTGTTAAATCAGTGCAAACAAGCATCAGATAGACTTCTTCAATATAATACCAACACCAACGTTAATGCTGATTAACTGGTGTGGGGGGTATTCTGTGTTTGGAGGGGATTTTTGAATGCCAACGTCATTTTACATTTTGAAACGGTGACAACACACTTAAAAACATGTTAATTTTGGTTCTTTGAAGTAACACATATACAGTATGTAAAACAAGTATATCCATTCACATAAATGTCTTGAAATGTTTTGTTGCTTGTAAAGTTCAGAAGTGAATAAGAAGTCAACTCAGAAATCCTTTATTTCTCTCGAAGCAATCAGCAATTTTCTGATGAAGAAAATGTGACTTGGGCGTAAAAACATATTGGCGTAAAAACAAGTTGAATAAAAAAAAAATAGCGCATAAAAAGTATATCCACTTAACGATTAATACTTCGTATGCTCGCCTTTTGCCTCCACAACAGCTCGACATCGTCGTGGCATAGATTCTACGAGCTTCGCAGTAGTGTCCGAATCGATTTTGCTCCATTCATCGTTAATAGCCTGCCTTAATTCTTGAACACTTGTTGGATGATGCTGCTGGACCTTAATCTTCAGGATAGATCACAGGTGTTCTATCGAATTCAGATCTGGGGATTGTGCCGGCCATTCCATAACATTTATCTTACGCTCCTTGAACCAATTTGATACCAGTTTCGAGGTATGCTTTGGATCTCCGTCTTGCTGAAATGTGTACCTGCGGCCTACTTTCAGTTTTTGCACACTTTTTGTAAGGTTTCGCTTTAATCCAAGGCCTGACAATGCCATTGAATCCTTAACCATGACGATTCCTAAAAATTTAAAGAAAGTTATAATTCGAGTTTCTACGATGCCAACACTTTTGAAACCAAACCTCCACCATGTTTGACTGTAGGTATTTAACACTGCCTTTCAAGCTCTCCTGGTCGTCTATATTTCCTTATGATACCGCCAGACCCGAATAACACTATTTATATTCATCTGATCAAATAACTCGTTTCCAGTAGTCCACTGTCCGTGAGATGTGATCTCTCCCCCACTTCAGCCTATTTTTGGCTGACAGCCTAGGTTTCTTGAGCGCAACGCTGTCCTTTAAATTATGCTCGATTCTGCACTGTTTGTGGTGTCACTTTAATTCCGTGGTCATCTTCCAGTTCTCTAGCCAGTTTAGGATCGGATAATTTCTTCTGACGACCTTGTCGATGCAATGGAACAATTAAACCACACTTTTTGAACCTCTGCACAATTTTTGCTACGGTACTGTTGCAAATTAGAACAATTTAGCAATTTCACTGTAGCTTTTTCGACTTTTATGATGTTCTATTATCAATTGACGGATATTCGCTAGTATTTGGGCGTTTTTCGGCATTTTGAAAAGAAAAAATGTAATGTTGGTGGTGTTTTAATACAAACGATACTACAACAGACTAATCACACCTCACTTTGAGAAATGACAGAAATTTGTTTATACACGCTTCAATATTACAATTTTGGTGGATATATTTATTTTGCAACATTTTTGGGTGATGTTTTTGGTTTTGTTCAGAATCGCCTTCAAAAATACTACAAAAGTGTTCTGCAAATAAACTATTTAAGGGATGAGAAATGAAGTAAATGTGTCGATTATGTCAAAGATTATAATGATTTAAACCGACAAAATCGTGTAAATCCTCAAATTATGTCAAGGGTGGATGTACTTTTTATACATACTGTAGTGAAGAACTCTATTTCGTCGTAATAGTGAATTTCCATTTTATCAAGCATAAAACATCCATAATATCAAAAGATACACCATGAAAAGATCAATATCAAGTTTATTCCGATTATAGAACTCAATAGCTACAACACAAAATCTTCGTGAATGTCTAAGTCCACTATTGTTAAAAACAAAAGAAGAGTCCAAAATGTATCTCAAAGATTGATTTTTTGTTGGCAAATCTAACGGTACGTATGGAATGCTATATATATTTCATGTCATCTATTATAGATTTTTTCCCGTGTTGGTCCATATCTGATTGGATAAGAGGTATAAAGTGCAGATTACTCTAAGTACGACGGGAATAAGATCAAAAACCCAACGTGTGTCAATTTCTACAAATGATTGAGTTATTCCAATTTCAAGATTGATTTAATACTGTGTGTTTACGACTAATCCTTCAAAATATAGATTCCATTTTGTGTTAAATAAATTGTTTGTAGGTTTTCAGAGACAGTCGTCACCGTTATAAAACCCATAAGACTGATGACAATGATCACTTCTATTAAAACTGATTTTTTTTTCATAATTTTATTCATGCTTTTCGTCAATTTTGTGAAACACAAGTGATTAATAACCATGACCAATGAAATTTTGCATTGTAGATGAAAACGAACCATACATAAGTCCTAAACGATTAACAACTCTGTTAAGATTTCAAATTGTATGCACTTCTTATGAAGCTTCATTAATTATATAGCAACCAACAAACGTTTTCAGCCTAAGTTTGAAGTTTTAGTGCAAAATTCTCTTCGACAAAGCTATTCCAAATAGTAAGGTCCATAGGTGAACGTTATTGTCATATAAAACAATAATCTTTACTTTTTATTTGCAGCGATAAAGATACATATGTTTAAGTAAGTAGTAGATTGTCAAATTTAAAGCAGCTTTGTTATTATTTTTTTGCTTTAGCTCTTTCAATTCAAATTTTTCAGCAGAAGAGTATTCCGATGATTTTTAGAGTACCAAAACATTCAACTTTTACTGTACTGAACTTTTTTTTATTGTTTTAGACGTTGATCTCGCTCAAATAAAAAAAAAAATGTTACAACAGCATTCGGAAGTATTTTAACTTAAACGTTATACAGCGTAAAACTAGAGAGGGTTTTCTTTTTAATTGTGAAAAAGACGTATTTTTTAAATGAATCGGTCATAATTCAAGAACGGTAAACCATATCTGCAAGTTTTTAAGTATAAAATGTGCTTTTCAAAACTTTAGAAGTCCTCATAAATGATTAATGAACCGCGAAGCACAACTAAGAAACAAGGAAGAATACGTTTTAAGCCCTTGTTCAATATTTTAGAGCGAATTTGTCTTCCAAAAATTTCTTTCAAAAAGTTAAATTGGAAAACTAGGATGATTCTTATTTTCATTAACTTTTTTTGAAAATGTTACAGATTTATTTGCAAAAATAAAGGTAATTTATAAAAGATAAATAAAGAATATTTATCAAAGAAGTTGCATACTAGCAATCTGCATGCAATTTTGCAGAACGTAATTATCCTATAGCTTCTTAAACAACTGAATTAGAATTCCTATAAAAAATAGTAATTCTACTCAAACTTTTTACTCAAAACTTTCCAGCCTTGCTTTTATTTTGGAAACATCAGAAGACACAATTTTTCTTGTACTGAACTAATCGCTATAATTTCCAAAACAAAACAAAAAACGATCATATATATATAATACCGAACAGTAAAAGTCCTTTCACATTCAATTGAGAAATATTATTTCTATCTGCTACAACCAGAGTGATCAACCTCTGAAAGGGACGTTTTTTTATTCAAAAAAAAACAACTAAAATATTAATTTGGCGACTGATAGTAACAACTTCAGTACAGGTTACTCTAGAAGTCGTAGGGAAACTACTTTGCTGAGGACATTGAAATAAAAAAAAGTAAGATTAATCTAACTGATTTGTATAGGTACAGCCTTAAAAAACATCAAGAATTAATCATAAATCATGAATAGAAGGACCTCACTGTTACCGATATTACACTTATTGCCGATACAGCGTATATTGCACAACTCAAAGTTTCAGAAGGTTGAACATGGTGTTTTTTGGAAGCAAAATTTTGCTCGGCTTTTTTTTGCTACTGAGTGCATAAGCAAGAATGCCCTCAGAAGCGTCTGCTGCCTTCCTCCGGTCCCACAAAGGTGACACTCTGTTTTGGTCGGATCGCATCGTGCCATTGCGGTGATGGAGTAGTACGAAGCCAACGATTGTGGTTTTTGTGCCGAAGGGAGGCAAATCCACCAAACTCGCCAGAACTTCGCCCAATAGAAAAATTCTGGGCGATTATGAAAGACAAGCTCTGGAAAATAGGGAAGGTCTTCAAAAACGACAAGGATTTAAAGAATGAGTGGATGAAAGTGTGTAAAAAAGATGGCGCAATTGTTGCACAGGTTCTGATGGGTAGTCCATGGTGCGGGCATTTAGCCTAGGAGAGGAGGTTGGAACAAACCAACTTTGCAAAAATTTAGCTTATACAGTGACGGACAATACAATAAGACCAAAGCCGGATTTTTTCATTCATCACTTTAAAAGTTACAGACATACGACAAAACAATAAGACCACTTTTTAATTTCCATAAAGGATGCTCGAATTTTGAGGATCTGAATTTTGATTATTGATGCACGGGTCATTTTAATATCAGTATACTATAGATTGTAATTCACACTCATCAACATGGCCTAAACTATGGATATCAAAAAAGGAGGTCTTATTGTTTTGTCGTAGGTGGTGTTTCTGAAGTGGTGAATGAAAAATTATGAATTTATTAAAGATGAAAATTCAGGTTATTTCTAGGCTATTGCCAAAATTTCAGTTCAATTACTTCACGGGAAAGTGAAAGACAAGCGTCTTTGTGTTCATTGATTCCACGAGAGTTTAAAAAATATCCGACTTGAAATGAATTTTTTGGGATCATTTTTCTCTGCTGCATTTTTTTCCAAGTATAATCTTTATAGCAATGAAGGACGGAAATCAGTTCACTGCCGAAGTTTTGGTCCACTTTATTTTTAAACGTCAATTGAGGGATCTAAAAAAATGTTTGATATTAAAATAAATAACATAGTTACTGGAAAAAATATCAACCATAAAATAAAACGAGAAAGCGAAGGATTAGTGATTGCTTATCTCTGATGGACACGCGTATACAATGTGCATAGTTCTTTCTTCTCCTTTTCTCCTTGCCGGCTTAATTTATTATTAAACTGTTTAAGACTCGATAAATTGTCCCAAGTCCTCCCTTAGCTCATTTGGTAAAGGCGGAGCTACAAAGCAACACGACGCTGTTGTTGGCTGGGTTCGATTCCCGGTCTGGTCTAGGAATTTTTCGTTAAGGAAAATTTCTCGACTCCCTGGGCATAGCGTATGATTGTACTTGCCACACAATCATACTAAAGCAAAAATGGTACATGGCATCGAAAGCTCTCAATTTATAACTGTGGAAGTGCATTTAGAACAGCAAGAGTAAGCAATAAGCTAATTGTGAAAGCAATTAGCTTGAAATACTAAAAACACAAACGAAAATTGTTCCAAGTCTTACAAAACTTCTTGATCGCAATTTCGGCATATGATTTTCAATTCTGTTACTGAATGTTCAGCATTAGATAAAAAAAATGAGTTTACTTGGAGGTTTGGCGTTCGAGAAGAAATGTGAACATTTATTGATATGAACTTAATTCACGTACCTTGCGTTTGAACGGGTATTTTATAGCGAGATGATTAATAAATATAAAGATTTAATTCTAGGAAAATAGGCACCTATGCCCTTTAAAAAATCAAAATCTGAATAATGTTTGGTAGAGAAAATCTAACAAAAAAAACATTCAAGAAAACGTTCAAAGACTAGATCAAAGAAATAAGAGCTATATTCACATGTGCTGAAATTCAGAGCAAATCGTGGTTCGTTATGGCTTAGTTCATACAAAAAAAAAACACAACGAATATAATTTGTATTTATCAATTGAATATAGAAAAGCGCTAGAAATTCATATACTATGGGAGGAGGAGGCTAATGGTTCTGTTGTTGGATGAATGCCATCTGCTGCAACATGCACATGACTTTCTTCGTGAAACTAATGTTGTCCACCTGACTCCAGACATAGCGAGAGAAGAATATTATTTATATTTGATTGCTGGAGTTAAGTCAGGTGTTCAATACAACTATATCAAACAAACGTTATACATTGTTTTACGTCATTGTCATGCTTAGATAAATTTCAATATTACAAGCTATTCTTCTCTTGAGAAAAATGGTAAAATTTCAGAACATTCTTCTCATTCTGGTATTGGTGACACCAAAATTTTATGGAAGTTGTTTCTACGCTTCCAAATGCAGATGTCTCTCCAGTTGCTGTGGCGAGCGAGAGATGCTCTCTATATCCTCTACTAGCTCATCAACATAAGAACAAGCCACAAAACGGTATTCACCATCCCTGCTAACAGCACGGCATATCGTCGGTTGTTATTCTGGAGAGGAAACAACAAACCCCGCTCGAACAGTATGCGTCGTTGCGAAGAGGTGAGTATCAAACCAACCACCCGCCACTAGTCGCTTGCAATGAGACAACGCATACATTCAAACGAGGAAGCTTGCTTGGTCGCTCCATCGCCATAAGGAATGCTATCTGTTCTGAGCGACATCGTGTTAGGAACGCATACACTGACAAAGGAATATGTTTGCTACTGGCGGATGAGGTTTGTGTCAACACTCAAAATTCAGTTTTATGGTACAATTAAAAAGCCATAAAATGGTCGTAAAAAGTGTGTGGTACTTCTGCCGCACTCCTTTTCGTTTATAGATCGGGTCGCCCGGCTAGTGCTTATGTTTACTGCTTGTTTAATTTATAACGCTCCAACCAAAACAAATAATTAAATTAAACGATAATGATGATCGTAAAGGCAAGTAGTAAGGTATAACTTTACGAGTCATCATGTGATTTACTAACTTACCTTAGCGCCACTACAGCGATCATCTTGCATGATGATAGAACCAAACGCGGTTGGGTTATCATTCGGACTAGGTTCTCTTGTTTGTAAACGAACTGCAATGAGTTCATTGATCTGAAAGCGATAATCCTTTTCCTATTGACAATAGGTCAGATCAGCCTACGTAGTAGCAATTGCGCATTTCGATTAGTTAATAATCAACATGTGAATGGATCAAAAGAAGAAACGGAGGACGAAAAATTGGTTCCCACATAAAATTAAGAGCCTGGTTAGTCGTAAAAACTAAAGTTGCCATAAAAAAGTCGTAAAAATGAAATAAAAATCACAGTAAATTGTGTTCACTCGCTCGTTGTTCATATGAATAGCCCATTGAGACGGTGTTTGGATGATGCCAAACCGTCACCCATTGATGGGTGTGCTGGCCAATATGCTTCCTGATTTTTTTTTATTGCTTGGTAGTCTTTGGGTCAACCCCTAGCGAATGGAAGAAGCTCGAGACGGATTATCACTTGCTCAGGGTAAATATGCTTGCCACTTGTTAATGGGATATCAGCAAGTGTTGACTTTCTGACAGTTTTTACGGAGATCGTCATATTGATTTACTGGCCCATCCACGTCAGTCAGCTGGAAGCCGCAAAGCGTAACAGAAAGAGAGATTAGGATTCTCAACGAGGCACAGAAGTGTTAAATGCTATCATAAAAATGCTATAAACTCGGGTAACGATTATACGGTTGCGGTGAACCTGAGTCGGGCCGTTTGTTTGTTTATATACTTTCAATGGATGATCTTGGGATTTAAATGTTTCTGTCGGGAGGCGTACGGGTGTACTTTGAAAGGGTATTTAAATCAGACCTATGAATGATAATGAATGTGATTAAGCTTAGAGGAACTGGCAACGAACTGTTTTTGATGTACTTGTGCCACTGCTTGAAAGGAAATGCAATCAAGGAATGTCGAGTGGCTGCATCCAAGTGGGTGGCAATCGGCAAATGGAACGCATTCCGTTTTGTGCAACGTGTGGTGCAGATGTTTAAAGATCTTAATATATTGCTATTCGCGGAAATGTATTATTTCACATTGAACCTAATATTCTGTTTTCTTATTCCTTTTCAGATGGAAACGCTGAACGAGAGGTAAGCTCTACGTTTTTTGCATAAGGAATTTAGATGTTTTGATGTTCATTGATGTATCATTCAGTTTTTTTATCATATCGATAAATGTAAGATTCTTCTTATCAAAGATTTATTTTGTCTTCATGGACGATTCGTTCTGTTAAAATTTTCCACTCCGATGAGTCTGCATTTTCGGAGTCGTTTTTATAAACAATTGGGGGAATATTATAATATAAAGCATGTAATGCATTCAATGAAAATGCGTGGTTATTTTACAAATGTTCTCAATGGAGAATGATCGTTCCTTACTTTTAAGTGATTTTTGCTACAATTAAAAAATTACCGTCATCATGGCCGATTTGCATCGAATTTAAGAAGGCACAATCAACAAGTATTATTTATTAAAATCTTATCTGAACTGCAGCATACAAGTTTATTAGTTTGGCCTGTGAACTCTTCAAAGTGTATGCTTTCAAAAAATTGAAGTGGTGATTCAAATCGGCCATGGTAGTGGCTATCTTTATATTCTGCTGATCTTTATCTTTATCTTGTTTTTTTTTTCGGAAGTTATTTCGGCTCAATTTATTTACTGTAAGCGGAATCTCCTTTCATTTGAAATACCTAAACCTTTGTTTAGTTTTCTTAATAAGTTTAATCGAATCATGAAAACGTAGTTATATTGGAATAATTTTTGACTGAATAAATTTGAAAAAAAAAACGAAATAAATAAATTCCTGTCTTTAAACACTTCTGCAATTTGCGTTTTTCTATATTTCAAACTCTACATCAAAGTGTCGTGCTTCATGAGTGGAATTATGAAAATTGATTCTGGCATAAAAACATGTCACTATTTTTTTTTATAATAATTGTTTTTTATGATATATTTTTTGTAGTGAAAAATATTCTTTTTTTTGTGTATTTTTTTTAATATATTTTATTTATTAAATAAATTAATTTCTTTTTTTTTCCAAATATAGATGGGGGCGACCCATGTGGTGCTGCCAACAGAACCATTGGTGAAAAAAAAGCAAAAAAAAATTTTTTTGGACCGGGTAAAAATATATTTTTTTTTTTTTGGGTTTGGTTGGCAAAAGAAAAAAATTTGATAGTTATTTTTTATTATTGGGGGTAGAGGGAGGGAAAAATATGATTTTGGGGATGTAGGAAAAGAATATAAAAATAGTTGATTATATTATAAGGGTGGATAAAAAAAATCTCGAGTACTTTTTCAAACAAACGTATCTGATTTTGTAAACAAAGAAGGGAAGTAAGATTCAAACGTTAAATTCTTGAAACCCTTAGCACTTTCATGCAAACTAGGGCCACCAACACAAGTAAAAACATTTCCCTAACATGGTGATGCTATATTTCATGAGGGTGATGAGAGTTTTGAGAAATTTACGTTTGAATCATACTTTCTCTCTTTGTTTACAAAATCAGATACGTCTGTTTGAAAAAGTACTCGAGATATGTCTCCGACCATTTTCATGGAAATTGTACCATTATATGGCGTTTACACTGCGTGAGTTTTATTGTGAAATGTGTCCTAGTTTCGAAAATAGAGTCGAAGGAACACGCCCTTTGAAACCCCTTTTTTTTCGCCGGGATGGGGAAAGTTTTAAGCGTGGTTGTGTGGATTTGGGGGGTTTGTGGGGGGAGGGGGGGTGGGGGAAAAGTTTTTGTGTGGGTAGGGGTACCGTGGGGTGGGTAAAAGCTGCACTTGACCAAAAGTTTCTTGCAGAAAGCCAAGAAACGAGCCGGACTCCGTTCATTCAAAGTTCAGAAAGCTCCAAACCGCATTGAAAAACAGAATAGGACAGCTAAAACACGTTCGCGTAAGCTGTACACACAAATGTTGACGAAACGACACTGCTGCATCATGAACGATTAAACACACGTAAAAGCGGACTCTAAACAAATTCCCGGCAACCATTATGTGACTGCGAAAGACAAGTTCGATGTTCCAGAGTCTCTCAGGAAATAGCAAGTGTCAAAGTTCCCCCAAAAATTCATGATTTGGCAGGGGATTTGTTCGTGTGGTAAATGGAGCAAGCCTTTCGTGACAACTTCAGCTGTAAATGGTCAAGTATACATGAATGAATGCCTGAAAAAACGACTGCTTCCGTTTCTCAACGTTCCTACAATTTTTTGGACCTAGCCTCTTGTCACTACTCCAAGGATGTTCTGGAGTGGTACAAGACGAATGGTGTCAATTTCGTGCTGAAGGATCTTAATCCCCCAAACTCTCCAGAGTTGCAGCTAATTGAAAAATATTGGGCTATAATGAAGCACGAACTTCGTAAGCATCCTAAAGTTATCACTACAGAACAGGAAATGTTGAAGTCATGATTGAAAGCGGAAAAAAATATCGGTTCAAGCGTTGTACAAAATCTTATGTGTGGTATTAAGAAGATAGTTCGGGCTTTTGTATTTGGTAAAGAAATACAGTGAAATAAAAATACTTAAACCAAGATTATACATTGTATTTTATACCCTGAATATTTCATGACAATCGGTTGAGAGATTTGTTTTTCAGGGCGAATTTAAAGTGATGCAATTGAACTGTGGACACCCTTTACTTGCACTAATAAGCAAAATAAATGGCCCACCTTACGTTTTTTATTTTATTTTCTCTCATTTAATTTGGCTCAAATTAAAGTGAACTACAGTGTGTCTGTTTTGATAACTTTAATTTTGGAATTCTATTTTTTATTGATAACATCAGTTTTGTCAACCCTGGCATCGAGAATTGCCCATAAATTTAACAAATTTGACGGTTTGTTCCGACAGCACCAGGAGGAAGACATTATCTTCTTGGCAGTATGCTTCGGGTCGTTGTTTCGCTGAAATACGATCGTGCCTTGGATTCGGCGCTCCTGAAGCTCCTCAGCTAATTTGCACCACACACGAACCCGCCGCTTTCTTGTAAACAGCTCGAATTTTGATTCGATCGTCCAGAGAACCGTTTTCCAGAATTGCACGGGTTTAGTATACCTATGCCAAAAACAAAAAAAGTGTACAGGGTGTTTACCAAATTAAAGTAATACGAAATAAAGGAGAGAAATTCAAAAAATGATTAGGTGGGCACTTAATTCTAATGTCGTCCAATACGAGCAGAACCAGCGTTAGGTACAATCATGAATATCTAAATTTAGTAAAACTAAATAATATTTGCTGAAAAAATCTGATATCTAGAATGCTTCGTTCGAAAGTTCCATAACATAATTCAGGAAATATGAAGTTACTAATTTTGTCATTTATGGTTTGGTCCACTTTGGAATGAGATTAAAATTTTCATTCCAATTGCACAAAATTAAATGCAAACTACTTTCAACCGCTTCACTAAATTTTGGCGTCCCGCATTAAAGTGCCGGGATAAGTAAAAAGAACGAAGTTTCTAGTATTGCTACCAGTGAGTTTTTATGAAAATGCAGAGTATTGCTTCCACCTAAGCAAGTATCATGGAAACACGTTCCTACACATTCGTTACATGACCTTTGTTCAAAAACAGGCGGTACTTAGTTTAAAGGCACCAGCATTTATATATTGAAATCGGCATCTACATTATTTCATCTTAATCTGTATTATTTCAGCTGAGTTGGTGATAAAAATAGAAATTGAGGATGTTACATAACATGTTCATGTGCTTACTCCAACTGGATTGTTTTGGAATAAAATATAATGAGTGTCATATATAGAATGTTTTAATATCTTTATAAGACTTGCAATGTTACTTGAGCAGAATCTTGTCTGTAATACCCGTTAGCGAGGAAATAACTTCTTGGCGCTTTACTGAATCTCCTTTTTTGATTATTTATTACTTCATGTAACATGAATAATGAGGTTGTCAATATCGGTGTCATTGTTTGCTCTCTTTGCAATGAATTCGATGATTGAGCATGAGCAGTTGGTACTAACATACATCCACAATGAGTTAACATAAAAAGAACATAAACATAAACGTAAACATATGCATACTTCGAAAAATAGCAAATGTAGGCAACTAGCCGTATTAACGATCTCTGATGGATGGATTGATTTCATATAAAGACAAATGAAAGGTCTTAATCATATTATTCAATTCTTGCACTTTTTAACCATACTATTTTCAAAACGATACTGTTGACAAATATTATCCCAGTAACGATCGTTCACCTACTTCCCAAAAGGAGCCACACGACAAACTTTCTCTCAATCTAACGACATGGGCATTACGCAACCGACAACATGGATTCAAAATTCAGCTTGTACACATGTACTACCTTTCTTCTCATTCCCACAGGGAAGCCGAAGACAAAAGATAATTTTAATTTATTACCCAAAACAAGCAAGCATAGTCTACCTTTAGTCTTACCTTGAAGTCCAAAGAGCATCACTTTCTCCTGTTATCTTATGCTCTGGTGCAGGGAAAAAAGCTAACCATGAGGCAAAATTATTAGGTGAAAAATCGAAACAATCAGATGGTTATGATTTATGAATTACTTTCGGTCGAATTTTGCCTTTTCAAAGTAAGGCTTCGGTTTGTTCTTTAGAATCATTCAATAGAATATCGACATATGAAAAAAGAAAACATTCACATAGGTGAAAGGAGTTTTATTTTGCCAAACTTCTGATAGGCGTGAAATATTTATTACTCATTTTAATTGGGTTGGATACTTTTTTTTCTGGATGATATAGTAGCAATTTATGGCTTGTCCAAGTGTCGAAATTCAAGAAAAGCTTTCAAACCATATTCGAAAATATGAGCTGCGCTGGATAGGGTAGAAGGCTTCAACACAGTAGTGTGATTATTCTTCCGGTTGGGGAATTCAGAGGCGAACACGAAGGGAAAGCATTGCTTGGCTAAGCATGCCAGGAGTCTCATAAAGTGGTAAATTTATGTACAGAAAATCAAAATAGACAAAAGCTAATGGGCAATAAGCAAGTAGTAAAAATCATTACGAACTCATTCTATACCAGAAAGCCAGAGGGAGGGAGACACAAAAAAGAGCATGGATAGCTTTCCACATGGATGTATAGAGTGAGTGGTTCTTTCTTCCAAGGATCCAACAATATGGTATCGGCTCCAGCACGCTGAAATCTCTTGGGTTTCATCAACTTGTGACATCGTTCTCGAACTGGCAGCCAATAGTTGAGGCCGGTTGGTCAAAGTGAAGGATGGAACGCCAAGGAGATAGAGAATGAACATAAGCTATTGGGAAAACAAAGAAACGACACAGTTTTTCTTATGGGCTGCCTTGCCCGATGGCTATCTCCGGGTACATCTTTTATATTTTCATATCAGTGTTGCCTTCTTCTAGTCGGAGTGGAGTTGGCTTCCAATCAAGATGATAATTTATCGGGATTGCCGGATAGAAAAGAGCTGAGAATGACACAAGTGCAATCGCTTTGTATACTCCCACTGGGAGCTGGTAGGATTGCTGGATTTTCATCTCCCATTGGGTCCATCTAAATACTATTCGAAAGATGACATTATCATTTCATCATTTTTATGATTTTGAACATTACGTATAGCAGTTTTTATAACTCGATTTTTATTCTGTTTGCTTTGGAAGTAGATAAATTCTCGCATGTGCTCGTTGCCTGTGTCTATTTCGGGTAGAAACATTTGGCAGCATATAAGTTATTGTAAGTTTTAAGTAAGTAACAACATCTACAGAGTGGTGAAGAAAAATCACCCGAGCATGAACTGAAACTCGAACTCGTGCTTGCAGATAGGGTTGACAAATTCTTCCTGATACTTCATCGAATGAGTCCTATTTTCAACTAGAAACCCTGTTTCACCATAATCGCCGTACCACTCAGTCGATGGAATTTGTTGCTACAAAGATGACAAGGGATATATAAATGTCTTATAAGTCAGTGCTTACTATTGCTGGGTAAAACCTTGGTTTGGTTTATCTCTACTGCGTTTGAGTCACTTTGGTGTACATCGTATGAAACAATTCCGCACGATGGCGACAAGAGTCGAGAAGCATTGACGACAAAACGCCAAAATCTGACGGTACACTGGATGGGAAACGAATCGAGCGCAACGAATGTGAATGCAGCACCACCACCACCACCACTTCACCAATTTCCAACCCTTCGTTCACAAAAACTCCACTTGGTAGAGCACGTAGCGATCTGTTGCAGCCAAACCCAGAAGCACATGTCAACCAGAAAGAAGGGAGAAACAACTCGGGGGAGGCAGAAAGGCTTCACACACAGTTGGAATTGAGAAACAGAGTAGCAGTAGCAAGCAAGCATAGAGGGGGCACACACAACACATAAAATAACTTCAATTTCAAATTGACTTTGTTTAAGTTTTTATGGTGTGCTGGTTTGATTGTCGTTTTTATCGTTTTATAGCGATATTATATTGTTTGTTGGTATTATTTTTTTCGACTTTCATGTGTATTTTACAAAACGCGGAAATTCAACTCTCAAACCATCGTTTGCTCTCTGCCAGTACATGAAAATTACCAGTAAGTGAAGGAAGTTAATTAAATTAGACTTAATTGTCCTACCGAACAGAAGCAAAAAATAAATTTAAAAAAGCTTCCTCAAACGACAACAGAGTTTCATTCAGGTGAGACCCCGGAGAGTCCAAGCAAATGGATGCGAATGAATAATAATGATGTGTACGCGCCGTGATAATAAAGCAATTAATGCTTGTCCGAGTCTATGACCGTCATTGCCATCGGAAGCATCCTTTCGTCGAGTACGCCCCGGAAAGGTCGCTCGCTTGTTGAGTACCATCGGTGAAGGGTTGACATTTCAAACATTACACACATTTCCCTAGCACCACTATGAGGCCAGGTTAGACCTTTGTTGAACTACCGAGAGGGGACTCACATATGAGAGTATGCTTTATGCAGATAGCAAAAGTGCGCAAAAGGAGTGATAATAATTTTATGATTCGTAATAATTACAGCGGTCGTCGTAATAACAATAATATAACAATTATGAATAGGTCCGGTGGCGCTTTCATATGAGGACGAGGTTTTCATAATTCCGTTTTGAGTAATTGGTCCTGGGTCGTAAAGCTTTCTGTGTTCAAGGGGAGTATTTGCTTTTCAACTGATGGATGAATAAGTGTGATGAAATTGGTATTATAACTGCTAAGCCTGAACATTTTATAAATACAGACTGGTCAATTGTTATGTAAATAATTAGTAAACACTGCCTTTGCCGTGGTAATATCGAGTCTTTATACACTAGCTACATTAAAGTACCTTCAGTGAAATTACAATGTGTGGCTCTACGATGTTATATTTTTGAAGTTTATGAAGGCTAATATCACGAATATGTTTGAAGGTGCGTTGTCACAAACCTATTGTTGTTATAAAAAAATATAAAAAAAAAAAAAACAATGCTGCTTTTAGGGTGGGGGGGGGTTTGTTTATGGGGGGGGGGGGGGGGCTTCCCTTGGCAACGGGAAAATTGCTAAAATGCGGTATTAGATGTATGTATGTATGTAAGGTAGCCACCATCCCTTCTAAGACCTTGTCATGTATGCAGCTCCACTTAATAGCAAGATCAAATTGAGTTACCGATTTGCATTCACAGTAACGCTGTATGAAGGGCCAAAAACGGTGGGGCGGACCCGTAAGCAGAGACACTTACGCGAAACCCGCGGGAACATAAGAATCTCCTTCCAACGATACGATCCAACAAATCGAATAACCCAATTCGCAATACTCATTAAGCTTTCTACGGGATGGCTTGTTAAGAAGGGCGCGTCACTCTCACTGAAATTGTTGGAGTAGAATTCACAGCACCACAATCGAATCGGTAGGATAAAGAAAATGATACTGTTTGTTCCCTCCTAGACGCCGGTTGTCATACCACTCCATTGTCCAATTCCAGCTTGAGTGATACCCTGATGCTCCCTCCCTTCCCAATATATATTTAATGTCATATAGTAATGTATAAAATATAGTGAATTAATATTATAATTATAATAAATATAGCGAATGAATATTATAATGACAAATAATATAGTGAATGAATATAAGAATGAAAATAACAATTCCATTTGTGGACCTGAAAGTTTAGACAATGTAGCTGCGAGAAAAAAATTGATTTAAAATTATCTCATCAAACTTGGAATATCCATGGATAATCTGAAATTATATAGCAATAGAATAGTAAACCTAAAATTTCGATGTGCTGTTCCGTTTCCTTGCAATAATTTATGTAGTGAGTCTCATCTGAAATAGCGATTTTAATGAAATGAATTTAAATGCAATTATGTCACATCATTTAATATCACAACATAAAATAATAAACTGACGTTAAAATATAAAATAATAATACCAGCAAGCCAGTAAACTATAGTAGAATACATATATCCGTAACTAATCTGACCATCCACTCATCGAAAGACTGTTGCAGTTTCTATTGAAATAAGATCTACTAAGATTAGAATTTGTTTTCACAATAATAGTCAGAGAACATAATAAGCGTAGGTACAAGATATATATGACATCTACTGGTATGTTACTGAAAATAAAAATTAGATGTGTATTAATGTCATAATAATATTAGAAAAACTGAAGACAGCTAATAATAAGGCGAAATAAATTTCAGATGAGTATGAATCTAAAAACTGAATCTTAATAAAACTAAAATAAAAAATTAGGAAATTGAATTTTTCTATAGCTCTTGTACACCCATAAATGATTCCTCATGTCTGTGAAATAGGAAATGAATGATTGTAAACTGTTAGGTTTTGAATTAATATATATTTCTGATGAAGAAGGAAAGTGCTGTTTTAAGTAGAATTTTTCGAATATGATCCTTTCTAAAAAAAAACAATCAAAACCTTCCTATCTTTTCAAATACATAACGTAGGTTAGATGAGCTATAACTGACAAGGATGCATAAATGTGAAGCTGAAAATGACTTATAAAAAAGCATACAAAATGTAGTGAATGGATGTTATAATATAAAACGATAATAATTTCATTTGTATTTACGTGTCTGCAGATTGTGGTCCTGCTGCAATTGTATACGGACCCGCACATCCACCATGAACCTGAAAGCTTAGATAATGTATCATGGCCACCAGAAAAAAAAATTGATTTGAAATTATTTTACAAAACTTGGGATATCCATGGATGATCTGAAATTGTATAGCATATAAAGAATAATGAACCTAAAATTTCGATGTGCTGCTCTGCTAATAAATGTGATATAACCACAATGGAACTGACTCTTAGCTTCGGGTCTTGATCCCTACTGAGCCCTTGCGGCACGTCAAGCCGGCCAGTTCAGCGCAAGGGTTACAACCCTTGTTGTGAGATTCCAAATCGCGTATGGAGTTAAAATTAGAGAAATCACAACAAAAATGTAGCATACTATGATATAGATATAACACAAACATAACAAACTTGGTAACAGATTTGTTACGACATAACAAAATCATATGTTCATCTGATACTTTGCGTAACTTGAATATGTCATTGTACCTTGATTAGTTATGATTATATTATATTGTTTCCTGAGTGAAAGCCTCTTCAAACAAATTGGCTAGCAAAAGCTAGTCGAAGTTCTTGTTCATCAATAATTATGGTCAATTAATTTTAAAGCTTATCAAGATGCAAGTTTCCATGTTTAAACCAAATTATTTTCATTCGTTCTCTCAATAGATGTCACGCTTTTTTTTATGAGAAGTGTGTGTTTTTTTTCTAATGTCATTATTTTTCAAAAGGAGGAATATAGGGATGCAAAATTGAATGCATAAGAATAGTGTAGATTTGACGTATATTTGTATATGCATAGATGCATAGAGAATTCGGAATGATCATGGTGAAATATTGCTCTGAAAGGGTTTATTTTTTTAGGATGAATCGACATACCCAAGTAACACACAAGTTGTATACCGGTTGAAAATACTTTTATATGACTAGATTTGGTTATATAGTAGCTTACTCAACATAAAACCGTGAAGATGTGTTACTCGGGTATTACATTAAAAATACTCTAATATTTGGTTTGCTTTCAATTTTTACACTACTAATTAATTATTAATGCGCCAATTAAATTATAATGTTTTTTGAAAATTGGAAATATCTTCTCAACACCATGGGATCCCAGTATTGAACAGCAGTTTCTGCTAGAACCAAAGATGTGAAGAGAAAGTATCGATAGGTCCGATAGAGCTCGGCAGGTTATGAAAATTGAATAGAAGTAGTTTGAAATTGAGCGTAGGGCTTTGTATTGGCAGTATTTCGAAGCAGACATAGACATCTTTGCCAAACATCCCACTGCGGGGTAGGTGAAGGCAGGGACAAGTCCGCCACCTTCATTGGCAAAAATGTCTATATCTGATCGCGCTCAAACACTGCCAAAGGCACAGAATGGTTTTAGCGATGTGTAACCACTGTTTTTACACCCTAAAGACTAATTTTTGTTAATTTTTTTCCTATTTTTTTGTGAGAAAAGTATGGAGGTATGACCTTAAAGTTAGATCATTTAGAAATGATGCACTTTCAAATGCGTGAATTTCCTATACTTTGATTTCAATCGAAAAACTTTCTGAGAATGAAACAATGGTAATATTATTTTATTTCATAACAATAATTGCAAAAAATCATTCATCGTTATTTCCAAGAAATGTTCACACTTTCTGTTGATGCTGCTCATAAGCCGGCACACAATTTCTCTTGTGATGGCTTTGGCTAGCTGACTCCAAAAATTCGTCATCTGGCCAATGTCACTGGTGGCTGCACCCTTCAGCTTTAGTTTACGCTTAGTTATCGCCCAATTCTTCACTATGGGACGAAACTGAGGACAATTTGGTGGATTCAGCTCTTTTGTGATGAACTGGACCCCTTTAACGTTGTACCAATGTAGAACTTCCTTGCTGTGATGGTAGCTGGTTAGATCTCGCCAAAACGTAACTGAATCATCATGGGACTTAACGAAGGGTAGCATCCGATTACCAGGCAGTCCCTTTTATACACAGTTCATTGTTTTATCC
The DNA here is from genome assembly GCA_024533555.2 of Aedes koreicus. Lineage (NCBI taxonomy): Eukaryota > Metazoa > Arthropoda > Insecta > Diptera > Culicidae > Aedes > Aedes koreicus. Next base: position 117,989 of record JAHHFK020004248.1, read on the forward strand.
GTCACAAAAACTCTGGTTTTCTTGCCACAGGAACAGATACCTTGCCAAATCATGATTTTTTTTTCGGGAACTTTTCCTCGAAAATAAACTTGAATCTGCCATGAACCTTGCCGCGACCCTTGTAGAACTTGAGCCCCGGAATTAGTTTGAAATCTGCTTTAACATATGTTTCATCATCGATCAAGAGACATCCATCGAGTTTTGTCAGAACTTGATCGAACAACTTACGGGCCCGAGTTCTGGCCACCGTTTGTTGTTTGAGGCTTCGATTGGGTTGTTTACTTGCTTGGTAACAATTATGACCTTTTCGGAGAAGGATTTTCCGCACAGTACAACGGTTGGCATTCAGTTTTTTCGCCATAATCATCATAATCATAATCTGAAATGTTGGGATCAGCCTTGATCTCCCGAATAACCTTCACCCGCAGTTGACGACCAACCGTTCTACTCCAATGCCCGATTTGCACTGTGCGGGCAGTTGTTAAAGCTTCCTTGTTCTCTTCAATCACTCTCGCCACAGTACTTTTAGGATAATTTATAATATTATATGGAATATAATCTTGAATCTTTTTTTGTTCTCATTGTTTTGTATAACTCAGAATTTCCAGTTTTGTTGGTCAAACAATAAACCATACATTTGCTAAGGTCTTAGGTATCACGATACGATTTAAATTTACCAATGATCAACTTTCCCAATTGGCGGCTAACAAATGAAATGTATAAAATTTACATATGCTTCAATGCAAATATATCTGCAAGCTTGATTTGCACAGAATAAAGTAAGTTTAAACAGCAATATTTGAACTTGGAAAACTAGGAGACTTCAAATTAACACTTCACTTAATCAATTAAAAAAATATATAAAAAAACTGAAAAACTTTTAAAACTATCACTAGCAAATGCGAGAAAATTCCTTTCAATTCCACTAGAAAAAGCTTATCCTTTGACGGATAGGCCTATTTCGTCTGCGACTAACAGACTTCTTCAGTGTCGAGTGCTTAACTTGAAGGGAACAAGTTTGAAAAAGAGTTTCCGGTTTTGTTTTGTTTTGTTTTGTTTTTTTTTTTTTTTTTTTTTAAAGTAATCAAGTGAAGTTTTAGTACAAGTATTTCTAGTTTTCAAATAGCAAACTTTCTTCTAATACGCTCGTTAAAGTATTTAAAAAAAATGAAATATTTGAACTTTTGAACCTTAAAGTGTATGGGATACAATTAAAAGCATTCATGTGAATTGTACTCCATTCCTGGTCAACAAACAGAAATTGTGAACAAACATAGTGTGTCGTATATTTTTAAACAAAAACAAACATAATCCAACAATAAATCATGACCTTTGCTTTGGAACATTTTCATTAAAGTGATACATTTTCTGAACTATTGAAAAAAAAAATGCTTGATATATTGCATATTGGATCCTGATCAAGCTTAAAAAATATGAGTTAATTTGAAGCACCACAGGAGTTGTTCAAAGTGTTTCATTTTTGTATGGAAATAACTATGGGAACTCAAGCTTTACCAACAACTCACACAAAATAAACAATTCAACTTATAACTTACAACTGATTAACTGATTAGATACAAATTTAGCTGAAGAAACAACTGTTTTGCCTTAATGTGCTCTTTTAAATGTGTGGTTGAGTTACTGCTAGTTTTATTTTTGCTTATATTATTTTGATGACTGAATTTAGAACTATAGAAATTATAATATATAAATATATGTGTTATTAACCATGATTATTGTACTTAATTCCTCGTACTTCAATCATCAATTTATTCAGCTGAACAGTTGATTGAGTATTTTATTTAAAATTTAGCTCGTGGAGCAAAATGTCCTCGAATTAGGCAGAATTTTCTGAATGTTATGTTAAAGTTAATTGTAAGAGCAATACGAAAAGATTTTTTTCCATCTTAATTACTGAACAAACTTTCAAACGTCATGAGTACATATTGTATCAACCGTAAATGTTTCTCTTGGTGTTTACTCCACACGTCGCACGAAAAACTAACGAAACTTTTAATAACTGACCAATTTGGATCGTGAGCAATGTTTAAAATCAGTTATTTTTTATTGTAATTACAAAAATCAAAAAATTTCGTCAATACAGAATTTTAAAATCAATGAAGATTGTGTCAATGGATCAAATGACGTCAATATTAAATCCTATCGATACATTACAACTGAAAGTATTATAAGTGTGTTCTTGCAGATGTATCCTCATCAATGCAAAACTAGCATAATAGCGTATGTCAAAGTGATCACAATTATGTTCAATTAATGCATGTAATAAGGCTTACAGAACTAAAAAATCTTCGTGGATTTGAAGTCAACAAGCAGTGTATGATATTCCTCATTATGCATACATCTTGTTCATTTTAATTAACTCCAATCATTGTCACTATTCTTAGCAACCTGCGTTTGTTCATCTTGTTCAGAAGTAAGATGTAGAAAAAATGCGAAAAAAATCTGTTTGATCAGCCTTATGCATTTGAATTTATGAGCAATTTTAATAAAATTTCGTTAAATAGGTTATTTTCGTTAAATTATAACCGTAAAAGATTTGATGAGAAATTAAAAAACAAAATATTTACATAATACTGCATATTGGAAATTAAATTAAAGTATCGGTTTAAGTTAAGATTGTCAAATTAAATTTTTGCCATTAAAATTTAAAATTTTGCCATTGGTTAAAGTTAAGATTGTCAAATGTATACAACATTATATTGATATATTTATGTTCGTGATTCCGTTTAAAATTTTGCTATTGCTTTAAGACCATGAAAAAGGTGAAAGAAAAAAACTTAAGATGACATGATGCTTTGTTCATTCATTTTCCACTTCCATAAACAATGTTTTATAGTTATTAAAACCACCACTCTTTGCAGTGGTATTACCAAAACCAAACCCTCTAGTGAGCTTACAATATATTCCAACAACTTTCTCGAAGAACTGGAAAATATATTATATCAAACACAGAAAAAAACTTGCAAAAATATTCTAAAAAATTGGCAGTTTTCTTATCACCGATAATGAACCAATCACCTCATCGCTCGGAAATTCCAACTGACAGACGATCGGAGCCTTGTCCTAAGCCGTATGCTGTGTAGTATTGTGCCTTGATTTGAGACACATGGTACTCTGCGGGGAAACGCTCTGCAAGACTATCAACGGGGAAAAGCAAGCAGCCGAACAGCCCAAGCACAAGTAGAGAAAGGACCAACCATGAACATCGCGCTGCCCAGAGTCGTACAGCCTTATAAAAATGAGTTATTTCTCGCAGCTCGAATAAGCCCACCGGAAGGCTCTGGTGAAATGGGTGTGATGGTATGTGAACGCTGGAGTACGTGTGCGTGTGGGTACTAGTCGAAAGGATAGAGACCTCGGTCAGGCGGAGAATAGCACATCGAAAGAGGTGCCAAGGAAAGATGAGATCACACACAGTAGGGTATTGATGAGGATGATGATGGCACACCATAAAACCATAAAAAAAAGAGAATAGCGAAACCGAACCGAGTGAGAGGGCGCATATGCAACATGCTGCGAGTATGAATGGGAACGGGAACGACGAGACCTAATGATCGCCGTTGTTGACGTCGCTGTGTGTGCAGCAGCAGCTTCATCTAAATCCGCACATGTTGGGTGGAGTGAACGAGAGGCAGCGATCACGTGGAATGAAACAACGCTATTGCGCAAGCTACAATACACAAGAAGAGATTATATTTTATTTTAATGTATTTTATATGCTCATAATAATGATGTATTTTGTCGGATTTTATGTGAGCGTAAATGTGCCGTTCAGTGTGTGCGAGACTAATCGAGCAGTTTGGCGGAACTCTCGTGTGGGGAATCGTTCGCGTGGTAGGTATGACTCTCGCTCTCCATGTGTGTTTTGCTATCAGCCAGAGCTATTCGAGCAGAATTCGAGTGCCTCCACCCAGCCACCCCTCGATGTGACTCACTCGCTCGCAAGCGCGCAATGTATTTCGAGCGTTTTGGGTTCAAGTTGCTGGTGCTGTTGCTGCCGTATTTTTCGTCTGTGTTGTGGCTCACTCACTCGCTCACTCACAGCACACGGAATCTGTTTTGTTGGCCTGGCGCTCCTGCACCTACTCTCTGCCATCGGAGAATCGGTTCGAGTTCGAGTTCGAGCGGTACACACTTTGGGTCTGCTCCGCGCTGCTGTTGGCCTGCGAAAAGCGAGATATTGATAGTTTCGGCATTGTCGTATCAAAATAAAGTGAACATTCGTTTGAAGGCAACCGTTTAGACAAGGCGCGTTTTATTTTTATTGTTATTAATATTATTATTGCGCTCCTCTCGAATACAGACCAATAACATCTTCAACTTTTATTAGTAATACTTCGAAAGTGTTTTATGCATAGTCTAGTGCTAGTGACGGAAAAAGCATAGTTGCAAATTTTGCAGTTTTCCACATTTTAAATATTCCTCGCGTATTTCCGGGAAAAGTTCTATTTCACCCACTGCATCAAGTACTGGTGACAAGTGTGGTACGAGTTTCTAACGCCGAAGTGTGATAATGAAAATAAAATGAAAATTCGTAAAAAAGTTGTAACATCATAGGAGACAAGTACTGCAAACAAATAAACCAACTCTAAGATTGAGTTGACGGAAAGTGACAGTGAACATAAAACTATTTCCAGGTGACGACAGCGCGTGAGAAAAAAAAGTAACAGTTGATAGTGTGACCTGAGGAAAAAAAAAGTGAAGTGGCTTCGTTGCTAATAATGTCCATGCAATATGTGTGTTGAGTGCACGAAAGAAGTGATATGAATATTAATTGATTCTATGCCCTCCATGCTGTTGGGTTGCTGACGAGAAGTCGAGACTTGCTCAAATAAACGCTGAACTCATAAAAAAAACCAACATACCATCTCGCACTTACGAGGGGCGAGCCGAACTTTATTTTAGCCACGGATTTGTAGGAAGGTATCCAAAATTCTAGCCAACATGAATTCGTACTTTGAGCAAACTGGTTTCTACGGGCATCCGCATCAAGCGGCCGGAATGATGACCACAACTGGTACACACCACGATCAGACAACTGCTGCAGCTGCGGCTGCATACAGAGGTTTTCCACTGTCCCTTGGAATGTCGCCCTATACAAACCACCACCTACATCAGAGCAGATCTTCCCAAGATTCCCCATACGATGCCAGCTTACAAGCAGCATGCAAGCAAATTTACGAAGGTTCCTATAGTACCAAGGACTGTGGGAAAACGGGCGGCGGAAATGGAACCACAGACACCACCAACGGCTACAAGGATGTGTGGAACTCGACAAACACGAGTGCCACCAATAGCAATACCAACACAGCGACTGGCGGAAATGTACCTGCACAGCAAAACAGTTCAGTTCCTGTACGACCCTCAGCATGCACGCCAGATTCCCGCGTTGGAGGCTATATTGATGCTTCTGGGGGAAGCCCCGTCAGTCGAACAGGTTCCTCCGCTGCCACCGGTGTTACCGGAACGTGGAACACTAACCAATGCACTCTGACCGGTTCGACCGGTGGCCAAACAGCGCCAACCACCGGTCTTCACCAGTCAAACCATACATTCTACCCCTGGATGGCTATAGCAGGTGAGTCGGTGAAAACAAATCGCATTTCTTTCGCTCCGGGTGCCAATCTAGTGAAGAACAGAAATTACTCCATTAGTGTTAATTAATTTAAAAACCTGTAAAAATCCTACCGTTTGAAGAGGAAACAATTTCCCTACCATGACAAACCCCATAATATGGGTGAACTTGACTTTGCTGCTGCATCTTCTGCACTCCATAATTTGAACGAAAATTTATGAGGGTTTGTTGAACGAGTTTGCAGGCACGTTGTTCTTTTTGGAACTCGTGCTTCCCGAGACATTCTCGTTGTGTTTGGTCACTTTGAAGACACTGCAGCTACCAGAGACCACAAGGCGAAGGACGAAAACAAGCTGGAGGGGGAGATTATTAAAAAACGATTTCAGAAATATTCCCGCCGGTGAATTTGGTTAACTCTACCTGGCTGCCATCTCGAATGGGTATGCTTTCCTTTAGTACCAATCTTAATGTATTCACAAAGCACAGCCACTTCTCATACCTCAGATCGCCGCAGCATCTATACGATCAATACTTTGTATCATTTGCACTTCCATCCGGTCCGGTTTATTTTTCTCTCCTGGATTTCTCTCTATGCATCTCATTCTGAACCACAAAACGCCACGGGGGAAGCTCTCGTAAATATCGTTAAGCATCTTTCAGATCTAATTGATTTAAAGGCTGTTTTCTATAATCATATTTGGACATTCTTGGCAAAACTGTCTCACAAAATCAGCTGTTATGTTATGATAAATATCCATTTGAAACGATTGCAAAAATACGGTTGCTTAACAAGTTCAGAATATGCTAATGTTTAAGAAGGAGTGTTAAATATTGCAAAGAAAAAGGTCTCTTTTAGTGCTTTATTGGAAAATTAAATTTATAAATGAATTATATGAGAGAATGTTAATGAAAACCGCACACCAAAGACTGATTCTGAGCAGAGTAACGATGAAACCTGTTGTGCCTTTGTGATAGCCGTTGTGCCCTCGGAACCACATCTTGCTTGAACCTTTACGCCACGTAGCGCGTTACCATTATCAGCATCAAAAGGAAAACAAAAAACCGAATTAAAGAATACGTGGTACGTCTCATTCTCTGTTCTTTTGCACGCCGTATGGTTGACGGTCGGAAACTTCGAACCTTCTGAAAAAAAAAAATGCGCAACATCTTTAACCCCTAGTCCATGAACTGTTAAGTTTTGAGTGGAGAATTTGCTTTTTGATTCCGACTGGCAACAGTTAAGATTTGAAAGTGGATGAAAATTGAGCTGTTTATTATATGAGTCACTCCCTGTTCTTGTGTTCCTACTTATGTTTACGTAAGGTTTCATCTTGTCTTTACTTCGAACGGGACAGATGTAGCAATGCAATGGTTGACAATGTATTTTTGGATTTTCATCTCCCTTCTTTCTGTTGCCTTTGAGATCACATAATGGAGGGTTTGTGACGACGTTTAAATTGAGTACAAACTTGAATTGTTTTACCTCATCAAAGTCTGAGAATATTTAACAAAACGGCATTGCCTTGCTTGCCGCTTGAGAGTCTAGAATTAATATGTTTAGCAGTACATAGGACACCCTTTATCTCGCACGTATCATACACCATACACTCCCTGACTGGTATCAGACATGACTCTTGACCACTGCAATAATAATCGACCAAGGAACACATGTCCAGTAATTTGTCCGGCAAAATTATCAACCCTTGTCCGCCATACCCTCATACTTTGCTCTACCATCCGTTTTGCTTGGGCTATAGAATTCAACCGTCCTTGAATACTTGTTCCTTGGTGGTTATTCGAAAATATGTCGATTGCATTCTCGTGATCATCACGCTTGACGATCGCTTAAAATGCAATAAAAAGCACTTCCCAGCCGAACGCGTCTTTTCCCTTTCAACGTACGTAAATTCTGGCGTTTTGACTGAATCGATAGTGTGGTGTGCCACGGTGCGAAAGGAAATCGATACTGGCTGGCTGCGTCCACGTTCAAACATTCGCTTGACTTCCTATTCGAAAGTTTTGATTCCTACGGGAGTTAACTCTGATAAGATTGCAACATCTTTCTTCTGGTATAACAGAAGATTCATGTAGGATACACTAATCGAAAAAGCAACTCCAATAAGAACAAGACGAAAAAAAGACCTGCTAAAAAATTATTAGGTACGAAAAAACCACCCAAAAAAATCGTTAAACTTAGTCTTTGCTATAGAAAAAAAAAGTTTTCTTTTTGACGTCTCCGAGCGCCGAGCAGTAAAAGAAAAAAAAAAACGATGCCTTCGTTTCTCTACGTACTGCTGGCTTGGCTCCGTCTGATGCTGAAAAATGAAGTGTCGGATTCAGAGAATCCGAACTGAAGCTGCAAAAAAGCTAATTTATGATTTACAAGATGAATTTCGATGTAATTGAAAGACGCAACCCTGGTGGCGGGTTCGGAGCGTAAGACGAAAGGGATGAAGTCAGGTGGCCGCAGGGAAAACGATCTGGAAAATAACGATAACGAGCCGCATGAAGGAGGAAAGTTTTCTTTTGTACATTTTTGCTGTTTTCATTTACTTCTGTTCAACTGTTCAACGGTTAATCCTATCTTCCCAGCTGCAGTTCCGCGCCGTTACGGGATGAGGTCCGAAGGTCTTCGAATATGCGTGCCACAGCGTGGACCTCAAGGTGGGAAGGGACACGTCAGTTTTTATCATTTATTGAACTTTGTTTTATCTCGATTGGATTTTTACGTGAGATCCACACCGTGGTGGCTTTTTAATGAATTTGATGTCTTGTTTTGTTTGTAAGTGGTAATTCCCGCTATAAATTGATTTCAGTGTGAATTTGTGGTAAAGCATCCGCAATTTCATAAGTTACTTTGGAGTGGTTTTTTTTGGGATAAATTCTATTTTCTGCAATGAAGTGTCATCATTTAGTAAGCTTTCAGCAGTTTCATACACGTGTTAAGTGAATTAAATTGAAGAAGTAAGTCCCGACAATGAAAAGCGTGTGAACTTTAAAACTTAATATTTAATCTATGTGCTAATTCTTCGCTGTTGACTGTTGATCTCAAATAACTTAAAGTAGTTTTATCATAAACCAATATGCACAATACTGTGATATATTTTGCAAAAATCATTCTAATTATTTCAGTCACTGTGGTTAAACCACCAACAGAGTATAATACTCTGAATTAATCAAAAGATTAACTGTTTTCAGATGTGTTTATGGTAAACAAGAAAACATGACTAACGAATGTGAGATTTTTTCTCTCTCAATCATTCTGCACTGTGCAAATTAGTCCACATTTTTAAGTTTCAATAAGACGAGATTGCACATTCTCAGATTTTTTGAATAAATTTGTATAGTATTTCTCATAAAAGGAGTTTCTTGCAATGAAACTGACGAAGTTGGTGATACAATTTGTCCCTCAAGTTTTCCTTCTGCAGAAGCGGTAACGAAAATCTTTTGGGTACTCATCAGTCACAAGTCATGGGATTTCAAAAGAATTTAAAATGGCACTAACTTAAATTCTGACTGTAGCTTAGTTCGGTATCGCTTATTTTGCTTAAAATTATTTTTTTCTTTTAATTTACTTGACCTTCTTACTCTTTATTCAGTGCTTCTGAGTAAGTTAATTTAGTTTTAATACTACTTTTGGCTGATTCTTAATGCATAGTAATCAAGCCCTATATTCTATCTATAAAAGTAAAACAAAATAGGATTCTCAATATCAATAATTAAAAATAGACTAAGTTTGGGTATGATCTTTAAAACGTCTAGATTTCAGTACCGAGTCGTTAATTTAAAGATTTGTTGAAACGAGACGACTAGAGAAACAAATTGTTGGTGGAAATTAAAAGTGAATTTGTCCATTGTCATGCATATTACACAAACTCATCCTCCTATTTTTGAATATCACATTAATAAACCTTTAGTATAATATCTCATTATTTAATAGTTAGAATTGATAGTGTTGAATACTTGCAAAAATGCTTCACATAATGAAATTTCAGCAAATTTTTTAAGCAAATATTTTCATGTTTTTGTTTTTGTAATTTTGTAAGTTTTATATTTTTCTCTTTGAATTATTGAGACCTTTTTTTTGGCGTTTGTATGACATGTTCAGAGAAAAGATTTGAATTCGTGACTTTGGTGTGAGAGGTATTGATGTAAACCGCTACGGCGGGGGAGGTAGTCATATGTTCGTTTCCCTTCTAAATTTTAGTATCTTAACTTATAACTACGCGAAAGAAACATTTTTCAGTAAAGCTAAATCTCAACCATACATGACGGTATTTACAAAATAACGTTTGCTGCTTATTCGAGTTGAACGCCTTAGTCATATTCAAGCATGACTAGTAAAAGTGACTAACATGTGCTTGTTAGATTGGCTAAATTTGTCACCAACTTAAATCTATCAAGCAAAATAGTTGTATGGAGCCGAAATTATGAACAAACATCTACGTCTTCAATTGCCTGGGTGACAAGAATATTACACAGAATATACCAAATTCCGCATTACCGCTATGTTGGAGTTACTGAGAATTAAATTTTTTTGAGCGTCAATTTTTCTTGTGAACATGTCATTTTTGCGTATGCTTTCGTCAGTGATAATGATGAGTTTGAGCATTTTGTTTTCAATTAATAAAATTACTTGTACAAGACGATTTAGGCCGAACGTCTTTAAGCTGAAAGCTATAAGAGCAAATTGGTCAATAAGCCGAACGAATTAATTCAATAATTCAATAATTTCCTTCTTCTTGTTACGCCTCGGTCTCTGCTCATATTGCAAAAAGCGAAACATCTATAACAGAAATACCTCTTTTATAAATTAGAGAAAACTGATTAAATGATGGAAAAAAAATCCATGATAATGATTAGACGAAGAAAAAAGTTCCCAAGAAAAAGCATTGGTTTATTTTCCTAGAGGTGTAAAACATAATAAGTTTAATCTTCCAGTTTGACTAATTCGTTATATGATTCCAAAGACATTATCAAATATGGTTGGTTGAAATTGGTATCTAGTTTTTAATACATGTGTAACTAGCACGAATAAACAGGCTACTATGTCTGGCGATGGAAAAGTGTACTATTGTACAAATTTGATTATGAAATCAACAAACATACTAATTCCAAATCTGAAACATTCCGAAGTTGAATTTTAAAATACACAAAATTGAGTAGACGTAAGCCTTTTTAAAAAAATCTAGTAACATCCGTAGAATAAATATTAAACATGAAGAAAATTAAACTATAAACTGCACGTTACTCCCGTTCGTTTTGAGCTGTGCTTATTCCATTTGTATTGTCTTCTGAAAATTGCTCATTTTGAACTTGCCGCGCCGAAAAAGTAAAGCAACAGTCAAAATTCCATCTCAAGCAAAATGAAATGAAGTTCACAAATACTCAACTGGTTCATTCATCTTGAATTTTCCAAATCCCTCTCTAAAATGGAGAAACCTTACCTAACTATTTTCCAAATCAAAATGGTAATGACTGTATCCTGGAAAAAATATCCCTATTATTTTTTTTCGGATTAAAAAAAAAGTGTTTTGTTCAACTTAATAGCACACTGAAAGCCACGTACACATTTATTAATTAATTTAAGTATTGCTTGGTAAGAATGATTCGTTTTATTTCCAACATAAAATTAACCGATTCCAAATTGGAATCTCCCGATTCTAAGATGAAATTACGCGAATCCACAATGAAATTATCCGATTCGTTTTGCAATCTGATGAACTAAATACGATACAATTTGGCCATGATGTAGAATTCCTATTAATCTTCCTTACAACGAGTTTTCGCCTGCTCTCAAGTTAGTATCTTTTATATTGTGTGGCTAGCATATTCCTCTATGTCCAGATAAATGAAGATTATTTCCGATCCCAAAGATTTCCTAGACTGGATCGGCCAGGTAAACTGTGCTTTTATCAACTTAGATAAATTCTGGTGATCTCCAGCGAAAAAATACCGAAAATTTTGCTAAGATTAACATAACAAACTGTGAGAAAATACAAAAAAAATCTGTATTTTTCGTGTAAAATGTTTTCGTGTAACTTGAGAATTCACATGAGCATGAAATTTTTTCTTATTGGCTCAGCTTGACTGCACTGCGCTTATCAATGGTTGCTATTCCGAAGTTGATCAAAATCAGTGGAATTGCACAATTATCCAACTGAATTTTCACTGCACACGTTTCAGTGATTCAATTTCTTTAATAATCAATAACGGCACCGGCCACGTCCGTGCCATCAGGTGAGAATAAGGACGGAATGTTAGTGTGACCTTTGCTGTTTGAGGACCGTGTTGACCTCTGTATTCGCACAAAGGTCACAGGAAGGGGTTTTCTTTTGACGTAGGGCAAGGGTTGGCAAGGGTGTCAAATGAAAATCTGAAGCGACCGTCACGAAATATTGTTACAAATTTAAAGCAAATAACTCAATTATTCTTCTATACATTTTCAAGATTTCTAAATCAACCGTTAGGAAATTTTCCGGCGTATCAATTCAATAGTCCAAAATTATCCACCAACAATTGAACATAACGCAAATATAAGTTTCATTTTGCAGACTAAATTTACTAAATGTACAGCACTTTCCTATCACAGATTTCAAGTGTAAGTAAGGAAGGTCTCATATGCAGCAGTGAACGATACATAAAAGGTATACCTTCGCGAGTGGCTTCCACCGTTCTGCAGTCTATGAACGGTATGGAGCGATAATGAGTCAGTACTGTATGGTACTGGTGGTGGCAAGTACCATGGACGGTGCACTGGCGAGCAACCGTTGGCCAGATAGATGGGTCAGTAGGCTATGGCTAGCAAGCCAATGGCTAGGCTGCCATTTGTAGTGCAGTCGGTTGACCAAATCAATGGTTTTTTTTTCGCCAGCCGGTGGGCGCAACCACGAGGAGCGAAATATGGTGCTTGTGTGTGATCCAGTTGGCAACCATCTTTTGGTAAGGCGCAACGTGCTATGGATGAAATAACCTGCTTCTGTGAAGGACCGAGAAAGTTTAAATTCAAATGTGGATCATTTCAAATCCGTCCCAACCAATTCAATTTTCCTAGCTAAAGAGTTTGTTTGATTGGGATTTATCTAACATTATGTTCAAAATTCTTGCCAGTTGGCTGTCAACGGTAGATAAATATTTTTTGTTGACCCTTCGTCGCATACCTTAAACCTTGTGTAAAATGTATCAAAATACGGCTAGGCAATTTAAACGGTCTCTATGTTATTCTGAAGCGAAAATATAAAGCAAGCTTACGGCAAGAGTAGCATGCCAATTTTAAAAATGGCTACCGCCACGAAAAAGTTTAAATAATGAACGCTAATAACTCGACCGTTTCTTGATTGATTTTTAAGATTTATGCTCTATTAATTTTTGTTTGCTCAAGTATTTAAAATTTCACATATAAAAGGTGAAAATATAGTGTGTATAAATTCATTCATAGATGTTGGAAAAAAATAATAAATGTTGCGTTCCGGCAAGTATCAAGAAATTCCCTATCACAAACAACATTTTGAAGTCCCTTCATAATATTCCGAATTAACATGCTCCGTACAATAAGTACTGTTATGAACAGTTGTTCTGTTGTTTTAACGATTCGCGTTGGATAAAGTTTTACTTGTAGGAAGTTTTGAGAAACAGTGTGATAGTGAGAATTATTGAAATTCCTAATCATCTTGATACCAACAGTATGTACAAACTTAGGAAGCGCGAAAAGATTGACCATACGGGAAATCCTCCGAAACGACCATGTACCGATCGAGTGAAACTGCAAGCAGCCAGAGGTGATACGTTGCTATTACTGGTTGGGGCGCTGGAGAAGAGCCTTCAACTCGAGGTAGGAGATTAAATCGAGTGGTTAACCAACTTTACAATGTGCAAATACCGAAGGCGTAATTTACTATTTCCCCTCTACCCATAGCATTGTTTGAGGATATATCACAAAACTTTTTTCACCAAAACATTTCTAAGGAGCGAATCATAGAATTTCCTAACATGCAGGCTTAGTCTTTACTTATGTCGATCCGTATCATAAGAACAGCACCATTCGTATTAGGGGCGACCCCGGCGTAGTGGTTAACATCCATACCTCTCACGCCAAAGTCACGAGTTCAAATCTCACCCCCGGACAAGTTACGAAAATACCCAAAAAGGTATTTGAGTGACTACCACGGAAGATGAACCAGCCGAGGGCTGAAAATATCGATAATCAAGGAACTAAAAAAGAACAGCACCTGCGTTGCAATGTTCCGCTACGAAACGAATGAAACTAATCTTATATGTTAAACATAATAATAAATCAAATGGTTTGACTCAGCCTACGTCAACCGGTCATGTGTTATACACAAACCCATTGGTTTTCATGTTAGTAAGGTAGGACTCGATGGATCAGTATTGCTATGTGATAAGGTGGACCGATTATTATAATTTGAGATAACTCAAAGCAGATGTCTTCCAAGTTTGACAGATCGACAGGCAGTTGGTAGCTCATAGCAAGATGCTTAGAGGCGGACCGGAAGATATGATGAGCTACCTTCCCATGTTCCCAAGTTTTACTTATTGATTGCACAAACCGTTCATCTTATTACTTGAAAGTACTAACGTACTAACACGACTTATCTATATATAGTGATACAATCCTGAAATATTTGTTATGATTCCACTTTGTATTTTTTGGTTTACACCAGCCATCGAGCAAAAACTACTATGACAAAACTACTTGTCTGGCTGTGTAGCAAATCCTAATGCAATTTGAAGTGGCTGAACTAGTCGGTTGTCGATAACTCAGGGATTCCGTATCGCATATCTTCTAACAGCCTGCTTATTTTCACTAATATAAAGAGCTATATACTTGGACGTTGTTTTTATCAGATATTCAAATGGGACAGGGTACTTTCATGTCAATTTGTTCTTCTCAGAAAGCTAGAAATTGTGCTTTAACTATAAACCAAATAATGCTAAGACAAGAGTAAGTTCTCATGTCCCTACCGGCAAGGGAAAACGAGTGAGTAAAGATGGTTTATCCTATCTCATTTCACAACATGCAATGTAGTGTACATAAGTTTTCTTAGCTTTGTCACCCGCAACGACTTTTTTTTCAATATCTTTATTGAATTGGTGCGGTATGTCTTCGTTCTTCAAATTCTAGTAGAAATAATGTATTCGTGTAAAATGTAAAATTTATGAATGTATTATGCCAACATTTTCATAAAAGCATACGTATTATACATTGGCATCTACATAAATTTCTTAACGCTACATAGTAGGTCGCATAAGTATTTGTTTCACATTAATGATTTGAATAAAATACTATAAATAACATGAAAAGTGGCCATTTTCACACTTTACAGGATACAGGACTATACTAGACTAGACGAATGTCGAATGTGGAGTCGTAGGATTAAATGAGTCACCTGTCGCTTAGACTTACGAATTGCTACGAATTGAGAGTTGAATTCCCGCTCCATCCGGTGAAACGTTTTGTAACCTGCGAATTTCTCTATTGGTCTACAGGGTGTAATCCCACTGTCTCTAATGTAACGTGTTCAATAAGTATAACTTCTGATTGAAGATATTGTAAATTGTCTTTCTTTTTAAACCGATTATGATCTTTTGCATAGATTTGGATTTGACTTTTCAACCGCCATTTATTCGTCAAGCTTACATAATCTTTATCATTTCAATACAACCACTTTTGAAATAGTTGAGCTAAAAGGCACTCTAATGAAAGCTGTTAGAAGCAGAATGGAGAATCTGAATTCAACAAGAAACCGTTTCATTTCTCATGCATACTCCGTTAAACAAGGTGAGAAAGTGTCATTAATCTTAACGATACTTGATCACTGAAACGCAAACGCCTACCTGCACTAATTGTAAGAAAAAAATGGCCCGCAAAATTACTTACAAAACATCCAGGGCAGATGAATGAAACCTTTTCAAACTGCCAATGTTTGCACAAAATCACTCAGTCGGCGTTACCCATGTTTCAATTTTCACATAATGGCAATTTTAATGGTGATAATTATCAGGTGCAAAAATAAGCTTCTTTTAATCTCCCCTCATATTTTAATAGCGGACACTTTTGAAAAGTACTCCCGGTGAGCGCTTGATGCCGGACACCAATTAAAAGCGAAATTTATGCACCGTAGAAACTGTTTCAGCAGCAGCAGCCTTACTAGTGGGCTTTGGGATGTCGATATCGTTTACATTTTTCCACTCGGGACTTGCCACGCTTGTGTAGAGTTGTTCAAGAATAATTGTTGGCCCTTAGGAAGCGTAAACGAAAAATTTAAAACTGAAAATGAAAACAAAGCAGTAGAAAGATAGGAAAATGATTTATGTACGGTATAATTACTTGTTCTCTTGAAAACCATCATGATAATTTGCATGCAAATCAATGGCACAAAGCTGTATGCGCACTCTTTGCTCAGTTAAAAGCTATATGCGCATCCATTTGTTTACGTCGGCAGGTTCTTGGTCGTTCTTGGACACGAGTGGGGTCAAGCCATTCATCATTTAAATATACTTGAGAAGAGAAAGTTCATTGAAATGAGATAACTTCGAGAATGAGCTTCTTTGGTGAAGCTTCTGGATTTGAATCCAACAATCCAGTTCAATGCTGCCAAACTAGAACAATTTTTTTTCGACAAAGGCTACAATAGATAAAACAACTGATTGCAGAAGATGGTCACCATAAACTGAGTGATAGAATCGTTGAGACATGAGATTTTTTATTTCTCATTATGGCTGGCTGGGGTTGCTGTCAATCACTAAAGCTCTGGTAGACTCTGGTTCGCCAATAGCTCATTTCAGTAGCTGTATTTAAAAAAAGGTTTGTTGGAATGTAGCACTTTATTCAACATGCAACTGAGTCAAACAGTGCATCGTTCTAACGTTTAATTTATTAACCTTTTGCTTTGAGTTTTATGGCGAACAGAAGATAAATAGACTGCTCTCCTGACCTGAGATGAAAGTTCAAGTAATGCACAACATTTAGGTAGTACCATTTTTTTTTAAATATTCAGTTTCTGAAATGAGTTATTGGAAAATAAGAGGCAAACTGAGTTGGACTAAGTTCCAGCAAGCCTGTGTATGGCGTGAGTTTAAATGAACTTGTGATTTCTAGATGCATCGACGAGCTCTTCTGCGTTCGTAAAATGATCATTAAAGATCATTCCGTTCTGTTATTTTGTTAGAAATTATTCAATGACAGTAATTTTAAGTCTGAATAACCTAAATCTCTGTATCATTTTTGATGCATTAAGGACTAAGCAGTCGTTTGGAAACTGGTTATAGATTGGATCATTTATTGAAAATACAAAGCATATAGGTACAAAATTAAAGCAAACGGAACAAACCGATTTGTGAGCTTGCGAGACAAATAGAAATTTAAACTTTGTGTCAATGCAGACAAAGTGTAGTTCGAAATTGCTCGACCAATAAATTTACGAACTTCATTGAATTGCTTGCTGATTGCGTTTGGAACGATTGTTTTTCGCTCACCCAATAAGATTACCCAAAACAAAATCTATGACATCATTGAGCAGCGTTTCTTTGCACCTTTCCACCCAACCAATAATAAAACGTGCACAAAATCTCTATCAGTACGTTTGTCGATGAGCGATCAACTAGCAAAGTACAAGATCGAATCCACAAAAGGGGCCAGCTTTGCCCATTATGGCTGCACCAAAATAATAACAATATAAAAGTGTAGGAAACGCACTTTTTGCTTGTAAGTAAGTAAAGTAGCCAATTAATATGCAGAAATTTTTGCAACATTTAATTCTCCTCAACACTCGCACCAAACCAAGGCTAGTTGAGTCGTATTATTCTGTTTTTTTTTCCTTTCGCCCACCTCCTCCTGTGCGATGGCTACCGTATTACAGAACAGTGGCTAGCAAATTTACTCCCCACATGCATATTGGCTATCCTTTGGCTGTTTGTTCTACCTCACACCTCACTCAACATCAGGGCGTTTTATTATGTATGACTGACATGAAAATATTCAATTTTTCGGATGAATATTCATTGGCAACTTTAACTTTCGTAATTGTTTTCAATTTCAAAATTGTTTTGTACTGCCACACTGGGTCCAATTTATACTCATCTAAAACTTTGCATACCTAGTAGAACTGAGTGCAAGTAACAGCTGACCTTCGCCTCTAATGATTTAAATTTGTAACGGTAATCTCAGACAGTCGTTTTGTTCCTTCTTCTTCTTTTTCATCCATTGAGAACTAATAAAGTAATAAAAAAGCAGTTGAAAATTTTAGGATTTAATTGTACTGTCACGTAAGAAAACCATAAAAATGAGGGTTTCTCATCATTGGGTCACTTTTTAGCCACCTTTCTCTCTCACACACTTTTCTTCCGTAATAAGTATGATTAATTCTTTCCAGGGGTTTTATTACTTTCTTCTCGCTTGCTTTCGTTTGCCGTAATGTTGCGTTGCAACTTCACAACAGTGACCTCCAGTGTCCATTTAAACCGGGATACGACTCAGCGTTAAGCAAAAAATCAAGGACACACACAATATTCGTTTCGTGATCTTTTAAAATCGCATTTCAAGCGCAAATCGTACATACACACACCCAAGATCACACGTAATTACTGTCAAAATATTGTCAGACCCAGTGAATGCGAACGTTCCCTTCGGAGTCGTGTGGGGGGCGATAGCATGAGCTTTATGCGGCTGAAATTCAATGACCGCATGCATGCATGCATACTTTCCTGTGTGCACACAAGATGACTGGGAGGGAGCGCGAAAAGGAGTAACATAAATTATATTTTTGAAGAAAATCAGCATAACAAATCGTTTCAGAATAATAAATAACAACAATGATAAGACAGAAAGAAGGAACTGGAGAAGTGTCTGTGTGCGCCAAAAAAAACGGAATATTAATAATAAGAAAAGTCGCTCAAACTAAGAACGAACTATGGGAGAAACGAAGAAAGGTATTAATAATGAAAATAAAATTTATGCGCGATTCAATGACGAGACGGCAGGGTTGAACTGTGAGAGGATACGGGTTCGGTCCTACCATAAGAAGACATTTTTTCTCGTCTACGAACGTGTCCAACGTGTAATTGTAATAATCAAGCCCAACGGATGCATGATCTATGTCTTATATGCTTCTGTCGGTCTACAGCTAGTGCTATGGTATGTCTGATCACAGAAGATGATTATCCGGTAGGTAATTTGAGTGAACAGCATTTATACAGAGATTTATAGCGCTGGATTAAGTCAACCTGTAGGATCAATTGATTTATTCACTCCCATTCCATCACGCCATGGAAGCTGGCAACACTGAAGCCACTTAAAGCCATAATTACCACTTGAGAACGTTTCATATCCATTGATGAAAAAAATCTTACAAGGGTAGATTTCTTCGAGTGTATGTTTTCCTTATCAATTGCCTTGCCTTGCTCGATTGCAACCCAAGTGAAAAAGAATTCCCTTGCAAATGAATATTTCTTGATATATTTGTTGTGTTTTGCGAATCTTTTTCTTCGCTGATTCATGTTATTATACTGTTTTCTATGTTTCTGAGCTCTGTTGAGCTGATCAGGCCTTCGAGAAAATCGTAAATCACATGAAGCATCGACAAACTGACAAAAACACAGTTTAAAATCGTTTTGGATTCCAAAGTAGAGCATGTCCTCCGAAGGGTCAATAATACGGAACAATCACAAAGTGCGTTCTCGTTCACTTACGTGTCAAAATGCTTGATTTTTTTCCCCCTGCCACGCTTCGCTGCAGAGAATCTTGAAATATACAAGAAGAGCTCTTTTTTCGATAAACCGGATACTGCGGACCAGTCAGCCATCGACAGCGACTTTGTTGTTTTCTTCTTTTACATTCCTTCCAACCAATTTGGCTGAGTTGGTAAGCGTGTTCGAAAGCGAAATTTATCGTTCTGAAATTTTATTAATGTGGGAACATTCGTCAGTGATATGGAGCAGTTAGTTTAAACCTATATTTGTTTGATGGATGCCTTGTGACATAAATGCATCGATTGATTATTTTTCAATTTTATTCGGTGCCATATGGTAAGTGTTCATTTTTGACGGCTCGTGACTTGTAGCAGCTTGTAAACTGTGCATTCCCATCACCTTATATTTCGAGCTGCCTTACAACCGAGAAAGTTATCAAAAATATGTTGTTATAACGTTTTATTGGCCTCCAAAGCAATCATGTTCACCTCCGCGGAAAAGGGAGATAAACTCAAAACACTCGACAACAGGTATTATTCGCAAAGAAGGAAAGGAACAAAAGATTGAAATCGATAGATAAACTCTTTCCATGGTCGGTCTGTCGTATTAGTGTACTTGAACTCGGGAAATTTGTTATTATAAACAAAATTATTATTATTATTTATACATGAAGACAGAATGCCGTCTGCGAGCGCCTAGACGTTGCGGTCGTCGGTTTCCCCCAGAAACCCAAATGTATGGAACATGAGACAGAATCGATTCAAAATTATCCCCTTACGATAAATGCACTTAACCTCACTTATTTTGTGCATCGATCGGACGGAATAATAAACCAACGACTTGGAAACCACAAAGCATCTTAGAGTCTAGGAAATGCGAAAGGAGGTGCAATAATAATAGGAAATAATCGGAAAATTGCATAATGGCACTTGGCGGGTCTTCTAGTGCACAAAATCATATGTTTACTTCAATCTGATGTTCAGGGTTGGTGGTTTCGAGGGCAAGAGATAGGATACTGATGATGATGATAATGATTTTGTTTCCCAAAGAGTACCCTTCGTGGTGTACTATTCTGTGTCTATTTTTTTAAAGCTTTTTTACAATAAAGTTATGAAGTTAACAACCTACCCGTACCACTGATTATATATTTTATCATTCCTGTGGGCTATGGAAACATTCTCTGGCATATTTACCAGTTTCATTTTTACCGAGAAATTTCTAGGTCACTGCACTGCTCTCTGAGTGTGGCGGCGCCGGTATTGATTTTTGTTTGATTTATTCCACACAATGCCTAATAAAGCATTCCGACAGAAACGCCAGAAACCACCTCATAGATCCCTTCACTCACCATAAATTACCACCAAACCACCGTCATCACAGCTATCTTACATAATTTCCAAAAACAACGCCGCCAAGATGCTCTACAAAAGCAAAAACACAAAACAAAACACCAAATTAAAAATCGACTTTTCTATTGATCGATTCAGAAAAGTTATTAATTTATTGCCGTTCGATTCCCGTCTCTCTTTCACTATATCATACACTGCTACAGTAGAGGCTGGAATTATTGGGACTTTTTTCCACTATCAAGAACAGCAGGTTACCCCATTAGAGTACCACTTATGAGAATGAAAAAAAAAAATGGTACGTAATAACATGCAAATATTTAATGAAAACAAACCATAAATCATATCAGATATCTCCGCCGAGAGTGAAGAACACAAACACTCACTTGTGCCTTCTTGCTCATAAGACTTTTCTTAGGATCGATGTTCGCATGCCGGTTTTCCTTGACTCTTATTCTGCATAATCACAGAGAACACACACATACTCTCTTTTGATAGCAGCGGCGACGGCGGCAATTCGATCGTAGCATGGTATGCCATCAAATCGCAGCCAAACCACAACCCGAACTCAATTCCTCGCGTATGTGAATGTCCTTTTACACAGGGTTGTATCCTACTGGAAAATTTATCATGTTAAACACCCCTCAACGATGCTGAGGCATGCATGCACCCATGGAACGGTGAATTAGCCGGTGTTGCTGCCGCTGCAATTGCCGCATACTGGTGGTGCACAATTTATTCAAAGCGAAAGCCTCATTGCGATTCGAAGCTTTATGAAGTGTTGTTATCTCTGGTGTACTGCCACCTTCAGGGTGTTCATTTCTCCTTTGGCGGCAAAATGTCGGTTAGTGTCTTTTGCAATGATGAGACCCCGCGTAGAGCGGCTTATATGTGTGTGGGAGTGTTATAGATTCATCATTTGTTCAAGTGGCAAAAATGCCCCTGTGGAGTCATACAGAAGAAGTAGGGAAAAATCTTCCTCGTTGTAGGGATTTGGCGTCTTTCGCCTGCTTCTGGAGGAATGCGCTTCTGCCTAGTTCTAGCTAGATGCCTTTATCTATGCGAACTAGAGTTGCCAGTGGAATGGCCCGGCCTCAAGGGTCTCTTTTTATTGGCGAAGGACGCTTATCGGAAGGTAAATGTAGTTCAGTGTGCTGTTCCACTGCGGTAATGATTTCCTTCAACTGTGCAAAAGGCACGGCTTTTATGATTTACGATGCGATGGTGTCGAGTATGCGGTGGATATTTCAAACTGACGGACGGTTGCTCCGGATAGTCCACATGCAGGCCGCGTGCAGGTTGATCGCGATGATTTCACTTGCTGGAACTGTGGTTTGAAATTATCAATTAAGGTAAAACGGAGTATCATGCACCCGCGAGGAAAAATTGCTGTTTAACTTGTATTGTGAAAAGTAGCATTTAGAGCTCATGCTCAAGAATATTGTATTATAAAAGCACAAAAATAAAAAATAAAAAAATAAAAATAAAATGAAAGGTGCCTTTGATCCTCTCTTACCCTATTTGCAATCATCATTGAATCAATGGAAACATTCTGTAAGCCGTTGAAGGTCAATTGTTTAAAGAGCTGATAGAATACTATCAGAACGTCTTTGAAACATTATTGTCGTACCAAGCAGTGTTGTCATTCAGGTCTCATTTCAATTCACTTCGATTCATTTTTCAATAACAATGTCAAACAAATATTATGTGAACATTTTCAAAGCGTCCTTTCGACATTACTCCAGTAAATCAATATCAATAACAGTTTTAATAGAATAGACTAATGATTGCCTAACGATGAACATGATATAAGTCTCTTTGAAATAATTTATCTCTTGTAACTAATACTTTTAAGTTTCCCTAATACTTTTAAGTTTCCCTGCGACGCGTTATGTAATTTCAAACTTTCGATTTCGATAACGATTTCGAAATTATAAATTTACTTAAATTATCTGAGTAGATAACCATTTTTCTATTATATAATATATTTTGTAAACATGTAAACAAGGAATAAAAATGAAACTTTCTTCCACCTATGACTGTTGCTTACTTCATATCCAAATCGTTTTTAATCGTAACTAATTCAATAATAACTATACCACAAAAGGATTTTTAATACCCAAATTTGTATTTCTGAAAACCATGACTTGAACTATCTGGAGATATAGACCTATCGGTTCGGATTGCAAATAATATGAAGAATACACTGATCGATTTTGTTTGAAATTTAAAGAAAATGTATCAACAAGACTTTGAAATAAAAAAATATAGTCTAAAATCTATGAGCTTAATTATCTTGATAGCACAAAAACATGAACATGA
This sequence comes from Aedes koreicus, assembly GCA_024533555.2. NCBI lineage: Eukaryota > Metazoa > Arthropoda > Insecta > Diptera > Culicidae > Aedes > Aedes koreicus. The sequence continues at coordinate 140,960 of JAHHFK020004248.1, forward strand.
ATGGACATTAAATAAAATTATCACCTCCGTGTACCATCTTCGCTTGTCCTGGAATGCAAAACTTGCTAGCTTGAAATATCATTTCACATGATGCAACCCACAACTTTACGACTGACTTAACACTGCAATAAACACTTCATTTGTAGTCCTTTTGAAAGTATCTCTTACCCACATTAATGCGTCCCGCTCCAATGGAACCACCTGAATGAATGGTAAAAAAAACTAGCTATGACAACCTATCACCCCAGAAGCGTGTGAATCTGCTACCACCAACATCGGATCCGTTCCCACTCCATTGTACCACAAAGAGCCGACGGTAAAAGGAGCCAATGGTCAAGCAGTAGTAGTCAGTTGTTAATCCGATAAAGCTTATTTATGAATAATTACACTGACCGTAACAACGCAAGCCACCCAGATACGATAATACCGTCGGCACCTTGCGCCTCAAGTTCTCTCTGCCAAACACATAAAAGTAAGCTCTCAGAAAACTGTTCCACTTCGTAGCTGCTCACCGGATGCACTCTTCGAAGAAACCTGCAAAAAAAAAAAAAGTTTGGCATGCAATTTATTTCACAGGAGTTTAGCGCAAAATAGCATTCTTCTAATCCCAACTTTTGAAAATGATATAATGCTGATTTTGAACTATGTTCCATACTTCCGTATTTGTTAAAAGTTTTTACCAAAAAAAAAAACTTGACTAAGAAAATATGTTCGCAGCGCTCCTTCCAGAACAAAACCTGAACTAAATTTGACGAGCAAATTTAAATCAACATACGTGCGATGCAGACTGGTTCCTTTTTAGAATATTTGGCAGAGATCCGGAAAGGTGTGTGGATGGCGTGATAAAATGGTTGTACCTCATCGTTACCATAGTATGCATTTCCCATGCTCTTCACACTCATCGTTCTCACTCGTTCGCTCGCTTTAAATTTGTTATTCATATTTCTGTGTGTTCCTTTTATGCTTTGTTCATTTTTATTGTATGTTGGCGAGCCTCAGGTATGCGCTCACTTTTATGTTTGTGTTGCCCCGTTTTCATTGATGTGTAAGATATGCTATCGTTCATTTGCACTTGTGGTACCGGCTTCCTGAGTCCTTCTCTTTTCTCCTCACATTTTTTTTGGCTACAACAGGTAACTCTCGATTGTTCAACCGCTGTTGAAAAATTGACTTATGAGCGGCAAGGTGAATCATTAATAACCTCTGTTAGCTCTAATAGTTCATAAATATCACAGCGAACCGGGAAAATCGTGAATTTTAATATCATAGGTAAACATTTGAGGAGACAAAATTATGTTTACTCGCCAAGCGGGAATCTTCTCACCAGACGACGTCTGCTTGGAAAATACATAGTTCATCGTGGAAGGCAGGAATCATCGTCGTTCTTCTCGGATTCACATCCACCACAAGTCCTACCGAGGAGGACTAGCTTGTACAACAAATTTCCACACTTAATAAGTTAGCACTGCTTTATGGATCGCTCGGCATGAAATAATCTCCCATCCAGCAATTGTGTAAATAGAGCGTTTTTCTACTCCTCTACACGAGCAGCACGTACACTATGGGAATGATATTGCCACCCACTTGATGGCGATACATTTTGATGAATGAAAAAATCGCTCCTTTCATTTTCCTCCTGAACGGTGCATAGAGATCAGTTTTGGCCATATATCAAACTTTTCACCATAGTGCATTTCCGGTAACACTTCAGAGGCACTACTTGGGGAAAAAATGCAACCATAGAGAGTGAGAAAATTATACACGTGTTCTATCAGGCAGTATTAAATCATTTTTCATTTTTTAATGGCGTTAGCGTTTTTAACTTCTATTTTCAGCGCTGATGAGAGATTTGGATTGAATCCATGTAAAATCTTTCAAACCGAGCAGGTTCCAATCGCCCTTGGTCAATGTTTTCTCAGTTGACATAGGTCATGGCGCAACAAACGGAAAAGCCATTTAGACCCTTGTCGTCTTTCCACCGATTTTCATCGACACCCCGCAAATACACACATCGTCCATAATTTTATGTTCAAGGCTAACCGGCATGAAAAGTGAATTTATAGAACAAGTTGCGAATTTCACGAAGGGTCTTTGAAGAGACAAACCTATAGGAACCTACACTTCTGTCGGTGTCGGCGTTGGTCGTTTATTTGCAGGGAAACCCTTTTTCGCAATTTGAGCATGTGTTTTTGAATGCCGACAAAACTGGAAAAGCGTGTGTAAGAGACATTGCGAAACTTGCGGCGAGTGTCCAACAGATTGCATGTGCGAAATAAATTTTCCCAGTGGAAATATTTACTCTATATTACTTTGTGCACCCAAGTTTTCCCCGAGCAATGCTACCAGCGCACGGGAGCTTTCGGACGTGGTGCGAGAATGGTGAACCATAGTGTGAGAGGAGTTTGTTTTTACGTCCGTCTGGGCCAGCCGCACTGGGAAGTGAGAACGAAATTATTTATGGTGTCTGTCTGCAAGGAGAAGAAAATAAATTAAATTTTACATGCTGACTGGATAAACCACAACTTCACAAAGATTTGCGAATTCTTGCATAACGCCACAAATGAAGGAGAATGAACTCTGATCGATGGGAACGGTTGTGAGATGTCAGCTGTGATTGACAGGGAGATTCCCTCCGGTAAGGCAGTGAAGGGGTGGATCACAAATGGATATTAACTGCAATCAGCAATGGAAAGCATATTAGGCATATCATTTCATTTTATTATGAGGAGATGGCCCTCGATTCTCCATTAGGAAATGGTAGTAAATTATCGGAATTAAAATAATTATTACAACCAGATTATGATTTTGTTAATCATGATATTTGAATGTTATTTGATTTATTCAAAAATTATTATTTCAATCATTGCTACAGCAGTTTCATCAACACTTACCAGAATTCTTCGTATTTTTTTATTTTTGTTTTTAATTGATCGACTTTAAGATCGTTTAAAATAGGCAGTTGAAAGCTGGTATGTGAGCTCATATTCCCATTTCTGTTATCAAGATTGTGCATCCGTTAAGTTAGTTAAAAGTTATAAATATAACTTCGAATACAAAAAAATATTTATAATACAGTGGAGACCAGACAAAATTGACGAAGAATGTTTTTCTCATCAAGTTAAATATTTAACTAGACGACTGGACGTCTAGTTAAATATTTTCTTGAACATCAAAAGTGCTTAGACGAAAGGTTTCAATTATCATTCAATAATTTTGGCGATGACAAATCAGTCCATAATTCCGAAAGTCAATTTAATTGAAGATCCAAATAAAATCAATCATTTTGCAAACCGCTATGTGGTTCTGAAAATTTAAAATAATAACTTTAAGCTTTTGTTTCCGTTGTTTGTTATTCGACAAATTTTAGAAATACTATGAAAAAAATGTTAAAAATACAATGAAAATTAAGCATTGCAAAGCATTGCAACTAAAAGTTAGTTCAGTTTTCATATATGAACTGTAATGTGGACCCTCCATTAGCTCAGTTGGCAAAGGGGCAGCTACAAAGCAACACCATGCTGGAGGTGGCTGGGTACGATTTCCGATCTGGGGTAGGAATTTTTCGTAAGGGAATTTTTCTCCACTCCCTGTATTTGCCACACAATCATACTAATGCAAAATGGTACCTGACATCTAAAGCTCTCAATAAATAACTGTGGGAGTGCATTTAGAATATTAAGTTGAGAGCAAGCAATGAGCGAATTGTTAAAGCAATAATCTTGAAATGCTTAGAAAAAAGAAGGATAGTACCATACTTATAACTCTTTTTCTATTCTTTCTTGGCATTACAAGTTTGTTGCTTATCACAAGTTTTTTGCCTGCCCTAAACTCATCAGTCTTAATGCCAGAGGTGCTAAGTTTCGAGCATGCAAAATTATACTGACCACTCAACTTTGATCACTCAGTTAGGTCATTGTCAAAGCAATGTAATATTGTCAAAGGTAATACTGGAGACCCGACTTTATTACGCAATTTTAAATTGCTACCACCGTCTCAGTTTACACACGCAACTAAGCAAATAACTTTTTTTTAATATTAACGAGACTATCACCCTGAGGTGGTTTTTCATGCCAGGATGACCTGGATTCTACGAATTGAACCCATCAATTCAAGGGCCGGAACTGGAGAGAAGACATGGGTAATTCGGACTCCAAAGAACAAGCAGTCAAGCAAGTCGGCGACCAGAAAGTTACCGTGATAGAGAATCAGGAGATATATACCAACCTACTCGGAGCCAACGAAATGAAACTGACGATCATTATTGGATTACTTCTGATGCACTGGATCGTTTTCGTCAGCTTGATGTACAGAAGATTAATGAAAAAATTTCATTGTCCAGTGAACAAGCGAACGGTGCGGTTCGTTGTGTACGCTCTCCGTTGCTTTGGAAGTTTGTCACGCGTTGTTTCCAAGTGCAGTTTTTTTTTTTTCTCTCGATAGTGTCCTCATCGCAGTTGATATCGAGTTTTGCTTTTTCTGAAGAAGAAAACGTGTGTTAATCAGTGCAACGACGCTATTAATTGCAATTAGCAATCGAATAGCCATATTGCTCCGCATCTATTCACGGCACGCACACCAGCAGTCCATCGTGTGTAGCGTGCAATCGTTCATCTGCCAACCACCACCGACCAGCGTCTTCATCATCGTCATCATTTTCATCATCGCTGAGCTCCACATCTAGCCCGTACAAGCGGCCACACATCGTCGCTCGGCAGCAGTAGCACATTCGTTGACCGGCTGCAGCAGATCAGTGATACATATAAGATAAGTTTTTGTTTCTCCTGAATACATTATAATTTAATTTTGAGTGAGTGCGTGTGTGTGTGAGAGAGTGTTTTTAGCTTTAGTTTGTTTTTCTGTGTTTTTTGATTATTTTTAATTGCGTGAGGGTTTGAGCGTCATAAACTCCCACGTGGGAGCCATGGATGATTTGTCGGAAGACGAATCATCTATGGCGCGAAATGATGGGGTAGCTCATAAGGTTACCCGATCACGTGCTTATCCAGATGGTTCAGCTGGTCCATGGGTTGTCTTCTTTCAGCCCAAAACGAAACCTCTTAACGTATATCAGATCTCCAACGATCTGACGAAGCGATTCTCGGCCGTGACCGAGATAATAAAAGTGAGACCGAATAAACTTCGGGTCGTTGTGTCCAACCTTAAGCAAGCTAACGAGATTGCTGTCTCTCAGCTTTTTACACTCGAGTATCGGGTGTATATCCCAGCTCGGGGTATTGAAATTGAAGGTGTGGTCACCGAAACGAGTGTGAACCCTGAGATCCTGCTGAAACAGGGGGTTGGTCGATTTAAGAACCACCTGCTTTCTCCAGTGAAGATACTGGATGTGATAAGACTTGGCACAGTATCGATCACTAAGGGTGAAAAGAAGTTTACACCGTCAGACTCGTTTCGTGTGACCTTCTCTGGCTCAGCCCTCCCTCAATACGTCGAGTTGGGAAAACTTCGACTACCTGTGCGGTTGTTCGTACCTCGGGTCATGACCTGCCAAAAATGCCAGCAGATGGGACATACGACCTCCCATTGCGGCAATAAGGCACGCTGCTCCAACTGCGGGGAGAAACACGAGGATGGCGCCTGCGCAGACAGCACACCAAAATGCGCTTTCTGTAAGGGAACTCCTCCTCATGCTCTCTCGTCGTGCCCGGCGTACAAACAACGCGGGGAACAATTGGAACGCTCGCTAAAACAGCGTTCCAGGCAATCTTTCGCCGAAATGGTGAAAAAAGCCACACCATCACCCGATGCCAATACAAATCCCTTTGCTCCTCTGTCAGATGACGAGTCTGACTTTGATTTGGCTGAAGAGGGAACATCGTGCAGTTTTCCGGAAGGTGCCCCACGGAAGCGAAGACGCGTCCGCCCACGGAAAGTTGCTGAAAAGAAGCCCGAGACCAGCATGCCTACTTCAAAAAAAGGTGGGAAAAAGGAAAATCCAATTCCTCCTGGTTTTCGTAGTACTAACTACACCCAGGACTTTCCATCTCTCCCGGGGACATCCAAAAGCCCTGATGCCCCGCTTTTAAGAACAGAAGCCCCCTCCTCAAGCGGGCTGTTCTCATTTGATAACATTGTCGAAGGTATCTTCAAGTACCTTGAAATTTCTGACCCTCTCAAAAGCATTGTATTGGCAATGCTTCCCACAGTGAAGACTTTCTTGAAGCAATTGACAATTAAGTGGCCCCTCCTTGCAGCTATCATTTCCTTCGATGGATAATTTTCCAAATGAGGTCGGGGATTTGATCACTGTTCTGCAGTGGAATTGTCGAAGTTTTGTTCCTAAATTGGAATCTTTCAAATTTTTGGCTCACAATACCGGTTGTGATGCATTTGCTATTTGTGAAACATGGCTCTCTCCCGAAATCGATCTTCCGTTTCATGATTTCAACATTATTCGTCTTGATCGTGAGGATTCACGTGGAGGAGGAGTACTTTTGGGGATCAAAAAGTGCTACTCCTTCTATAGAGTGAATTTTCCTCCTATTCCAGGTATTGAAGTTGTCGCATGTCAGGCTGTTATTAAAAATAAAAGCCTTTGCATTGCTTCCGTTTATATTCCTCCTAGAGCCTCAATAAACCAAAAACAACTTTCAGATATTTGTTCGGTTCTTCCTGCTCCGCGGTTGATCATGGGAGATTTTAACTCTCACGGTACAGGCTGGGGAGAACTGTACGACGACAACCGGTCTTCCTTGTTATATGACCTCTGTGACAACTTCAATATGACAGTTCTTAACAATGGAGAAGTAACACGTTTGGCTGGTCCATCCTCAATTGGCAGTAGATTAGACCTCACACTTTGTTCGAATTCATTATCGTTGGATTGCACATGGGATGTGATTCAAGATCCCCACGGTAGTGATCACTTGCCCATAAAAATTTCGATTGCCACCGGGTTCAATCCGTCGGAATCCATCAACGTCGCGTATGATCTTACCCGTTACATCGATTGGACAAAGTTCAGGACAGCAGTAGAGGAAGCCGTAACGACGGTAGAAGAGCTTCCACCGCTGGAGGAATATAACTTCCTCTCCAACCTGATCTTAGACAGCGCGCTTCAAGCTCAAACTCGACCAGTTCCAGGAACGTCATTTCGTAGGAAACCTCCTTCTCCATGGTGGGATCAACAGTGCACCGAGGTTTACCGTAAAAAGGCCGACGCGTTTAAAGTTTTCCGTAGACGTGGAATACCTGAGCACTTCGAAGTATACACGGCTCTCGAACGCGAACTTAAGAGTCTCATCAAGGCCAAGAAACGCGGTTACTGGCGAAGATTCGTGGACGGGCTATCGCGCGAGACGTCGATGAGTACTCTTTGGAACACGGCGAGAAGATTGCGTAACCGAACTACGAGCAACGAGAGCGAAGAGTACTCCGTGTGGCAATACGGCTCCAGGGGCTGATAGGATCAAGTTCAACTTGCTTAAGAACCTCCCAGACGTCGCTAAGAGGCGCATGTTGTACTTGTTTAATCAGTTTCTGGAACTCAACATTGTACCGGATGATTGGAGACGGGTGAGAGTTATAGCCATTCAAAAACCTGGTAAACCCG